>CM056382.1:21252232-21407126 GCA_029718625.1 Synaphobranchus kaupii
AACTCCAACCTTCCATGTGTGGGCTACGAGCTAGCGAGCGAGTTAGTGAGTTCATAAGCGCAGCGGAATTCCTTCGCAGGTTTTTTTCCAGTGGTGTAGAACGTTACCTGCGGGAAATGTTTTGGTACCGGACAGCTAGGTTTAGTTTAGTTTTCTGTAGTGCAATGAATGTAGGCAATAAGGCATATTGATTCGCTTCGTAGTAGCCTAGCTTGTATGTGCTTCCTGACTAGAAGCAGACTGACGTTTCTCTGGCAACAGTAATGTTGGCGAACAAGCTTAATTGGACAATGCATATTTCCCAGGAATCTTAGCTAGAAAGAAAACAGTAGATACTACTAAGAAAGTACATACCAGAGATTGTTCTTCTTCTTCTTCTTCTTCTTCTTCTTATTATTATTATTATTATTATTATTATAATTAAAAGTGTTTGCAGTAAGCTACATTATCTGCAGAGTAGCGTAGACTAGAGCCACATTCGGAGGCTATTGTTTTTTTAACCATGAATCAGATATGTTTGGGGAATTGGCCGTTTATAAATCCGATCTCATAAAGGATTGCAGCTTAAAGGAGGCTATCATCGTAAATTCTTAATTTTCCTAGTAGTTCATTTTATGGTGACATTGTGTTATGTGTGAAAAGGATAAAGTGAACAGAGCTGAAGTGAAGAAATTATTGAATAAAGAAATTTTGGCCGAGGCAAGGATACGTTGAGGTTCGGTTTCAATAGTCAGTCAGTCATGACCGCAAGAGCAGAGCGTAACACCCTCCCCAAACCAGACAAGAGCGAGTTTGGGGAGTTTTTTCCGGTTTGGGGAGTACTTTTCATTTATTAGACTTATTATTTTCACATTAACACATTAATGTATTTTTATTGCAAAGGCAAAAGAGGTTTCCAATATTAACTGTTCCATGTTTCACTTGTATTTCACTTGTACTATATCACAACCTCCCCAAACCGGACGCTCGCTCTTGTCTGGTTTGGGGAGGTTGTGATATAGTACAAGTGAAATACAAGTGAAACATGGAACAGTTAATATTGGAAACCTCTTTTGCCTTTGCAATAAAAATACATTAATGTGTTAATGTGAAAATAATAAGTCTAATAAATGGAAAGTACTTGACTGTTGCACATTGTTTTTGTGGAAAATAAGCATGTGCCCTGCTGGGTTCGAACCCTCAATCCTACACTGTACTCTGTAATATACAGCCCCATGCATGTATCCATACTGTACTATGTAATATACAGACCGCTGCCTCTGTCCACACTGTACTATGTGATATACAGCCCCATGCATGTATCCACACTGTACTATGTAAAATACAGCCCCATGAGTGGATCCACACTGAACTATGTAATATACAGCCTACTGCATCTATCCAGACTGTACTATGTAAAATACAGCCCCATGAGTGGATCCACACTGAACTATGTAATATACAGCCTGCTGCATCTATCCAGACTGTACTATGTAACATATAGCCAGCTGCATCTATCCACACTGTACTATGTAATATACAGCCCACTGCATCTATCCACACTGTACTATGTGATATACAGCCCCATGCATGTATCCACACTGTACTATGTAAAATACAGCCCCATGAGTGTATCCACACTGAACTATGTGATATACAGCCTGCTGCATCTATCCAGACTGTACTATGTAATATACAGCCTCATGCATGTATCCATACTGTACTCTGTAATATACAACCCCATGCATCTATCCACACTGTACAATGTAATATGCAGCCCCATGCATCTATCCACACTGTACGATGTAAAATATAGCTTACCGCATCTATCCACACTGTACTACGTAATATATAGCCCACTACATCTATCCACACTGTACTATGTAACATATAGCCAGCTGCATCTATCCACACTGCACTATGTAATATACAGGCCGGTGTCTCTGTCCACACTGTACTATGTAATATACAGCCAACTGCATCTGTCCACACTACTATGTAACATACAGTCATATGCCTCTATCCACACTTTACTATGTAATATACAACCCCATGCATGTATCCACACGGAACTATGTAATATACAGCCTGCTGCATCTATCCAGACTGGACTATGTAATATACAGCCCCATGCATGCATGAACACTGTACTATGTAATATACAGTCATATGCCTCTATCCACATTGTACTATGTAATATACAGGCCCATGCATGTATCCATACTGTACTATGTAAAATACAGCCCCATGCATGTATCCACACTGTACTATGTAATATGCAGCCCCATGCATCTATCCACACTGTACTATGTAATATACAGCACCATGCATGTATCCACACTGTACTATGTAATACACAGCCCCATGCATGTATCCACATTGTACTATGTAATATACAGCCCACTGCATCTATCCTCACTGTACTATGTAATACACAGCTCACTGCATCGATCCACACTGTACAATGTAATATACAGCCCATTGTATCTCTCCACACTGTACTATGTAATATACAGCCTCATGCATCTATCCAGACTGTACTATGTTATATACAGCCAGCTTCATGTGTCCACACTGTACTATGTAATATAAAGCCCAAAGTATCTATCCACACTAGACTTACTACGTAAAATACAGCCCCAAAAGTGTATCCACACTGAACTATGTAATATACAGCCCACTGCATCTATCCATACTGTACTATGTAATATAGTCATATCGCTCTATCCACACTGTACTATATAATATAGTCATATCGCTCTATCCACACTGTACTATGTAATATAAAACCTGCTGCATCTATCCACACTGTACTATGTAATATACAGCCCACAGTATCTATACACACTGTACTATGTAATATACAGCCCTGTGCATGTATCCACACTGAACTATATAATATACAGCATGCTGCATCTATCCACACTGTACAATGTACTGTACAGTCATCTGCCTCTATCCACATTGTACTATGTAATATACAGCCGCATGCATGCATGAACACTACGATGGCAGCCCCATGCAAATATCCACACTATCCTATGTAATGTACAGCCCCATGCATTTATCCACACTGTACTATGTAATATACAGCACCATGCATATCCACACTGTGCTATGTAATATACAGCCCACTGCATCTGTCCTCACTGTACTATGTAATATACAGCCCACTGGATCTCTCCGCACTGTAATATGTAATATATAGCTTACCGCATCTGTCCACACTGTACTATGTAATATACAGCCCACAGTATCTATACACACTGTACTATGTAATATACAGCCCTGTGCATGTATCCACACTGAACTATATAATATACAGCATGCTGCATCTATCCACACTGTACAATGTACTGTACAGTCATCTGCCTCTATCCACATTGTACTATGTAATATACAGCCGCATGCATGCATGAACACTACGATGGCAGCCCCATGCATATATCCACACTATCCTATGTAATGTACAGCCCCATGCATTTATCCACACTGTACTATGTAATATACAGCACCATGCATATCCACACTGTGCTATGTAATATACAGCCCACTGCATCTGTCCTCACTGTACTATGTAATATACAGCCCACTGCATCTATCCACACTGTACTATGTAATATACAGCCCACTGGATCTCTCCGCACTGTAATATGTAATATATAGCTTACCGCATCTATCCACACTGTACTATGTAACATACAGCCAGCTGCATCTATCCACACTGTACTATGTAATATACAGGCCGCTGCCTTTATCCACACTGTACTATGTAAAATACAGCCGCTGCCCACACTGTACTATGTAATATACAGTCCACTGCATCTATCCAAACTGGACTATGTGATATACAGCCCCATAAGTGTATCCACATGGAACTATGTAATATACAGCCCCATGCATGCATGAGCACTGTACTCTGTAATATACAGTCATATGCCTGTCTCTACACTGTACAATGTAATATGCAGCCCACTGCATCTATGCACATTGTACTATGTAATATAGTCATATTGCTCTATCCACACTGTACTATGTAATATAGTCATATCGCTCTATCCACACTTTACTATGTAATATAAAATCTGCTGCATCTATCCACACTGTACTATGTAATATACAGTCTATGCATGTATCCACACTGTACTATGTAATGTACAGCCCCATGCATTTATCCACACTGTACTATGTAATATACAGCACCATGCATGTATCCACACTGTACTATGCAATACAGAGCCCCATGCATTTATCCACACTGTACTATGTAATATACAGCACCATGCATGTATCCACACTGTACTATGTAATACAGAACCCCATGCATGAATCCACACTGTGCTATGTAATATACAGCCCACTGCATCTGTCCTCAATGTATTATGTAATATACAGCCCACTGCATCTATCCACACTGTACAATGTAACATACAGCCAGCTGCATCTATCCACACTGTACTATGTAATATACAGTCCGCTGCCCACACTGTACTATGTAATATACAGTCCCATGCATCTATCCACACTGTACTATGTAATATACAGCCAACTGCATCTGTCCACACTACTATGTAACATACAGTCATATGCCTCTATCCACACTGTACTATGTAATATACAGGCCACAGTATCTACCCACACTGCCCTATGTAATATACAGCCCCATGCATGTATCCACACTGAACTATGTAATATACAGCCTGCCGCATCTATCCACACTGTACTATGTACTATACAGTCAAGCCTTAAATGGACTTGCGCCAGTGTATATATGTAACCTGCTCTTACCATATAAGCCAAAAAGATCACTCCGTTCCCAAGACGCAGGCTACCTAGTAGTCCCAAGAATATCTAAAAACTTGACGGGTGGTAGAGCTTTCTCTTACAGAGCGCCACTACTGTGGAACACCCTACCAAAACTTATAAGGGAATCAGACACTGTCTCAATATTTAAGTCTAGATTAAAAACGCACCTCTATGATCAGGCTTATAATGAGCTATAGTCTGGAGACAGGACCAGAGAAGCATTTAGCCATAGAGTAATGTGGGGTGGCATCCTTTCCTTACTGTCACCTGTCAACAGCTGTGACCCCATCTTCCTGGGCTGGCTCTTGATAGGTGGGTAGGACTGTTTTCCCTCTCATGACTGCATGGTTCCTCAAACTCTGTCTTCATAGCTATGCAGCCATAGATTACTCCTGGCGGGGGCACCTGTCCAACCCTCCCACCCCTTCCCCACCCCCCACCCCTCCAGTTGGTGCTCCTGCTGCTCTATTACACTTCCCCTAACTGTTTTCTCTCTCTCTTTTTTTCACATTCTGCCGGCGGGGCTTATGCCCCGCATCTCGAGAGCTGCTGTCCGGCTTCCTGTCCGTTGCCGCTTGCCCCTCCCTCCTTACCACCGCTGCCAGCTGCTCCCGCCGCCATCGGCGCCCGGTTCCCCACCGTCACTGCCGCCACATCTGGACTGTCATCTAGCTGCTGCAAATTGTATTATCATGGACATTGGCTGTTTTGACCATGTTGGTCCTTAAGCCCTAGACCCTGAGCCGACCAGAGGAGGATGGGTTCCCCCATTGAGTCTGGTTCCTTCCAAGGTTTCTTCCTAGTTACACCAGGGAGTTTTTCCTTGCCACTGTTGCCTTTGGCTTGCTCTTGTGGGGAGTTTAGGCTGGGTTTTGCTGTTTTGCTGTGAAGTGCATTGTGACAACTTGTTGTGAAATGCGCTATATAAATAAATATTGATTGATTGATTGATTGATATGCCCCTATCCGCATTGTATTATGTAATATACGGCCGCATGCATGCATGAACATTACTATGTAATGTACAGCCCCATGCATGTATCCACACTGCACTATGTAATACACAGCCCAATGCATGTATCCACACTGTACTATGTAATATACAGCTCACTGCATCTATCCACACTGTACTATGGAATATACAGCCCACTGCATTTCTCCACACTGTACAATGTAATATACAGCCCATTGTATATATGCACACTGTACTATGTAATATACAGCTCACTGCATCTATCCACACTGTACTATGGAATATACAGCCCACTGCATTTCTCCACACTGTACGATGTAATATATAGCTTACTGCATCTATCCATACTGTACTATGTAACATACAGCCAGCTGCATCTATCCACACTGTACTATGTAATATACAGGCCGCTGCCTCTGTCCACACTGTACTTTATTAATATACAGCCCACTGCATCTATCCACACTGTACTATGTGATATACAGCCCCATGAGTGTATCCACACTGAAATATATAATATACAGCCAGCTGCATCTATCCACACTGTACTATGTAACATACAGCCCCATTAATGTATCCACACTGTACTATGTAATATACAGCCCATGCATCTATCCACACTGTACTATATAATATATGGGCCGCTGCATCTAAGCACACTGTACTATGTAGTTTACACCCCCTGCATCAATCCACAGTGTACTATGTAATATACAGCCCACTGCATCGATCCACACTGTACTATGTAATACACAGCCCGATGGATTTATCCACACTGTAATATGTAATATATAGCTTACCGCATCTATCCACACTGTACTATGTAATATACAGCCCCATGCATGTATCCATACTGTACTATGTAAAATACAGCCCCATACATGTATCCACACTGTACTAGGTAATATGCAGCCCCATGGATCTATCCACACTGTACTATGTAATATACAGCCCACTGCATCTCTCCACACTGTACTATGTAATATATAGCTTACCGCATCTTTCCACACTGTACTCCGTGATATAAAGCCCACTGCATCTATCAACACTGTACTATGTGAAATACAGCCAGCTGCATCTATTCACATTGTGCAATGTAATATACAGGACGCTGCCTCTGTCCACACTGTACTATATAATATACAGCCCCATGCATCTATCCAGACTGTACTATGTAATAAACAGCCAGCTGCATGTGTCCACACTGTACTATGTAATATAAAGCCCACAGTATCTATCCACACTGAACTATGTAATATACGGCCTGCTGCATCTATCCACACTGTACTATGTAATATACAGCCCACTGCATCTATCCATACTGTACTAGGTAATATAGTCATATCGCTCTATCCACACTGTACTATGTAATATAGTCATATCGCTCTATCCACACTGTACCATGTAAGATAAAACCCGCTGCATTCTATCCACACTGTACTATGTGATATACAGCCCCATGAGTGTATCCACACTGAACTATGTAATATACAGCCCCATGCATGTATCCACACTGAACTATGTGATATACAGCCCCATGCATGCATGAACACTGTACTCTGTAATATACAGTCATATGCCTCTCTCTACACGGTACTATGTAATATGCAGCCCCATGCATGTATCCATACTGTACTATGTAATATACAGCTCACTGCATCTATCCACACTGTACTATGTAATATACAGCTAACTGCATCTATCCACACTGTACTATGTAACATACAGCCAGCTGCATCTATCCACAATGTATTATGTAATATACAGGCCGCTGCCTCTGTCCACACTGTACTACGTAATATACAGCCCACAGTATCTACCCACTGTACTATGTAATATACAGCCCCATGCATGTATCCACACGGAACTATGTAATATACAGCCTGCTGCATCTATCCAGACTGTACTATATATAGCCCCATGCATGCATGAACACTGTACTATGTAATATACAGTCATATGCCTCTATCCACATTGTACTATGTAATATACAGCCCCATGCATGTATCCATACTGTACTATGTAAAATACAGCCCCATACATGTATCCACACTGTACTAGGTAATATGCAGCCCCATGGATCTATCCACACTGTACTATGTAATATACAGCGCCATGCATGTATCCACACTGTACTATGTAATATAAGCACCATGCATGTATCCACACTGTACTATGTAATATACAGCGCCATGCATGTATCCACACTGTACTATGTAATATAAGCACCATGCATGTATCCACACTGTACTATGTAATACACAGCCCCAGAAATGCATCCACACTGTACTCTGTAATATACAGTCATATGCCTCTCTCTACACGGTACTATGTAATATGCAGCCCCATGCATGTATCCATACTGTACTATGTAATATACAGCTCACTGCATCTATCCACACTGTACTATGTAATATACAGCTAACTGCATCTATCCACACTGTACTATGTAACATACAGCCAGCTGCATCTATCCACAATGTATTATGTAATATACAGGCCGCTGCCTCTGTCCACACTGTACTACGTAATATACAGCCCACAGTATCTACCCACTGTACTATGTAATATACAGCCCCATGCATGTATCCACACGGAACTATGTAATATACAGCCTGCTGCATCTATCCAGACTGTACTATATATAGCCCCATGCATGCATGAACACTGTACTATGTAATATACAGTCATATGCCTCTATCCACATTGTACTATGTAATATACAGCCCCATGCATGTATCCATACTGTACTATGTAAAATACAGCCCCATACATGTATCCACACTGTACTAGGTAATATGCAGCCCCATGGATCTATCCACACTGTACTATGTAATATACAGCGCCATGCATGTATCCACACTGTACTATGTAATATAAGCACCATGCATGTATCCACACTGTACTATGTAATACACAGCCCCAGAAATGCATCCACACTGTACTATGTAATATACAGCCCACTGCATCTATCCACACTGTACAATGTAATATACAGCCCATTGTATCTCTCCACACTGTACTATGTAATATATAGCTTACCGCATCTATCCACACTGTACTACGTAATATAAAGCCCACTGCATCTATCCACACTGTACTATGTAAAATAAAGCCAGCTGCATCTATCCACACTGTACTATGTAATATATAGCTTACCGCATCTTTCCACACTGTACTCCGTGATAAAAAGCCTACTGCATCTATCAACACTGTACTATGTGAAATACAGCCAGCTGCATCTATCCACACTGTGCAATGTAATATACAGGCCGCTGCATCTGTCCACACTGTACTATATAATATACAGCCCCATGCATCTATCCAGACTGTCCTATGTAATATACAGCCAACTGCATCTGTCCACACTACTATGTAACATACAGTCATATGCCTCTATCCACACTGTACTATGTAATATACAGCCCACTGCATCTATCCAAACTGTACTATGTAATATAGTCATATCGCTCTATCCACACTGTACCATGTAATATAGTCATATCCCTCTATCCACACTGTACCATGTAATATAAAACCCGCTGCATCTATCCACACTGTACTATATAATATACAGCCCCATGCATCTATCCAGACTGTCCTATGTAATAAACAGCCATCTGCATGTGACCACACTGTACTATGTAATATACAGCCAACTGCATCTGTCCACACTACTATGTAACATACAGTCATATGCCTCTATCCACACTGTACTATGTAATATACAGCCCACAGTATCTATCGACACTGTACTATGTAATATACAGCCCCATGCATGTATCCACACTGAACTATGTAATATATAGCTTACCGCATCTATCCACACTGTACTACGTAATATAAAGCCCACTGCATCTATCCACACTGTACTATGTAAAATAAAGCCAGCTGCATCTATCCACACTGTACTATGTAATATACAGCCCACTGCATCTATCCAAACTGTACTATGTAATATAGTCATATCGCTCTATCCACACTGTACTATGTAATATAGTCATATCCCTCTATCCACACTGTACCATGTAATATAAAACCCGCTGCATCTATCCACACTGTACTATATAATATACAGCCCCATGCATCTATCCAGACTGTACTATGTAATAAACAGCCAGCTGCATGTGACCACACTGTACTATGTAATATACAGCCAACTGCATCTGTCCACACTACTATGTAACATACAGTCATATGCCTCTATCCAAACTGTACTATGTAATATACAGCCCACAGTATCTATCGACACTGTACTATGTAATATACAGCCCCATGCATGTATCCACACTGAACTATGTAATATATAGCTTACCGCATCTATCCACACTGTACCACGTAATATAAAGCCCACTGCATCTATCCACACTGTACTATGTAAAATAAAGCCAGCTGCATCTATCCACACTGTACTATGTAATATACAGCCCACTGCATCTCTCCACACTGTACTATGTAATATATAGCATACCGCATCTTTCCACACTGTACTCCGTAATAAAAAGCCCACTGCATCTATCAACACTGTGCTATGTGAAATACAGCAAGCTGCATCTATCCACACTGTGCAATGTAATATACAGGCCGCGGCATCTGTCCACACTGTACTATATAATATACAGCCCCATGCATCTATCCAGACTGTCCTATGTAATAAACAGCCAGCTGCATGTGACCACACTGTACTATGTAATATACAGCCAACTGCATCTGTCCACACTACTATGTAACATACAGTCATATGCCTCTATCCACACTGTACTATATAATATACAGCCCACTGCATCTATCCAAACTGTACTATGTAATATAGTCATATCGCTCTATCCACACTGTACCATGTAATATAGTCATATCGCTCTATCCACACTGTACCATGTAAGATAAAACCCGCTGCATCTATCCACACTGTACTATGTAATATACAGCCCCATGCATGTATCCACACTGAACTATGTAATATATAGCTTACCGCATCTATCCACACTGTACTACGTAATATAAAGCCCACTGCCTCTATCCACACTGTACTATATAATATACAGCCCACTGCATCTATCCAAACTGTACTATGTAATATAGTCATATCGCTCTATCCACACTGTACTATGTAATATAGTCATATCGCTCTATCCACACTGTACCATGTAAGATAAAACCCGCTGCATCTATCCACACTGTACTATGTAATATACAGTCCCATGCATCTATCCACACTGTACTATGTAATATACAGCCCCATGCATGTATCCACACTGGACTATGTAAAGTCCAGCCCTATGAGTGTATACACACTGAACTATGTAATATACAGCCCCATGCATGCATGAACACTGTACTCTGTAATATAAAGTCATATGCCTCTATCTACACTGTACTATGTAATATGCAGCCCCATGCATGTATCCATACTGTACTATGTAAAATACAGCCCCATGCATGCATGAACACTGTACTCTGTAATATACAGTCATATGCCTCTCTCTACATTGTACTATGTAATATACAGCCCCATGCATGTATCCATACTGTACTATGTAAAATACAGCCCATGCATCTATTCACACTGTACTATGTAATATGCAGCCCCATGCATCTATCCACACTGTATTATGTAATATACAGCCCACTACATCTATCCACACAGTACTATGTAATATAGTCATATCGCTCTATCCACACTGAACTATGTAATATACAGCCCGCTGCCTCTGCCACACTGTACTATGTAATATACAGCCCCATGCATGTATCCACACTGAACTATGTAATATACAGCCCCATGCATGCATGAACACTGTACTCTGTAATATACAGTCATATGCCTCTCTCTACACGGTACTATGTAATATGCAGCCCCATGCATGTATCCATACTGTACTATGTAATATACAGCTCACTGCATCTATCCACACTGTACTATGTAATATACAGCTCACTGCATCTATCCACACTGTACTATGTAACATACAGCCAGCTGCATCTATCCACAATGTATTATGTAATATACAGGCAGCTGCCTCTATCCACACTGTACTATGTAATATACAGCCCACAGTATCTACCCACTGTACTATGTAATATACAGCCCCATGCATGTATCCACACGGAACTATGTAATATACAGCCTGCTGCATCTATCCAGACTGTACTATATATAGCCCCATGCATGCATGAACACTGTACTATGTAATATACAGTCATATGCCTCTATCCACATTGTACTATGTAATATACAGCCCCATGCATGTATCCATACTGTACTATGTAAAATACAGCCCCATACATGTATCCACACTGTACTAGGTAATATGCAGCCCCATGGATCTATCCACACTGTACTATGTAATATACATCGCCATGCATGTATCCACACTGTACTATGTAATATAAGCACCATGCATGTATCCACACTGTACTATGTAATACACAGCCCCAGAAATGCATCCACACTGTACTATGTAATATACAGCCCACTGCATCTATCCACACTGTACAATGTAATATACAGCCCATTGTATCTCTCCACACTGTACTATGTAATATATAGCTTACCGCATCTATCCACACTGTACTACGTAATATAAAGCCCACTGCATCTATCCACACTGTACTATGTAAAATAAAGCCAGCTGCATCTATCCACACTGTACTATGTAATATACAGCCCCATGCATGTATCCACACTGAACTATGTAATATATAGCTTACCGCATCTATCCACACTGTACTACGTAATATAAAGCCCACTGCATCTATCCACACTGTACTATGTAAAATAAAGCCAGCTGCATCTATCCACACTGTACTATGTAATATACAGCCCACAGCATCTATCCAAACTGTACTATGTAATATAGTCATATCGCTCTATCCACACTGTACTATGTAATATAGTCATATCCCTCTATCCACACTGTACCATGTAATATAAAACCCGCTGCATCTATCCACACTGTACTATATAATATACAGCCCCATGCACCTATCCAGAGTGTACTATGTAATAAACAGCCAGCTGCATGTGACCACACTGTACTATGTAATATACAGCCAACTGCATCTGTCCACACTACTATGTAACATACAGTCATATGCCTCTATCCACACTGTACTATGTAATATACAGCCCACAGTATCTATCGACACTGTACTATGTAATATACAGCCCCATGCATGTATCCATACTGTACTATGTAAAATACAGCCCCATACATGTATCCACACTGTACTAGGTAATATGCAGCCCCATGGATCTATCCACACTGTACTATGTAATATACAGCGCCATGCATGTATCCACACTGTACTATGTAATATAAGCACCATGCATGTATCCACACTGTACTATGTAATACACAGCCCCAGAAATGCATCCACACTGTACTATGTAATATACAGCCCACTGCATCTATCCACACTGTACAATGTAATAGACAGCCCATTGTATCTCTCCACACTGTACTATGTAATATATAGCTTACCGCATCTATCCACACTGTACTACGTAATATAAAGCCCACTGCATCTATCCACACTGTACTATGTAAAATAAAGCCAGCTGCATCTATCCACACTGTACTATGTAATATATAGCTTACCGCATCTTTCCACACTGTACTCCGTGATAAAAAGCCTACTGCATCTATCAACACTGTACTATGTGAAATACAGCCAGCTGCATCTATCCACACTGTGCAATGTAATATACAGGCCGCTGCATCTGTCCACACTGTACTATATAATATACAGCCCCATGCATCTATCCAGACTGTCCTATGTAATATACAGCCAACTGCATCTGTCCACACTACTATGTAACATACAGTCATATGCCTCTATCCACAATGTACTATGTAATATACAGCCCACTGCATCTATCCAAACTGTACTATGTAATATAGTCATATCGCTCTATCCACACTGTACCATGTAATATAGTCATATCCCTCTATCCACACTGTACCATGTAATATAAAACCCGCTGCATCTATCCACACTGTACTATATAATATACAGCCCCATGCATCTATCCAGACTGTCCTATGTAATAAACAGCCATCTGCATGTGACCACACTGTACTATGTAATATACAGCCAACTGCATCTGTCCACACTACTATGTAACATACAGTCATATGCCTCTATCCACACTGTACTATGTAATATACAGCCCACAGTATCTATCGACACTGTACTATGTAATATACAGCCCCATGCATGTATCCACACTGAACTATGTAATATATAGCTTACCGCATCTATCCACACTGTACTATGTAACATACAGTCATATGCCTCTATCCACACTGTACTATGTAAAATAAAGCCAGCTGCATCTATCCACACTGTACTATGTAATATACAGCCCACAGCATCTATCCAAACTGTACTATGTAATATAGTCATATCGCTCTATCCACACTGTACTATGTAATATAGTCATATCCCTCTATCCACACTGTACCATGTAATATAAAACCCGCTGCATCTATCCACACTGTACTATATAATATACAGCCCCATGCATCTATCCAGAGTGTACTATGTAATAAACAGCCAGCTGCATGTGACCACACTGTACTATGTAATATACAGCCAACTGCATCTGTCCACACTACTATGTAACATACAGTCATATGCCTCTATCCACACTGTACTATGTAATATACAGCCCACAGTATCTATCGACACTGTACTATGTAATATACAGCCCCATGCATGTATCCATACTGTACTATGTAAAATACAGCCCCATACATGTATCCACACTGTACTAGGTAATATGCAGCCCCATGGATCTATCCACACTGTACTATGTAATATACAGCGCCATGCATGTATCCACACTGTACTATGTAATATAAGCACCATGCATGTATCCACACTGTACTATGTAATACACAGCCCCAGAAATGCATCCACACTGTACTATGTAATATACAGCCCACTGCATCTATCCACACTGTACAATGTAATATACAGCCCATTGTATCTCTCCACACTGTACTATGTAATATATAGCTTACCGCATCTATCCACACTGTACTACGTAATATAAAGCCCACTGCATCTATCCACACTGTACTATGTAAAATAAAGCCAGCTGCATCTATCCACACTGTACTATGTAATATATAGCTTACCGCATCTTTCCACACTGTACTCCGTGATAAAAAGCCTACTGCATCTATCAACACTGTACTATGTGAAATACAGCCAGCTGCATCTATCCACACTGTGCAATGTAATATACAGGCCGCTGCATCTGTCCACACTGTACTATATAATATACAGCCCCATGCATCTATCCAGACTGTCCTATGTAATATACAGCCAACTGCATCTGTCCACACTACTATGTAACATACAGTCATATGCCTCTATCCAAACTGTACTATGTAATATACAGCCCACAGTATCTATCGACACTGTACTATGTAATATACAGCCCCATGCATGTATCCACACTGAACTATGTAATATATAGCTTACCGCATCTATCCACACTGTACTACGTAATATAAAGCCCACTGCATCTATCCAAACTGTACTATGTAATATAGTCATATCGCTCTATCCACACTGTACCATGTAATATAGTCATATCCCTCTATCCACACTGTACCATGTAATATAAAACCCGCTGCATCTATCCACACTGTACTATATAATATACAGCCCCATGCATCTATCCAGACTGTCCTATGTAATAAACAGCCATCTGCATGTGACCACACTGTACTATGTAATATACAGCCAACTGCATCTGTCCACACTACTATGTAACATACAGTCATATGCCTCTATCCACACTGTACTATGTAATATACAGCCCACAGTATCTATCGACACTGTACTATGTAATATACAGCCCCATGCATGTATCCACACTGAACTATGTAATATATAGCTTACCGCATCTATCCACACTGTACTACGTAATATAAAGCCCACTGCATCTATCCACACTGTACTATGTAAAATAAAGCCAGCTGCATCTATCCACACTGTACTATGTAATATACAGCCCACAGTATCTATCGACACTGTACTATGTAATATACAGCCCCATGCATGTATCCACACTGAACTATGTAATATACAGCCTGCTGCATCTATCCACACTGTACAATGTACTATACAGTCATATGCCTCTATCCACATTGTACTATGTAATATACAGCCGCATGCATGTATCCACACTGTACTATGTAATGTACAGCCGCATGCATTTATCCACACTGTACTATGTAATATACAGCACCGTGCATGTATCCACACTGTACTATGTAATACACAGCCCCAGGCATGTATCCACAATGTGCTATGTAATATACAGCCCACTGCATCTGTCCTCACTGTACTATGTAATATACAGCCCACTGCATCTATCCACACTGTACAATGTAATATACAGCCCATTGTATCTATCCACACTGTACTATGTAATATATAGCATACCGCATCTATCCACACTGTACTATGTAATATACAGGCCGCTGCCTCTGTCCACAGTGTACTATGTAATATACAGCCCGCTGCCTCTGTCCACACTGTACTATGTAATATACAGCCCCATGAGTGTATCCAAACTGTACTATGTAATATACAGCCCCATGAGTGTATCCACACTGTACTATGTAATATACAGCCCCATGCATGTATCCACACTGGACTATGTAAAGTCCAGCCCCATGAGTGTATACACACTGAACTACGTAATATACAGCCCCATGCATGCATGAACACTGTACTCTGTAATATACAGTCAAATGCCTCTCTCTACACTGTACTATGTAATATGCAGCCCCATGCATGTATCCATACTGTACTATGTAAAATACAGCCCCATGCATGTATGCACACTGTACTATGTGATATACAAACCCATGAGTGTATCCACACTGAACTATGTAATATACAGCCCACAGTATCTATCCACACTGTACTATGTAATATACAGCCCCATGCATGTATCCACACTGGACTATGTAATGTACAGCCCCATGCATTTATCCACACTGTACTATGTAATATACAGCACCATGCATGTATCCACACTGTACTATGTAATACACAGCCCCAGGCATGTATCCACAATGTGCTATGTAATATACAGCCCACTGCATCCGTCCTCACTGTACTATGTAATATACAGCCCACTGCATCTATCCACACTGTACAATGTAATATACAGCCCATTGTATCTATCCACACTGTACTATGTAATATACAGCCCGCTGCATCTCTCCACACTGTACTATGTAATATATAGCTTACCGCATCTATCCACACTGTACTATGTAATATACAGGCCGCTGCCTCTGTCCACACTGTACTATGTAATATACAGCCCGCTGCCTCTGTTCACACTGTACTATGTAATATACAGCCCCATGAGTGTATCCACACTGAACTATGTAATATACAGCCCATAGTATCTATCCACACTGTACTATGTAATATACAGCACCATGCATGTATCCACACAGTACTATGTAATACACAGCCCCAGGCATGTATCCACAATGTGCTATGTAATATACAGCCCACTGCATCTGTCCTCACTGTACTATGTAATATACAGCCCACTGCATCTATCCACACTGTACAATGTAATATACAGCCCATTGTATCTATCCACACTGTACTATGTAATATATAGCATACCGCATCTATCCACACTGTACTATGTAATATACAGGCCGCTGCCTCTGTCCACAGTGTACTATGTAATATACAGCACGCTGCCTCTGTCCACACTGTACTATGTAATAGACAGCCCCATGAGTGTATCCAAACTGTACTATGTAATATACAGCCCCGTGAGTGTATCCACACTGTACTATGTAATATACAGCCCCATGCATGTATCCACACTGGCCTATGTAAAGTCCAGCCCCGTGAGTGTATACACACTGAACTACGTAATATACAGCCCCATGCATGCATGAACACTGTACTCTGTAATATACAGTCAAATGCCTCTCTCTACACTGTACTATGTAATATGCAGCCCCATGCATGTATCCATACTGTACTATGTAAAATACAGCCCCATGCATGTATGCACACTGTACTATGTGATATACAGCCCCATGAGTGTATCCACACTGAACTATGTAATATACAGCCCACAGTATCTATCCACACTGTACTATGTAATATACAGCCCCATGCATGTATCCACACTGGACTATGTAATGTACAGCCCCATGCATTTATCCACACTGTACTATGTAATATACAGCACCATGCATGTATCCACACTGTACTATGTAATACACAGCCCCAGGCATGTATCCACAATGTGCTATGTAATATACAGCCCACTGCATCCGTCCTCACTGTACTATGTAATATACAGCCCACTGCATCTATCCACACTGTACAATGTAATATACAGCCCATTGTATCTATCCACACTGTACTATGTAATATACAGCCCGCTGCATCTCTCCACACTGTACTATGTAATATATAGCTTACCGCATCTATCCACACTGTACTATGTAATATACAGGCCGCTGCCTCTGTCCACACTGTACTATGTAATATACAGCCCGCTGCCTCTGTTTACACTGTACTATGTAATATACAGCCCCATGAGTGTATCCGCACTGAACTATGTAATATACAGCCCATAGTATCTATCCACACTGTACTATGTAATTTACAGCCCCATGCATGTATCCACACTGGACTATGTGTTGCACGGTACACCGAAACTTCGGTACTTTTTCGATACTTAAAAAAAAAAACGGTTCGGTATTAGAATTTTCCGACGTTCGGTACTTAAAAAAAAATTTCTATATTATTTTTTTTTAATATAATCTTTTTTTTTCTTTTTCTTTTATGTAGCTGCAATATTTCCCTTACCGCAGAATGCTGGAATGATCAAAATAGCATCTGGAAAAACCCTTGCCAAAACAGCTTCGGTTTCCCGTTAGGCCTAATTAAATTTTCAATGGCAGCGCTGATATTATGAGGGTGTAATTATAGTTTCCGCCTCTACGCAAAATGGCGCACTTTCATCCGTTTCGGTATCTGACCAGAACTCTTACATTTTAGTGTAGAGTAAAAGCTAATACAGAGGCAGGAGTTTGATTCTGCCTGTTCTTAAGGACTGATTATGGATCAGCACTATGGAGGAGTCTCAAAAGCAGCTCTACAGTGCTGCAAAGATAGCTGATCCAGAAACAGTCCTTAAAAACCGGTAGAAACAAACTCCTTGTCCTGGGTTTAAGTTGTATAGTTCTGAATATCATTTGTGAAGCTAAGGGGGGTTTATTGTATATAAGTTCTGTTTTAAGTTTATTAATATTATAAATAACTAATATTTATTTACCATACGCCTTTTTGAGCACATGTTATTTTAGCTCAGAATGGAGAAATGCACCACTTTGTTACCAACACCCTCCCCATGTGTGCAACGACTCTCCGTACCCCCGACCTGCGCGATGATACTACCTCGGCCCCGCACGCGCGTTTGATGACACCGTGTACGCGCAACAACACTGGTAGTTTCGAGGGGCCTACCACCCGGCCTGAAAAAAAATCTAGGGGAAACACTGTACTGTATGTGACTATTCTGAAATAAATGTATTCTGTAGCAAATTTCTGAATGATACAGCTTTTTCTTCAGTTCGAACTTAAAACCATGGATGTGCAGGGAATATTTTTTTAGATATTGACATTTAAATAAAACTAGTAGAAACGAGGAGGAAATTGCCTCTGAAGGGCCAAAGTAAATAGGGTTAAGGTCATTTCAGTAGAGGTACCGAGTATCGAATCAGTATCGTTTCAGTTTCAAGTACCGTTTCAGTATCGAGTATCATGATACTAAACCTGGTATCGGTATCGAAGTCAAAATTTTGGTATCGTAACACTACACGGTACTATGTAATACACAGCCCCTATGTAACTATGTAATATACAGCCCACACTATCTAGTTATATGCCTCTATCCACACTGTGCTATGTAATATACAGCTCCATGCATCTTCCCACACTGTACTATGTAAGATACAGCCCATGCATCTATCCACACTGTACTATATAATATACAGCCCACTGCATCTATCAACACTATACTTGTAATATACAGGCCGCTGCATCTATGCACACTGGACTATGTAGTTTACAGCCCCTGCATCAATCCACAGTGTACCATGTAATATACAGCCCACTGCATCAATCCACAGTGTACTATGTAATACACAGCCCCATGCATTTATCCACACTGTACTATGTAATATACAGCTCACAGCATCTATCCACACTGTACTATGTAATATACAGCCCACTGGATCGTCCACACTGTACTATGTAATATACAGCTCACTGCATCTATCCACACTGTACTATGTGACATACAGCCAGCTGTATCTATCCACACTGTACTATGTAATATACAGGCCGCTACCTCTGTCCACACTGTACTATGTAATATAAAATATGTAAATATATGCATGTATCCACATTGTACTATGTAATATACAGCCCCATGCATGTATCCACACTGAACTATGTAATATACAGCCTGCTGCATCTATCCACACTGTACAATGTACTATACAGTCATATGCCTCTATCCACATTGTACTATGTAATATACAGCCGCATGCATGTATCCACACTGTACTATGTAATGTACAGCCCCATGCCTTTAACCACACTGTACTATGTAATATACAGCACCATGCATGTATCCACACTGTACTATGTAATGTACAGCCCCATGCATTTATCCACACGGTACTATGTAATACACAGCCCCAGGCATGTATCCACAATGTGCTATGTAATATACAGCCCACTGCATCCGTCCTCACTGTACTATGTAATATACAGCCCACTGCATCTATCCACACTGTACAATGTAATATACAGCCCATTGTATCTATTCACACTGTACTATGTAATATACAGCCCGCTGCATCTCTCCACACTGTACTATGTAATATACAGGCCGCTGCCTCTGTCCACACTGTACTATGTAATATACAGCCCGCTGCCTCTGTCCACACTGTACTATGTAATATACAGCCCGCTGCCTCTGTCCACACTGTACTATGTAATATACAGCCCCATGAGTGTATCCACACTGAACTATGTAATATACAGCCCACAGTATCTATCCACAATGTACTATTTAATATACAGCCCCATGCATGTATCCACACTGGACTATGTAATGTACAGCCCCATGTATTTATCCACACTGTACTATGTAATATACAGCCCCATGAGTGTATCCACACTGAACTATGTAATATACAGCCCACAGTATCTATCCACACTGTACTATGTAATATACAGCCCCATGCATGTATCCACACTGGACTATGTAATGTACAGCCCCATGCATTTATCCACACTGTACTATGTAATATACAGCACCATGCATGTATCCACACTGTACTATGTAATACACAGCCCCAGGCATGTATCCACAATGTGTTATGTAATATACAGCCCACTGCATCT
The DNA here is from genome assembly GCA_029718625.1 of Synaphobranchus kaupii. Lineage (NCBI taxonomy): Eukaryota > Metazoa > Chordata > Actinopteri > Anguilliformes > Synaphobranchidae > Synaphobranchus > Synaphobranchus kaupii. Next base: position 21,273,483 of record CM056382.1, read on the forward strand.
GTCCTCACTGTACTATGTAATATACAGCCCACTGCATCTATCCACACTGTACAATTTAATATACAGCCCATTGTATCTATCCACACTGTACTATGTAATATACAGCCCCATGCATGTATCCACACTGAACTATGTAATATATAGCTTACCGCATCTATCCACACTGTACTATGTAATATATAGCTTACCGCATCTATCCACACTGTACTATGTAATATACAGGCCGCTGCCTCTGTCCACACTGTACTATGTAATATACAGCCCGCTGCCTCTGTCCACACTGTACTATGTAATATACAGCCCCATGAGTGTATCCACACTGAACTATGTAATATACAGCCCACAGTATCTATCCACACTGTACTATGTAATATACAGCCCCATGAGTGTATCCACACTGTACTATGTAATATACAGCCCCATGCATGCATCCACACTGGACTATGTAAAGTCCAGCCCCATGAGTGTATACACACTGAACTATGTAATATACAGCCCCATGCATGCATGAACACTGTACTCTGTAATATACAGTCATATGCCTCTCTCTACACTGTACTATGTAATATGCAGCCCCATGCATGTATCCATACTGTCCTATGTAAAATACAGCCCCATGCATGTATGCACACTGTACTATGTGATATACAGCCCCATGAGTGTATCCACACTGAACTATGTAATATACAGCCCACAGTATCTATCCACACTGTACTATGTAATATACAGCCCCATGCATGTATCCACACTGGACTATGTAAAGTCCAGCCCCATGAGTGTATCCGCACTGAACTATGTAATATACAGCCCCATGCATGCATGATCACTGTACTCTGTAATATACAGTCATATGCCTCTCTATACACTGTACTATGTAATATGCAGCCCCATGCATGTATCCATACTGTACTATGTAAAATACAGTAAATAAAAATACAAAATACAGCCCCATGCATGTATCCACACTGTACTATGTAATATACAGCCCCATGCATCTATTCTCAGTAAGTGCATACAGATGTCGCTTTGGATAAAAGCATCTGCTAAATGAATGTAATGTAATTCACACTGTATTATATAAGATGCAACCCCATGCATCTATCCACACTGTATCATGTAATATACAGCCCACTGCATCTATCCACACTGTACTATGTAATATAGTCATATCGCTCTATCCACACTGTACTATGTAATATAAAACCCGCTGCATCTATGCAGACTGTACTATGTAATATACAGTCCCATGCATCTATCCACACTGTACTATGTAATATACAGCCAACTGCATCTGTCCACACTACAATGTATCATAGTTATATGCCTCTATCCACACTGTGCTATGTAATATACAGCTCCATGCATCTTCCCACACTGTACTATGTAAGATCCAGCCCATGCATCTATCCACACTGTACTATATAATATACAACCCACTGCATCTATCAACACTATACTTGTAATATACAGGCCGCTGCATCTATGCACACTGGACTATGTAGTTTACAGCCCCTGCATCAATCCACAGTGTACCATGTAATATACAGCCCACTGCATCGATCCACACTGTACTATGTAATACACAGCTCCATGCATTTATCCACACTGTACTATGTAATATACAGCTCACTGCATCTATCCACACTGTACTATGTAATATACAGCTCACTGCATCTATCCACACTGTACTATGTAATATACAGCCCACTGGATCGTCCACACTGTACTATGTAATATACAGCTCACTGCATCTATCCACACTGTACTATGTGACATACAGCCAGCTGTATCTATCCACACTGTACTATGTAATATACAGGCCGCTGCCTCTGTCCACACTGTACTATGTAATATAAAATATGTAAATATATGCATGTATCCACAGTGTACTATGTAATATACGGCCTGCTGCATCAATCCACCCTGTACTATGTAATACACAGCCCCATGCATTTATCCACACTGTACTATGTAATATATAGCTCATTGCATCTATCCACACTGTACTATGTAACATACAGCCAGCTGCCTCTGTCCACACTGTACTATGTAATATACAGCCAGCTGCATCTATCCACACTGTACTATGTAATATACAGGCCGCTGCCTCTGTTCAGACTGTACTATGTAATATAAAATATGTAAATATATGCATGTATCCACACTGTACTATGCAATATACAGCTCCATGCATGTATCAACACTGTACTATGTAAAATACAGCCCCATGAATGTATCCACACTGTACTGTGTAATATACAGCCCCATGAATGTATATACACTGTATTGTGTAATATACAGCCTGCTGCATCTATCCACACTGTACTATGTAATATACATTCAATTGTCTCTATCCACACTGTACTATGTAATATACAGTCATATGCCTCTATCCACACTGTACTATGTAATATACAGCCCACTGCATCTATCCACACTGTACTATGTAATGTACAGCCAGCTGCATGCGTACACACTGTACTATGTAATATATAGCCCACTGCATGTCTCCACTGTCCTATGTAATACACAGCCCCATGCATGTATCCAAACTGTACTATGTAATATACAGCCCAATGCATCTATCCACACTGTACTATGTAATATACAGCCTACTGCAGCTATCCACACTGTACTATTGGGATGGAAGGTATGCCAAGTTACGGCTTGGTGGGGCATGCCCCATACCTATACAGCACCGAGAGTTTGGCACTTTTCAGGGTTTCCTACAGAAGTAACCACAATGACAATTGACTCTCAGCCCTTAAAAACATTAACTTCTGTATGTTCTGACCTCATGTAACCACACAGCATTCAGATACAACTTCACACATCCACACAATAAAGCCCCAAACTTGGGTTATTTTGCCGTTTTTCTCCTTCCTCTTCCGCTTCTTCTTCTTCTTCTTCTTCTTCTTCTTCTTCTTCCCATTTTCCTGTCAAACTGCCTGACTCCGTCGCGATGTTATCCAATGGGGAGAATTATTATTTGAGGGTATGGTCCATATACCTGCTCATCAAGCTTATCGTCCAATAAAAACGCTTCATATTAATGTTTTTTAATGTTAATATAGCTAATGGCGTCATGCTATCCAAGAAGCTACTGTGGCTTAGTGGTTAGCACTGCAGTCTTCACACAGTGGATTGTGGGTTCGAGCCCAGCAGGGCACATGCTTATTTTCCACAAAAACAATGTGCAACTGTTAGTACTTTTCATTTCTTAGACTGTTATTATTTTCATATTAACACATTAACATATTTTTATTGCAAAGGCAAAAGAGGTTTCCAATATTAACTGTTCAATGTTTCACTTGTATTTCACTTGTACTATATCACACCCTCCCCAAACCGGACGCTAGCTCTTGTCTGGTTTGGGAAGGGTGTTACGCTCTGCTCTTGCGGTCATGACTGACTGACTGTGGAACCCGAACCTCAACATATCCTTGCCTCGGCCAACATTTCTTTATTCATTAATTTCTTCACTTCATCTCTGTTCACTTTATCCTTTTCACACATAACACAATGTCACCATAAAATTAACTACTAGGAAAATTAAGAGTTTACGATAATAGCCTACATTAAGAATTGATAAGAGCCTCCTATAAGCTGCAATCCTTTAAGAGATCGGATTTATAAACCGCCACTTCACCAAATATATCTGATTCATGGTTAGTCACTTAAAAAAAAACAAAAAAAAAAACAATAGCTTCCGAATGTGGCTCTAGCCTAGTCTACGCTACTCTGCAGATAATGTAGTTGCACTTTTAATTTAACTACCGGAAAAAAAGGCAAAAGACGTTTCCAATATTAACTGTTCAATGTTTCACTTGTAGCCTATTTCACTTGTACTACAGTGAAATGGTGAAAGTCAGACCGACACTGACAAATGGCATATATCACGTGATTATACCCCTTTGTTCTTCTGGTTAGCGTCATGCCTTAGTATTGCGAGAGACGTGGGTTCGTACCTCGCCCGGTTGATATTAAAGTGTAATTTAATTTTGGACTCAAACAGTGTGGACATGTTCTGGTTTTCTCATGCAAGAATGTTTTTTTATTGAAAAGGCAAAGACACGTTTACAATATTAACTGTTCACTTGTAGCCTGTTAAACAATTCAGTCACTGGACACCACGACAGCTAACGTTATGGGAACAGGCATCCCATGGCCATTTGTCAAGCAAAGAAAAAAGTTTCAACGCAGAATATCATCTGGTTAACATCGCGTTCTTGCATTAATGTAAAAATGCCATTGGCTACATGTTTTATTCTCACACAAATGCCGACAAAAATATTCGTCTGCGTGGAGCGTGCTGTCCATTGCACCGCAGTCTTGTCTGACTCACTGTGGAAGCCGAACGTTCAACGCTCGCCTCGACCAACATTTATTTATTATGTCTTCATTCATTTCTTCACTTCAGCTCTGTTCAGTTTATCCTTTTCACACAAAACACAATGTCACCATAAAATTAACTACTAGGAAAATTAAGAATTTACGATAATATATTAAGAATTGACGATAGCATACTATAAACTGCAATCCCTTAAGACATCGGATTCATAAACCTCCAATTCCCTAAACATATATGATTCATGGTTAGTCACTTTAAAAAAATTACTATAGCTTCCGAACATTGCTCTAGTCTACGGTACTCTGCAGACAATGTATCTTACTGCAAACTTTTAATTATAATTATAATCAGAAGAATAATCTCTGGTAGGCTACTTTCTTAGTATCTATTGTTTTCTTGCTGGCTAAGATTCCTGGGAAATATGCGTTGTCCAATTAAGCTTGTTAGCCAACGTTAGTTTTGCCAGAGAAACGTCAGTCAGCTGCTAGTCAGGAAGCAGGTACAAGCTAAAAAGGTACAAGCTTTTTCTACCTTCGAAAAAAAAAAACTGCGAAGGTATTATGCTGTGCTTATGAAGTTCGGCAACTCGTAGCCCAGACATGGAAGCTTGGAGTTACACATCCGACAAGCCAGTGTTGAATAGCCTAACGTTATTTCTATAAAATACTAATATGCCTATTTTACAACTGTATTTCCATATTTTAGGCTGTATGTATTTCTTTCAGCTACAATGTGTTTGCGTCTAGCCTATTGTGCATGCATGTCTCCATATAGACTTGGTTAATTAATTCATGATCTATGATCCATAGTTCAGGTGGTGCTGTTCATTGTATTCCATTAGACATTAAATACAGCTCATCTACAAACTCTTTTAATGTAATTGTGGGAGAAATGTTATCATTCTCGTCAGTAGTGGGCGTTATGGTTATGCGAATGTCTGCACGCATTTATTTGGAATGCATGTAGGCTACTATTCTGTAGGCATGTCTCTCTCGATGTGATTATCTTCACGCATTGTTCATCATTAGTTAGCTACCAAAAATAAGTGATATCTGAACAAAAACCTAAAAAAAGCCAAGTTACTCACGCATAGCCTACAGAGCGCTGTCTATAAGTCCTTCATTCCAACTTGCAAAAACTAGGCCTGCCTTTAAAAGTATTGATATCAAAATGTGGCCAAGTTACAACTAACAATATTGCCTATCGTAGCTCACACTAAATAAACTAGCTCTATTCCAAAGCAATGCTATCCAAACTTTCCTAAATTATTTAATGCAACTTGGCCCTGTGTTTCTTCATCTTACCATCTCAAGAGAATGTGGTCAATGAAACTGTATGTTCCACATCAAACTGCAAAATGAGAATAATTTATAGTGGAAATACTCTGATTCAGATGTGTTGCACTTAGAAATTAAACAGAAAAATTACTACACTATAGGGCATGTTTGAATAATTGTCTGCATCCACTGCTTTGGGTCTATGAAAAGGACAGAATGAATAAAATGTATTATTATTATTATTATTTATTGATTTATTTATTTGGAATATTTGGATTTCTATCAAAACCTGTGTGGTCCTACAGAGCATAGATATCCTTGTGTTCACAAAATTCTGTTCGCAAATATAACTATTATTATGTTAAAAAAATTAGTACTATTACTTATTTTCCATCATCTGACCCACAAACATGTCTGGATACGTTTGTAAAAATGCTATACATATTACTCATTTTTATCTGCATTTATTTATTCATCCCCCCTTTCTCTATTGTACATGATGTTTCTTGACATAAATGTCTGCTTGTGAATAGTAAAGAAATCTGTAGCAGCAGTTAACATTTTAAAACCTGTACATTTTCTAAAGTAAACTTGCCAACAAAGTATAACCATATCCTTTCTGGAGTGTAATTATTCATCAACTTAAAAACATTAATTGAAATCATGTTGTTCCATGAGGCACAATCTCTTCATATGCTAAGATGAAGAAACACAGGGCCAAGTTGCATTAAATAATTTAGGAAAGTTTGGATAGCATTGCTTTGGAATAGAGCTAGTTTATTTAGTGTGAGCTACGATAGGCAATATTGTTAGTTGTAACTTGGCCACATTTTGATATCAATACTTTTAAAGGCAGGCCTAGTTTTTGCAAGTTGGAATTAAGGACTTATAGACAGCGCTCTGTAGGCTATGCGTGAGTAACTTGGCTTTTTTTACATCGGAGATGTTTTTGATCAGATATCACTTATTTTTGGTAGCTGACTAATGATGAATAATGCATGAAGATAATGATATCGAGAGAGACATGCATACAGAATACATGCATTCCAAATAAATGCATGCAGAAATTTGCGTAACCATAATGCCCTGTACTGACGAGAATGAGAACGTTTCTCCTATTACCGATAGCCCACAATTACATTAAAAGAGTTTGTAGATGAGCTGTATAGTGAATAGTTTAGTTTTCTGTAGTGCAATGGATGTATAAGGCATGTTGATTCGCTTTGTAGTAGCCTAGCTTGTACCTGCTTCCTGACTAGCAGCTGACTGACGCTTCTCTGGCACAACTAACGTTGGCTAACAAGCTTAATTGGACAATGCATATTTCCCATAAAGAATTGCAGCTTATAGTAGGCTATCATCAATTCTTAATGTATTATCGTAAACTCTTCATTTTCCTAGTAGTTACTTTTATGGTGACATTGTGTTATGTGTGAAAAGGATAAACTGAACAGAGCTGAACTGAAGAAATGAATGAAGACATAATAAAGAAACGTTGGCCGAGGCGAGCGTTGAAGGTTCGGTTTCCACAGTGAGTCAGACATGCCCGCAGCGCAAGAGGACAGCAGGCTCCACACAGACAAATATTTTTGTCTGCATTTGTGTGAGATTAAAACATGTAGCCAATGGCACAGTAATTTACAGAATTGTTTTTTACATTAAAGCAAGAACGCGATGTTAACCAGATGATATTCTGCGTGAAAACTTTTTTCTTTGCTTGACAAATGGCCATGGGATGCCTGTTCCCATAACGTTAGCTGTCGTGGTGTCCAGTGACTGAATTGTTTAACAGGCTACAAGTGAACAGTTAATATTGTAAATGTGTCTTTGCCTTTGCAATAAAAAAAAAACATTCTTGTATGAGAAAACCAGAACATGTGCACACTGTTTGAGTCCAAAATGAAATTACAGTTTGGTACCAACCAGGCGTGGTACGAACCCACGTCTCTCGCAATACTAAGGCTTGACGCTAACCAGAAGACCAAAGGGGTACAGTCACATGATATAGGCTATAGGCCATTTGTCAGTGTCGGTTTGACTTTCACCATTTCGCTGTAGTACAAGTGAAATACAAGTGAAACATTGAACAGTTAATATTGGAAACGACTTTGGCCTTTGCTAACATAAAATCTGTGGAGTGGTTAAAAATGAGTTTTAATGACTTCAACCTAAGTGTATGTCAACTTCCGACTTCAACTAGATGTAAACTTTCTACTTCAACTGTATGTGTGTATAGATGTATATATGTGTTTTTTTTTTAGAAACTATGTAAAGACAATGCAGATTTGCCTACCCAGTAGCTTATGGAAGCATATCCGCGCCAAAATTAAAATGAAAATGCAAAAGGCCACCTTGCGTTTCATTTTCAAGTTAATGTACGCACTTTATCTGACAATTTGAAAATGTTAACGAAAATCCATTTCACATTTATGTTTTCTCGCCCTCTGCGACACAACCCTGCCATAATTTAAATGAAAATTAAAAACGTACAAGTTACGGATGTAACCCTGGTTCTATTAATATGGTGAACATGGTATGGGTCATACTTGCCGAGAGGAGGAGCTGCTAGGAGACTGAATAGCAAATTAACCACCACTACGGGCGGAACCACGTCACGCCATAAATATGGCGCTTGTACGCCGCCCGACCTCTTTTGCCAACTTGCCGTCCTGAGGGCGCAAGGTTCCCCGCCTGACCACGCAGCGTGGCGTGTTGACCATATTCACAGAACCAGGGTTACATCCGTAACCCGTACGTTCTATTTCATAATGGTCAACACCCCACGGTATGGGCCACAGAGTACCAAATAAAGTCAGGTGGGGGGATGTAGTGGGGTAACCAGGACCGCAGTTCATAGCATGAGTGCGAGTCCCATAAAAAGTGCACTATTGGCTGCTGTTCTTACCAGAAGGGCAGGCTCAAGTGAGAAACGTGGAAAATAACCACCGGATTATAGAACCCCCATCATATTCACGGTTGCTCCGCTGACCTGAGGACAGGGGAGGCAACCAATGTGAATGACACTATGACCAAACCTGGTGAACGTGGGGGGATGAGGCCCAGGCCGCCGCTGCACAAATGTCAGCGGGCGGGCGCCACGTAGTAAAGTTCCGAAGGTAGCTATGCCCGAGTGGGGTGAGCTGCCACGCCTGTGGGAGGGGATGCGTCAGAGCTGCTGTAAGCCGTGGAATCATCTCTTCGATCCAGAGGGCCAAGCGCTGTACTATAAGGTGAAGCCCCACATAGCCCCTCCAACAATAAAAGGATTTTTGGTCTTCCTCCCTGCACTTGTGCAGGAGGTATAAGACCGTAGAGCCCGGGCGGGACACAGTGAGTGCAGCCTGGCTTATTAAGGGGACTCGTGGGGAGGAGGGCGAAACGCTTCCAACACCATCGCCAGAGATGTACGACCGTGAGAGGGCCTTAGGCCGAAATGCGGGGTTAAGAAGCAGAAAGACCGATGAGCTACTGTCACCCAACCGCATACAGGAAGGGTGTACTGACAGTACATACAGCTCGCTCACACGCCTCGCGGAGGCGATAGCAAGCAGGAAGGCAGTCTTCAAGGTTAGACTGAGTCTGGTCAGCTCGAAGGGTGGCTCAGTGAGGGGAATCAAAGCCAGTTGTATGTCCCACGAAGGGACTGAGTTAGACCTAGGCAAGCGAAGCCGCCTGGCTCCTCAGGGAAACTGGCCGGCGAGGGGGAGCGATCCCACCAGTCTCATATGGCTGCCAGATAACCCCTTAGCATGGACTCCACTAGTCCCTCTACAAAGAGGGACTGGATGAACGCCAAACGACTGAACTGTCACACAAAATTGGATAAACTCGTTATTGTGGCACCAGCGGCTGACATCTGCCTAGATCCCCTAGATGGGACTGGCCGCAGGGCCTAGGGCCAGCAGTACTGGAAACACTTCAGGCATCGAAGCCCCCTCCATGAGGGCGCTTTACACCGAGAAGTGTTTCCAGTACTGCTGGCCCTAGGCCCTGCGGCCAGTCCCATCTAGGGGCTAAGCAGGTCGTAAACCTGCAGATTATGTTGCCATAGCAGGCCCTGGCCTGCGGCAGCATATCCGCTCTGGTATATACCATGATTTCACACCTGGACAGCCGATCGGCTGCCACATTAGTTGTGCCCAGCACATGCCCGGCCCTCTGGGACATGCCCTAGGCCTGTGCCCACAGCAGGAGTTGACTTGCTTTGCATGTAGGGTTGGAGACTGAACCCCAACCTGTGGATTGATGTAGGAGACCACAGTGGAATTGCCTGTCTGGACAAGAACCTGTCTGCGTCGGACCACTGGGAGAAAATGGATCAATGCCTGACGCACTGCCTCCGTTTATGGCCGGTTGATGTGCTTCCCTACCAATGAGGGGCTCCACAACCCTTGTAGGGACTGACCCTCTCCGACGGCTCCCAGCCAGTCTTGGAGGCATCCGTGGTGGTCGTCACCCTAGAACACACTGGGTAAATAGGGCGGAGTCGCCGCCTGTCCTTGTGCGGGCTTACTCCCAGTGCTGCCGAATGTGCCCAATGCTGTAATGGGCACATATGCAGCAGTCCAAGTGGCACCACCTAGCTGCTAAAGCAATCAAGCCGAGCAACCTCCGGTTAATATTTACTGTCACCCGTCGCGCTGCAGTAAAGTGCGACAGACTCTCTCCATTAAAAACATGCTGCCTCTCTGGGTCAGAGAGGCCTCTTTTCCCTTGTTCAGGGTCAGGCCCAAGCTGGCTAAGTGGGCCAGTACTGACCTAGTATACCTTCTGGCTTGCTCCTCTGAAGGAGCACAGATTAGCCAGTCATCCAGGTAGTTTGCAATGTGAATCCCTTGGTGACAGAGTGGGATCAGCGTGGCCTCCCTGCACTTCAAAAAGAGTGTGTGGGGCCAGGGCTAGGCCAAATGGGAGGACCGAGTGATCGTACCCTTTGCCTCGGAAGGAAAAGCGGAGGTACTTCCGGTGATCCCGGTATATGGGAATATGGAAGTCTACATCCGGCAGGGCCCAGGAGGTGAACCAATCGCCGTCTCCCACCAGTAGGGGGAGACTGGAAAGGCGGAGCATGTGGAAGGGCAGGCGCTTTAGGAAGCCTCCATCCATCTCAGGTGCCGCTACGTAAAATAAAACCCATTGCCACCTAGGGCAGAGGTAGAGGTTACTGTGGGTAGCGGAGGACATATCCTGCGGCAATCCCTCCAACACACTAACGGCAACACGTTAGTGTCGGCTAGCTAAGCCAACAAGGCAGAGACCTAGTAGGCCAGCGCAGGTGACTAGCAGTAGGCCACGGTATCGAAAGCTGGGAATCCCACTGGCAACCCTGCTTGAAGCACTGGGAGCCGTGATCGGGAAAAAGCACACTCTCAGCCATCCTGACCGGCTGAAGAGGAATACCCCTAATCAGATGCTGACCTCTCCGACTGTTGGGGTTCAAGCAGATATACCGGTTGTCCACCTCTGCGGGCAACCTATCGGGGTGACGACGGGGTGTCGAGCCACAGGCTCCCATGAGCTATGGGGCCTACGTGGCTGCCACTGAAGTGTGCACAGCACTGAGCCAAGAGCCCGAATCTGTACAACTGAGTGGCCACAAGGGGGTGAAGAGCCTCAGGTAGTGTATGCTTTCACGGACAGAGGCTGCCTGCGGCATCGTCCTGAAGTATACATACCCATATACCACGGACCCAAACAACACTACAGGGTGCCTAGGGGCCTGGATTCTGCACACCTTCTGACATCTTAGATGTTGAAGTGCGCCCAATTACCAGCCAAGGGTACTCGGATTATTACTGAAGGGCAACGGGGGTGAAGAGCCTCAGGAAGTGTATGTTCTCACGGACCCAGAGGCGAGGGGCATGCAGTTCCTCATCACGCTCCCGGATTCTGCACACCTTCAGACATGCCTGAAGTTGAATTGTGCCCAACACCAGGCCAAGGGCCCGAATCAGTACCACTGAAGGGCCATAAGGGGGTGGAGACCACGGCTGAACAGTGAGGAAGCAGGAGCCCAATGGGGGAAAGCGAGCATGTTAGCCCCCCTGAGAATCACCGCCCCGTAGGAGAGATCCAGGGGCGGGGGCTCAGATGAACAGTATTGCTGGTCAGCCAATGACCCCCTCTCAGTCCCTGACTGCTGGGGGTCAGGCCAACGGAACAGGCTATCTGCGACATGTCTGGCCTGGAAATGTGTCCATCACCAAGCCAAGGGCCCGAATCAGTGGTACTGAAGGGCCGCGAGGGGGTGTGGAAGCGTCCGGTAGCATCTGCCCTCACGGGAAGAGAGGCCCCTTTCGGCTTTTTTTTTTTTTTTTCCGCTGTCGTAACGCAACCGACCGAAGACACTCCAATGCCCTAACATGGGTTAATACCGGCAGAAAGGTATCGGTTTACACAGATACACAGTACCAGTCAAAAGTTTGGACACACCTACTCGTAGAAAGTATTTTTTTCGTTATTTTTACTGTTTTCCACATTTTAGAATAGTAAAGACATCAACACTATCAGATAACACAAATGGAATTATGCAAAGACCCCAAAAAAAGTGTAAAACAAATAAAAAACCTCTTATATTTTAGATTATTCAAAGTAGCCACCCTTTGCCTTGATAACAGCTTTGCACATTCTACCTGGAAATAAGGTATCAAGAGTCTTTCGATATCCTTTTATACAGAGTCATGATAGCATCACCGTTTACCTGTGGAATACCTGTTTACCACAGAAGTTGGTTGAGAGAATGGCAAGAATGTGCAAAGCCGTTATCAAGGCAAAGGGTGGCTACTTTGAAGAATCTAAAATATAACACTTTTTTAAATTTGTTTGCATAATTTAATGTTATCTCATTGTTTTGATGACTTTACTATTCTAAAATGTGGAAAACAGTTAAAAAAACTTTAAAAAACCTATGAGTAGGTGTGTCTAAACTTTTGACTGGTACTGTAGTTTCTGCAAGAACGGCAGTGAGCTGCCCACAAACGACAGTAATGGAGTGTGTCTGACACCAAGTCAAGGGCCCGAATCAGTGGTACTGAAGGGCCGCGAGAGGGTGTGGAAGCCTCGGGTAGCATCTGCCCTCACAGGCAGAGAGGCCCCTTTCAGCTTTTTTTTTTTTTCGTTTGGTATTATTGTTGTTGCTGCGCAACTAACAAGAAAACCAACCCAAGCCTAGCATGGCTAGTATAAAACAGAAGGGTATCAGTTTAATGAGTATAACTTCCGTAAGGCAAGGCAGCAACGTACATCGATGATGACTAAGTGTGTCTAACACCATGCCAAGGGCCCAAATCAGTGGCACTGAAGGGCACGAGGCAGTACGGAAGCCTAATGTAGCATGTATCCATGGCACAGAGACTCTTTCCGGCTCTATCCCGTTGCTGTTGTTCCTGTAGTTGTTGTTGCTGTGCAACCAACAAGGGAACAACACAATGCCTACGTGGTTAGTATGAACAGAAAGACATCAGTTACAACTAATATACTTTCTGTATAAAAAAGAAATGGCAGTCACCTGCCTACAACCACGATAACAAATGTGTCCAACACTAACCCAAGGGCCCGAATCAGTGGTACTGAAGGGCCACGAGGAGTGTGGGGACCAACACAATACCTAATACGGCTAGTAGAAACAGAAAGGTATTAGTACAAACTATTTAAAGGTATTAGTAATATTTCTGTATAGAAACGGCAGCAATCTGCCTATAACAATAATACAAGTGTGTCCAGCGCCAAGTCAAGAGCCCGAAACAGTGTTACTGAAGGGCCACGAGAGGGCATGGAAGCCCCAGGTAGCATGTGTCTACTGACACAGAGGCTACTCCCGGCCTAATTATTTATTTATTTTTATTCATCTTATTCGTTGTTGTTACTGTAGTTATTGTTGCTGTGCAACTAACAAGGGAACCAACGCACTGCCTAAACGGCTAGTGTGAACAGAGAGGTATTCAATCACAGATTGAAGTTGAACCATAAATTCAGTGGTTTGACGGTCCCCTGTAACGCCCCTTTCTTCGAGGCCCCGCCTTGATGGGCATGCTTTGACAGTTTGCATGTTCAGTTCAGAGTTTTTGTGTGACCACGCTGAAATGATAATGTAAACTGATGCAATACCATTGCATTAGAATTATGTCACTCTTGTACCGCAAAGCATGAAAACGATATGTTAAATGGCGAATTGAATTATCATTTCCTTTTTGTCATGGATCATGCGATTGCAATAAGAAACTGCTAATGCAAATGTGGTTTTGAATTTTCATTTAAATTATGGCAGGGTTGTGTCCTAGAGGGCGAGAAAAAATAAATGTGAAATGGATTTGCATTAACATTTTCAAACGGTCAGATAAAGTGCGTACATTAACTTGAAAATAAAAATGCAAAATGGCATTTTGCATTTTCATTTGAATTATATCATGGTTTTTGCGCACATCGAATGTAAACAAAATGCAATCGCAGTAAGCATATTAATTTTATACTTGAAAAGTTGATCACAGATCCAGAGGGTAGATTTGTTTTGATTTTTGGTTTTATTCATGGACAATCGGTAACTTTCCTTAAAGTATATGCCCCTTATGCAGATAATCCCACTTTTATGTCTGATATCATCCTGCTTTTTAATGAAAACTGTAAAGATTAGGTTTAATAGGTGGAGATTTTAATTGTAAAAAATAAGATTTCACTTTACAGAAATAGAAGAACTGCAGTTATCCTCTGTATCTGTTAAAAATAAAATGTCAGAAGTATATAACATCCTGTGCAACCAAGGACAATCATCTTTTATTCTTCTTAAAAAGATCTGGGAGAATGATTTAAAATTAAATATAGATGAAGATTCATTTTCCTTTTATAAGTAATAAGATTAAAGAATCAAGTTATAAATTTATAAACAGGTTTTATCTCACACCCATTAAGATGCATCAGATATCCCAAAGCAATTCTCCTAATTGTCAAAGATGCAAGGATTAAGTTGGGACATTTATGCATCTTTTCTGGCAATTAAATACTTTTGGCACTCAATTCATGCTGCAACTAAAAAAGTATTGAACAATGATATTGCTATGGATCCCAGCTTATATTTGCTTAATTATATGCCAAATATTACAATGAAATCACATCAGACTGCTACTTATTATTAAGTACTTTATTATGAAGTATTATTTATTCTCCTTTTATGGAAAAATCACACTCCTCCTACCTATAAAATGTTTCTAAATCAAATAATGCATAACTGTGGGCTTAGATTCTAAGAAATATGGTCGCCCTTATTGGCTCTTATCGAAGAGGTATGACTAAACTACTATTCGGGTTAGAATAATTCTTATTGATTTGCTGTCACTCACTTGTTTTTTTTTGACATTTTATTTGGGGTATGTATTTGTCTATATTTATGTATTTTTATTTTTTATAATTTTTTAAATTTTATTTATTAATTTTTTATTAAATTTTTCCTTTTCTTTTTTTTTGGGGTACATGCCACATATACATATACATGCCACATATACATATATTTATACATTTATATAAATCCATATGTGTAATACTGACACATAAAATACAAACATACCACACGGGAGGGGAGGGGATGGTAAATGGTTGTTTGCTTATGTTCTGCATGTATGTATGTATATTCTGTATACCTTTATGCTTTGTCTATCTATATATTTTATTATTTTGGAAAATTTAAATAAAAAATTTGGGGGAAAAAAATAAAAAATAAAATTGCATAAACATGAACACTGTCCAGTCATAACCATTTGTTCAGATTAGTTATCAAATTTGAAAAATGCACAAGACAAAATAAAAATGTAACTAAAATATATCTGTTGTTGTTTGTCATGATTCAATATGTTTTATTTCTAATCAGTTTTTTATATCTGACTGCTATACAGTTCTGTAGCTATGTTGGTCTACTGTATTTCAAACAATATGTACTCATCACTGGGCAGATAGGCTCTTTGAGAGAAGGTTTGAACCAAATTCATACTCTTCAAAATAGTAAGTGGTCTACAACTGCTGCATTAGGCTGTAGAGGTCCCGCTAGAGTAGGTTTAAACATAGGCTATAGATCTATAATGCACGTGTTCATTAAGGGCAGCACAATAGTATATATATTTGTGCATAAATACAGCGGTATTTCATTTTGACAAACCATCATAGACTACTCTTTATTTGTTGATTAGAAATGGAATATCCATACAATGTGGATGTATGGATCCCACCCCCCCCCCCCCCCAAAAAAAAATAAAAATAAAATACATAAATAAAAAATCATACTGACTACGCCTGGTACTCTAATTCGTATTTACCTTTTAGGGTCGTTTTAACGCACTTGTTCCTAGTTTTAAAATGCACTATGTACATCGCTCTGGATAAGAGCGTCTGCCAAGTGACTATAATGTAATGTAATGTCATGGTTTCCTGCCTGTTCAGGTTCTGTTTTTGGGCATTGCCTCTCAGGGCTGCGAGAGGGCGCTCCCATCTTAGTTCTCGTTCTCCGGGAATTATTTCCTTCAGGTGCGCTCTGCCCTACTTAAGCTCCGTCCACTCGTTGTTCGGGGCTTTTTTGTCATTCTTGCCATGCTAAGCCAGGTAACACGGTATAGGATTTCAGGCGACCACTTGTCCTTTTGAGTTTCAAAAGAACACACGAGACTTGCCTGTAGAGTGTACAGAATTCAGTTTTTAGGTTTCTGTTTCCCTGTCTCGCTACTAGACAATAACCTCGGTTTCGCCTCTTTTTCCGTTTGCCTTTTATTTTAGCTCTTTGTTAGTTATTGAGCATTCTTTCTTTTCTATACTGTGCTGGAGTCTACGAGCTTCGCCCTGTTTTTTGGGTTGTTATTAGTTTGGCTTATGCCGGGATTCTTCTCCTTTATTATTTATTTTCTCTGCTCGAAATCTACGAGTTCTCGCCCACTTATCTGGGTTGCTATATTTTGGCTGTATGCTGGGAGTTATATTCCCTTTCTGTTCATTTCTCTCTGCTCTGTTCACGGACTCCCTTATCCCTTCTTAGTGGTTGATTCTCACGCTTCGTGGGACAACTTTCAGATCCCCTTCCAGTCGCGTCTAGTCCTCCGAACCCAACCCCTTACATACAAGGAGTAGCCTATATTGGACATGTGGCCTATATGGCTTATACCACCACCCATGAAAATCACTTATGTACACCTAATTAGTATGAAATACAGTATATAAAAACATACACTGTTGACATACAGAGTAGTAGTTGATAAGATTTCAGTCATAGCATAACATGTAGCCCTAAGTGGCCTGGTATGTCATACATAGTGGAGTTCAAAGGGTATTAAAAAAATTTAAAAAAAACTGTAGGTGAAAGTATACATTGAATAGCCTAATGCAATCACAGCATACAATTATACATCAACTCATATAGCTTTACAATACTTCTATTTTTGATTTGAAATGTAAACAGACTGAAATATTTCGATTAGGCTTGTGCCATCGTGTGCAAGGCAGCATCATCCCATCGAGCCCTCTAGCCATCGCCGATGGTCGATTCTATCGAAGGGTGTGCGGGGCGGGGGCGGGGCTATTGAACAGCTGGCCTTTTGCTTACTTATTATGGCATACCATTGCGAATTGTATTCACTATTTTGTCCAAATATAATAAAGAACAGATTTCACGTCTATTCTATATTAGCTAGTAGAGGCTATTTATCTCACCTGGCCGCTGTCCAACGGTTTTTAATTTAAATGTTTTATTTAAAAATTGTCTACAATTGGCATCTTGTTCTTGTTCTGCTTGCACGCTGCTGACAATGTTTTTCGTTATGTTTTTCTCCGTTTTAAAAATTGTGTTTTTTTCTATAGGCCTATCTCTATTTCTGGCCATGGAGGATCAAATGTGATATGCCATTGTCTTGTTTTTCTGAAATAAAGAGACAACAAGACCTATCGGCTTACGTTTGACTGAGATTTTGGACTTTTTTCACTGATGAAAAGGTTAAGCTAGGCTATATTACATTGTAAATGACATTATTTACTATTCTACAAAAGCCTGTTGAATCAATTTGAGATAATAGCTTCATCTCCTAAATCATTTCAATGTTTCGCTTGAGCGACGAAGACATTCCATGTATCAATATAGGAATATAGCGGCCACCTTTTCATCCAATCTAGTTTATTTCTCTCATAACAGCTTTCATTAGTCTACAGCCAGATTGTACAATATTAGGCTATATTTGTTTCCATGCCCCGAGTCCGATACCGGTAAGCTTGTTGTGCTGTTAGAATAAAAAGGCTGTTGAGGGATATATGGCTACAGCTCACCACTTCGTAGCCTAAGCCTACACTCCGTTCTAGACTGAAAAATAGTTTATCAATAGCACTATTGAATAAGAAATATAATTTGTTTAATTAGGCCTGAATTAAATTATATAGTTAGCTGCACTGTGGTCTAACAGAAGGTAGGCTATCAGCGTGATTTTGCTGAACCCTGGTAAATTATGGCGCCGTTGCACTGCATAGGCGATCACATTTCACAGACGCAGACAACACGTTACATTGTAAATGCATGGTAGAGTAGAAAATTTATTAAAAACACAGAGAGTTGAAATTTTTATTTTAAGAATTAAAAAAAGAAAATCGTCCAGGCATCGACAAAGATAGCCATCGCTGATGGGTTCAACCATTGTCAATAGTCGATTCCATCGACCATCGTCCCAAGCCTAATTTAGATCCACCATTCAAAAGCTACCTACCAATATTATCACGTTAGCTATAAATATTGGTTAATATTGGAGGCATAAGAGGAATAGAGAAATAGCCTACACAAAACTGCAGTAGGGAAATACAAAGCCTTTTTGTACAGGTCACTGTCATGGGTGGCAGCACATACTCTAAGAGTATTGATGGGTTAAATTTAACAATTTGAACTGTTTGCTCATATAGTCAGTAATATAAGCCCCTGTATAAATATACGTATATTCCAATTACTCAGCAGAGATTAAGAATTGCTTACATTTCCCTTTGTATGTGAAGAAGGATAAACAAAGGAACTGTACTGGAGTTATTTCTCCTTATATGTTTTATTCTTGGCAGGCCAGCGAAGACTCTATGCAGTCTTTGATGCAGTCTTAAGGGCATTGACATCATGCCTAGTGGTTGAAAGCCATGTAAGGGGAAATGTGGAAAACACATAGGCTAAAACCACAGTTTCTTTGTCGCTGGAAAACTATATAAACTGATGTAAGAGTAATTTTGCTTTGAAGCCTGTACTTGCACACCTTCCCACAATCGACTGTGTATATTAAAACAGCTAATGGGAATTCCTGTCTTTGTCATTTTGTTACGTTGTCAACAATATCATCACTTTTGCATAAGGAAAACCCTACAGTATGAATTACGCTCTTTGAGAGAAGGTTTGAACCAATCTGCCCAGTGATGAGTACATGTTGTTTGAAGTACAGCAGACCAACATAGCTACAGAACTGTATAGCAGTCAGTTATAAAAAACGGCTTGCGGCTTTTGACCAAGCCAAACTTCACACTTAAAACGTAGTTTTTTGTTATTAATATTATATTTGTTTGAGATTTCCAGTACACATGCATTTAGGTTTAGAATGGCGGTTTTAGATTATGGGATTATAGGTTTGTTATTTGTCATATAATGTACTTCATATTGTATTTTACTGTGGGTGCACCAGGGGTCGGTGCATATCCACAGTGTGGGGATGCACCAGTATTATTTTTTTCATAACTCTCCCTCATCTTGCACTTTCTAACGAAAGGTGCCGGTGCAAGTACAACAATTATCTTGCACATACTGAGAGCATCCGTTTGTGTCCCTTCTGATGCACGAAAGGAAGTGGTGGAGGAAATAAAGATCCATACACCCTAAAGTTGTCATCGTTTACATTCATTCTAAACACAACGCAGAGTGAGTCCTGTTACAGTTGCATGCAAGTGGATGACTGATCGCAATGTACGATCAGAGCGGATATACCCGTCGTGTCACGGCGAGGAAAAAAAAAAGTTTGAGATGAAGCCCCTTCACAAAATGAAGGTAATGCATTTGTAATCATATAAAATGCAACTTGGTTGGCACACTAAAAACGGACCTTAGGTAGCTAGTTAAAGTTTGCTTTGCTAATGTTAGCTCTGCCGTACAAAGGCAAAAATTAAGTGAAAACCAAGGAAAACAAAACTTTCTACATGTAAGTGCTTTATGCTTTTGTACAACTGCCACTTTACAGTGGGGTGCAAAAATTTTGGCACCCCTGGTCAAAATGCTTTTATGTGCATTCATTTTCAAAGCCTCATAATTTCATAATTCAGCCACCAAGAGATTTCAGACCGGTTGCCATTTTGCTGCGGGTGATTTGGGAATTTGGGAATTCACAACTTTTACTGTTATCGCTCCATTATCCTTTTTTTGCTTTTGCTAGCTCAATTGCTACACAGTAAGATATTCATTGACCTATCAAAGGCCTTTGATACGGTCGACCACACAATCTTATTAGACAGATTATTCTCCATTGGTCTAGATGATAATGCCTGCAATTGGTTCTATGATTACCTGACTAATAGGACTCAGACTGTGGTAACAGATGAGGTGAGGTCACTCTGCCTGGTGGTCAATAAAGGGGTCTATTCTGGGCCCTTTATTGTTCACAATGTATATAAACAATATTTCCACTAAAATAGAGAACTGTAATGTTCATTTCTATGCTAACGATACAGTACATTATTCCTCAGCGCCCACTAGGAGACAAGCTTTTTAATACTTGCAGGATTCTTTTGACACAATGCAAAGGGCACTGGCCAGTCTTAAATTAGTCCTGAAAGTTTATGATATTTTCTATACAGAACATTGACCCCACTGATGCACATTTGTCTACTTTGAACAATGTTGAGATTGAATGTGTCCCATGAATATAAGTATTTAGGTATCTGGTTAGACTATGATTTGCCCTTTAGGTCACATGTTACAAATTTGGCAAACAAGCTTAAACCCAAAATTGGATTTCTTTATAAGAATAAGTCCTGTCTCTCTATGGGCAGCAGAAAAAGGAGTGTGCAGGCTACAACAGTTCTCGATTATGGTGATACACTTTATATGCATGCCTCAGCCTCTGTTTTGAAGCCATTGAATGCCATTTATCATAGCGCTCTGCGATTTATTACAGGCGTTGGGTTCTGGACTCATCATTGTACCCTTTATCATATGGTTGGTTGGCTCTCTCTCAATCTATGGAGGAAGCTGCATTATATATTAATTATTTACAAAGATTTACTTGCTAAACTCCCTCTGTATGTATCCAGTTTTCTATCAATTAACTTCTCAAACTATGCCACTAGATCTCAGGATTGTATCACCCTAAAAACACCCAGATATAAGACTGAATGGGGCAAAGCTGCTTTTAGTGTTTCAGCACCCCTTATATGGAATGAATTCCAAGATACAACTAAACTATCCTCTCTGGTGTATTGGTTTTCATAATCAACTTTTTTCTCCCCCATGTTAAGTAAATAGGGCAGCGTAAACGGATATCTGGTTTTACTTAAAAACTATACAACACATACACATTTGATATCAAAGCACAGAATACATCTGTTCCCCGACATTAGGATGTTCTTTATTTAGCAATTGGTGCTGTAGAATTTGTAAATGTATCCCACCAAATAAAAACGGCTGAAGTAATATTTTCCATTTTTGGTTTGTGATCAGATATCGGGGTGATGAGTCACCATGCGAAATATTAGAGCCCGACCGATATGGGCTTTTTGAGACCGATACCGATTTGAGAGGGGGGGAATTCACAGAATAAAAATAGACCTTTTCTACGTGGATTGTGCACAGATTTAACACCAATATGACTATGCAAAGGTAGGCTACTACTTCTTTCTTAAACAAATAACTTTATTACAAAAAATGTTACATTATGAAATTATTATAATATTAACACGATTAACATCATCAAGCAATTTTAGAAATGAACACTGATCAAATAAAGAATAGAAATGAATAACAAAATAAACATCAGTACTTTAAGTAACTTACTGACCATTTCAATAAAGAATAAATAAAAATAATAGGCTATTTAAGTGATACACATTTTATGACACAAAGAAAAATGCTAGCACAGAAAAACTTGCTATAGCTATTAATTAGGGGTCCAAGCACGTAATGCTTGAACCCTATTGTTTTCGCTGGTTTTATTATTATTATTATTATTCCCACATTTGGTACAATTGCAGCAAAACCACATGATGACTTTTGCTGAAACTTTGCACACATGTAGACACTGCGACACGACACATGTACAGCGAATTCCAACCCAATTGACCTGATGGTGGCGCTATAGAGACAAAGTGAAATTTTATAATCTTTTGGGCTATAACTTTTGAACCGTTTGGCCTATCATCAAAATTCTTTTTAGGATCTTTTGCAAATTTTGCAAATTTGCATTTTGTGAAAAACCTATAAAATCGAACTCCTCCTAGACCGTTTGACATATCAACATGCAACTCACATCCTTTTGTTCAGGGGACGATTCTCCAAAAAATGTAGGAAGCGCTTTTCTGATTTTCCTAATATCCTGATCGCAGTAAGCCGATAAAACTGTTGTGGGTGTGGCTAGTCACAAAAACGCTAATAACTCTTCAATTCTTCAATGGATATTAATAAAATTCGGTTTATATACTTGCACTGAGCTTCTGAGCCAAACTCTAAAGTATTGGCTCAATAGAATCAAATGGTGGCGCTATAGAGCATAATATTTTTTTATTTATTCATAAATTCATAAAAAATCACCATTATGTTTTAGACATTAAAACATTAAAACTTGCTGTAGTGATCAATGTCCTCATCTGGAACATATGTATGTCCCATATATGTCGCTGCCATCTTGGATTGGCCGCCATTTTGGAAATGCTATTAACATTTCCCTCTGTCCCCGGTATTGGCCTAACCACAAAACTGACAACTATGAAACTTAGTACACATGTAGACACTGCGACAGGACACATGTACAGCAAATTCCAACCCAATTGACCTGATGGTGGCGCTATAGAGACAAAGTGAAATTCTATAATCTTTTTGGGCTATAACTTTTGAACCGTTTAACCTATCTTCAAAATTATTTTTGCCTCAAATTCCTTGGTTCATGGCAAATAACTTTGCTATTAGGATCAATGAGGTCCGCCATATTGGATCTTTTCAAATTTGCATTTTGTGAAAAACCTATAAAATCGATTTTTTATTTTTTTTGCACTGAGCTTCTGAGCCAAACTCTAAAGTATTGGCTAAATAGAATCAAATGGTGGCGCTATAGAGCATAATATATTTTTTTAAATTCATAAAAAATCACCATAATTTTTTAGACATTTAAAACTTGCTGTAGTGATCAATTTCCTCATCTTGAACATATGTATGTCCCATATATGTCGCTGCCATCTTGGATTGGCCGCCATTTTGGAAATGCTATTACCATTTCCCTTCATGAAAAATCACTGTTGTGTTTTAAACATTGAAAATTATGTGTCGTGATCAATCGCCAGGCAGCCGCAGGTTGTCTGTTATGGCTTAGCGGTAAGAGCAATGGCTTGGCATGCGGGAGACCCGGGTTCAATCCCCACCGTAGGTTACTTTTCTTTTCGATGAAAACAATGGACAGTTTGTTATGCTTTTCACACTTAATAATGTTCTTTTCACATTATTGCAAAGGCGAAGAGATTTTACTATATTAACTATTCACTGTTTCACTAGTACTTAAATGAGTGAAACAAATAAAGTTTTAATAAAGTTATTCTTTTTCCTGCCAAATTCTTCATCAAAAATGCTCAATACCCACAACTAATTCTCCCTGTACAATGGGACATCTGCAATGGCTTTGCGGTTAGAATGATTGCCTTCGATGCTGGAGACCCGGGTTCGAATCCCACCGGGTACCAAAGGTTGCGTTTCTTTTCAACAACACGACATGCGCTTTCTTATGCTTTTCACATCTACAAATCTTATTTTCACATTAATGGGGTAGGAAACACTAAAACACATTTTTTGAGTTAATATCTAGGCATTGCCTCAGATGGAAGAGAACAATATTATGCATTGTTACGGCCCCCAATTAAATACATTCCTGAGAAGCCATGGCCATGTCTATTTGACAATCGTTAAGTTAGTTGTTGTTCCTGTTAGCCTATAGTAACTAAATCCTGCTTTGTGATACAAGCCCTTCTGTGGTTATATTAACGTTATGTCTAAGCTAAGTTATTTGGATAGCTAGCTAGCAAGTAAACACACAGTTGTTAATAGGTAATGCATTTCAGCCAACAGCCGTTCAGTTTCACATGACATTCATTAACGCTACGTATTGTGTTTTGTCATGTTCATGCACTACATGTAGGTCAGACTGAATATTTGCTGCAGGACATCAATTTGAGCAGATCGAGATAGCCAAGTCTCCAGTAGCCTAATTCAGCCAACAGCCATTTAGTTTAACTTGGCATTGACTACATATTTTACATCATGGACATGAACAGGTAGCCTAGGTCAGATGTGTAGATGGCTAAGAAAGCTAATTAGTTTGACAATGGACTGATGTTGTGACAGGATGATGTTTCGTATTTACAGGGTAACAGCCATTTATTTCCACCTGTATTTTATTTATTATTAGTTAGTCCGGGAGTGCTACGACTGAAGGTAACAGTAAAGAACCGGAAAAAAACAACAGTACACATGGAGCTATGTTATGACCTTGTGGTTAGCTTCTCTGACTCGGATGCACGAGGCCCAGGTTCAAGGGTCGCCTCTACAAAGAATTCTTTTTTATAATTTATTTTTCATTTGCGACAAAAAGGATGTGCATGTTATGCTTTTCACACATACTGTACAGTGTTTCCCCTATATGCACTTAGCAGCGGCGTTACGCCGGTGCTGAAATATGACCGCCGCTGCTGAATTTTTTTGTAAACAAAACAAAACAATCCACTCGCTCCCCTTCAAAATGCTGGAGTAAACGGCCTTGTAAACATTTTAGAGTAACGTAAAAACGTTTTAAACGTAAAGCGCTTTCATGGAAAAGTTGCTGTCATAAACTCATTTGAAATGCGATTGTGTCCAAACTTTCTAAGCAAAGCTAACTTTCAGCAAGGTCGTATATGGCCAGTGCTAGCTAGCAAATGCAGCTGTTCTGGCGAGAGAAGGCCATAGATGTACAACATTTTGAAGTGCTGGACTGCGTTCGGATCCAAAATTTATGCTTTCTTCCTGTCATTCCCTTCCCTTGCTTCAATGTGAATTCCCTTGAATCAAGGGAAGGGAACGACAGGAAGAAATAATTAAATTCGGATCTGAACGCAGCCCTGTAGTCATGGGCGTAGGATTATGGGGGGAAACGGGGGATGTGTCCCCGCCAATGTTGGAAAGAGTCGAATTGTCCCCCCCAACCATAATTGATCCCTCTCCCATGTAAAGCTTACAGTCAATAAAGGCTGCAACAACGGTAAAAAATGGCTTAAATTTATGTGGAAAGATATGTAACGGCCGTAAACATAGTATGAATTATTGACCCACCCCCTCGCGACTTCAAACAGTAGCAATGGTTTATCTCATGGCCACGACAAGTTCGAGTTTATGAAAGCACAAATGGGATATGTAGTCAACAATTAGGGGTGATTGCGATAATACTATGGACTTCAATTCCCATAACCCAGTGTTTTAGCCAGTGTTTTGTATAACGTTATGGATATGTTATAATCAGGTTGGTTGTAATGGAGAAGTCAGACCTCAAAAAAAGACGGAGTATGAAATCGAGATGCTCGTTACGGGGGTAGAGCAGATGGATTGTTGGTGTATAGGCGGCCTTTGCTACGTTTCACCTGAAACAGTCCTCTCAACTGAAAATCTAATCAAAATCCTCACAGTGAATAAAAGAACCGCCGACCCAGAAGTTTCCCCATTCAGGTAGGCTAGGCTACTGTATGCGCTGTTCCTAACCTAGCTAACTACTCCTTATTTTTCTACAGTCTATGCCTTATATATACGTCAAAAAAAGTACATGTTTTTTCATAACAACAATCAATGTATTACAGCCGCGAGTGCGATAATGTTAGGTAGCACTGTGGAAATGTCGACGTTGCTGGACAATTGAATAGAGAATTTCTTTAAGGGTTCATCAGAAAACAGTTGTAGCTTCTTAAATGTAGGCTATTTGGTTCCTTAAAATGTTTATTGCCCTGCAGTGCAACATGAGAGGCTGATGTATTCGCAAGCGGCGACACTGTAATTAGCCTAATTTAGAAGTTCAGAGAAATGTGAATACCATAATTGGGATGTCGACGACTACCACTAAAGGCAGTGGTTCTTAAACTCGGTCCTGGGCCCCCCTGCATATGCTGGTTTTCGTTCCAATCACAATTGCAATCCCAGAATTTGAACAGGTTGTTGATTTTTCTTAATTAGGTGTTTTTCATGTTTAGAGGGATTATTTCCCTTCTGAAGCCACATTATGTTAGAAATAGCTATGCATGTCATGAATAATAAAAGTCAAATATTCACATTGTGCTATATTGCAAACAATTACAAAAATAGAGGTAAAAATGTTTTAACTGATCAAATTAAACAAATTAAAGATTGAGGTGAATCAATAGGCTCCGAATTGGTGAAATTGTGGACACATTGGCAACTAAAACTAGAGACTTGGTAAATAATGAACAATTCAAAAGACAAAGCAAATGATAATGAGCCAGAAAAATTAAGGAACTTAAAACACAAGTGTTCAACTACTGAATTAGGAGCCTATTGATTCACCTCAGTCTTTAAATTGATCAGTTTAAAAAAATGTTACCTTGTATTATAGTTTGCAAGATAGCACTGTAAGCACAATGTGAACATGGCATAGTCTTCATGGTATGCATAACTATTTCTGACATAATTTGTTTTAAGAGGGTAAATAATCCCTCTAAACATGAAAAACACCTAATTAAGAAAAATTAACAGCTTGTTAAAATTTTGGGATTGCAATTGTGGTTGGAACGGAAACCAGCATACACAGGGGACCCCCAGGACCGAGTTTGAGAACCACAGAGTTTAAAATGTTATAAACTTATCTTATCCACTAATGTACTGATTAGCCTACCATGGCTTTAGATTTATATGAAAGCATCTCAAATCTCGCCTAGTGCTTTGAAAAAAAAATTAAACTTCTCCAAAATGTTCATGAATAAAACATTTTATTTTAGAAAATGCCCTGGGTGAGGTTGTGTAGAAATGCAGGAAATTAGTTTTAAAAGGCTCAAATGTTTCTGGGGGAGGACCCCCAGACCCCCCGATACTTCGTATTGCTTTGCTCACGGGAATGGTTGAGGGCCTCGGTCCAATAGTCATGGTTCGCTACTGTTGGATGCTATATTATTAGCGTCCCCCTCCATTATCATCACAAAGAACATTTACTGTTTGTGGTCCCCCCCCCCCCCAATGTTCAAATGAAACCTACGCCCCTGCCTGTAGTTGTCCTTGACTGTACTGTATGTACTTAGGCCTCGAGAGCCCCTCTGGTGCCGGCAGAGACAAAGAAACCTCCCGGCAGGGTGCGCTTTGTGAGTGCACAAAATAAAATTTTTGGGAAGACTTTTTTGTATGACATTTTTGTATTATTTTATATATATATATATATATATATATATATATATAAGTGCTTCACCTCCGCTGCTACAACTCCATTCTAGGGGAAACACTGCTGTACCAATGTGAGCTAGATGCTTACATCCTACCTAGATGTCTCTCCTCATGGAAAACTCTAATTCTTAGGAGTCATACTGTCCACCATTTTCAATTTATTGAAAAACCTTTAAAAGACATCTCCTGCTAGACCATTTCACAAATCAACATGGAATTTTCACTAATTTGTTCATTCATATGTCCTCTGAAAAGTTACTGTAAAGAAAGTGGATATTTCAAACCGCATCACTGCATTAAGCCAATAAAAGCTGATGTGGGCATAGTTTAACACAAACATGCTAATCCCTCCAAAATTGATTGCCCTCTCTAATATTGGCACTGGCTCCCTCTGCCCCTAATGCCCTCTCAAACATTGGCCATGTCCCCCTCTGCTCCTAATACCTTCTCTATTTCTAATGCCCTCTCTACTATTGGCCCCATCTCCCTCTGCCCATAATGCCCTCTCTACCATTGGCCATGTCCCCCTCTGCTCCTAATACCTTCTCTATCTCTAATGCCCTCTCTATTACTGGCGCTGTCTCCCTCTGCCCCTAATGCCCTCTCTAACATTGGCCCTGGCTCCCTCTGTCCCAATGTCCTCTCTACCCCTAATGCCGTCTGTAGGAGCCAGATTTGAGTTTAAACTTGTTTCCTTTGAGAGACTCTTATTTTTTGCTTCATTCATGATTCATTAGCCTTTGACTTGATACTTTTATTTTGGCATTTGCCACTGGTCACCCGATCAGTTAAAAATGGCGTCCTCCATGTGCCCAGGTTGGGTCTCATAGTTTTAGACAATAGAAGATGCTGGGTGACCAATATATATATTTTTTAAATTAATTAATTTATTTTTTTACTGCTTCTATGCTTCTATAAGCTCAGTTTAGTTTGCCATTTTAAAGGCTTTATACCTTTGGAAACTTACACTATGGAAAGCCATTTTTGTTGATTACTTTGGAACATACAACACTTCAAAAAATTGTGATTTAAAACACTGTGTATCGCCTGCCTGCATAACTGCCTGCTTGTCTCTCTCCCACCATCATTGAACACAGGTATTATTCACAGCCGAATACAGTGCATATGACAAGAAAGCGTGTAACAACTAAACAGTGTCTAAAAATTGTGGAAAATCATTTGATCTTTGGACCACTACAAAAAGTAAAAAACTTGGTCTTTTGGAGTGCTTACGAAATGACTCTGGATTGGAACTGGAATTGTTTGAACCTGTGCTGCAACCTGCCTTTAACCACCATTAAAGCATTTGGATTTGGATTTGTTGAATATCTGCAGAATTGTGAGCAAACAATTTATTTGAATTCACTATTGGAGTGTATTTTCTGTGTTGCTGTGTATTTATTCAACTGGAAAGCATTGCTTGCACTGGTGGGAATTGATTGTAGGCCTATGTGTTTCAAGTAAAATTGTGACAAAAAAAAAATACACTGACCCCCTCTGCCACTATTTCCCTCTCTAGCATTGGCTATGTCTCCCTCTGCTCCAAATACCTTTGCCGTCTCTAATGCCTTCTCTACTATTGGCCCTGTCTACCTCTGCCCCTAATGTCCTCTCTACCATTGGCCATGTCTCCATCTGCTCCTAATGCCTTCTCTATCTCTAATGCCCTCTCTACTATTGGCCCTGGCTCCCTCTGTCCCAATGTGCTCTCTACCCCTAATGCCGTCTGTACAATTGGCCCTGGCCCCCTTTGCCCGTAATGCTCTTTCTACCATTGGAACTGGCCCCCTCTGCCCTGAATGCCCTCTCTACCATTGACCCTGACCCCATCTGCCCCTAATTCCCTCTCTAGCATTGGCTATGTCCCCCTCTGCTCCTAATACCTTCGCTATCTCTAATGCCCTCTCTACTATTAGCCCCGTCTCCCTCTGCCCATAATGCCCTCTCTACGATTAGCCATGTTCCCCTCTGCTCCTAATACCTTCTCTATCTCTAATGCCCTCTCTACTATTAGCCCCGTCTCCCTCTGCCCATAATGCCCTCTCTAACATTGGCCATGTCCCCCTCTGCTCCTAATACCTTCTCTATCACTAATGCCCTCTCTACTATTGGCCCCGTCTCCCTCTGCCCCTAATGCCCTCTTTACCATTGCCGATGTCCCCCTCTGCTCCTAATACCTTATCTATCTCTAATGCCCTCTCTACTATTGGCCCTGTCTCCCTCTGCCCCTAATGCCCCCTCTACCTTTGGCTATGTACCCCTCTGCTCCTAATGCCTTCTCTATCTCTAATGCCCTATCTACTATTGGCCCCGTCTCCCTCTGCCCATAATGCCCTCTCTACTATTGGCCCTGTCTCCCTCTGCCCCTCATACCTTCTCTATCTCTAACGCCCTCTCTACTATTGGCCCCGTCTCCCTCTGCCCAAAATGCCCTCTCTAACATTGGCCATGTCCCCGTCTGCTCCTAATACCTTCTCTATCTCAAATGCCCTCTCTACTATTGGCCCCGTCTCCCTCTGCCCATAATGCCCTCTTTACCAGTGCCGATGTCCCCCTCTGCTCCTAATACCTTCTCTATCTCTAATGCCCTATCTACTATTGGCCCTGTCTCCCTCTGCCCCTAATGCCCCCTCTACCTTTGGCTATGTCCCCCTCTGCTCCTATTGCCTTCTCTATCTCTAATGCCCTATCTACTATTGGCCCCGTCTCCCTCTGCCCATAATGCCCTCTACTATTGGCCCTGTCTCCCTCTGCCCCTAATGCCCTCTCTAACATTGGCCATGTCCCCCTCTGCTCCTAATACCTTCTCTATCTCTAATGCCCTCTCTACTATTAGCTCTGTCTCCCTCTGCCCCTAATGCCGTCTTTACCATTGCCCATGTCCCCCTCTGCTCCTAATATCTTCTCTATCTCAAATGCCCTCTCTACTATTGGCCCCGTCTCCCTCTGCCCCTAATGCCCTCTTTACC
Source organism: Synaphobranchus kaupii (assembly GCA_029718625.1). Lineage (NCBI taxonomy): Eukaryota > Metazoa > Chordata > Actinopteri > Anguilliformes > Synaphobranchidae > Synaphobranchus > Synaphobranchus kaupii. The sequence goes on from CM056382.1 coordinate 21,303,714, forward strand.
ATTGCCCATGTCCCCCTCTGCTCCTAATACCTTCTCTATCTCAAATGCCCTCTCTACTATTGGCCCTGTCTCCCTCTGCCCCTAATGCCCTCTCTACCATTAGCCACGTTCCCCTCTGCTCCTAATACCTTCTCTATCTCTAATGCCCTCTCTACTATTGGCCCCGTCTCCCTCTGCCCAAAATGCCCTCTCTAACATTGGCCATGTCCCCCTCTGCTCCTAATACCTTCTCTATCTCTAATGCCCTCTCTACTATTGGCCCTGTCTCCCTCTGCCCCTAATGCCCCCTCTACCTTTGGCTATTTCCCCCTCTGCTCCTATTGCCTTCTCTATCTCTAATGCCCTATCTACTATTGGCCCCGTCTCCCTCTGCCCATAATGCCCTCTCTACTATTGGCCCTGTCTCCCTCTGCCCCTAATGCCCTCTCTAACATTGGCCATGTCCCCCTCTGCTCCTAATACCTTCTCTATCTCTAATGCCCTCTCTACTATTAGCCCTGTCTCCCTCTGCCCCTAATGCCCTCTTTACCATTGCCCATGTCCCCCTCTGCTCCTAATATCTTCTCTATCTCAAATGCCCTCTCTACTATTGGCCCCGTCTCCCTCTGCCCCTAATGCCCTCTTTACCATTACCCATGTCCCCCTCTGCTCCTAATACCTTCTCTATCTCAAATGCCCTCTCTACTATTGGCCCTGTCTCCCTCTGCCCCTAATGCCCTCTCTACCATTAGCCATGTTCCCCTCTGCTCCTAATACCTTCTCTATCTCTAATGCCCTCTCTACTATTGGCCCCGTCTCCCTCTGCCCAAAATGCCCTCTCTAACATTGGCCATGTCCCCCTCTGCTCCTAATACCTTCTCTATCTCTAATGCCCTCTTTACTATTGGCCCCGTCTCCCTCTGCCCATAATGCCCTCTCTACTATTGGCCCGGGCTCCTTCTGCCCGTAATGCCCTGTCTACCATTGGCCATGTCCCCCTATGCTCCTAATACCTTCTCTATCTCTAATGCCCTCTTTACTATTGGCCCCATCTCCCTCTGCCCATAATGCCCTCTCTAACATTGGCCATGTCCCCCTATGCTCCTAATACCTTCTCTATCTCTAATGCCCTCTTTACTATTGGCCCTGTCTCCCTCTGCCCCTAATGCCCTCTCTACCTTTGCCCATGTCCTCCTCTGTTCCTAATGCCTTCTCTATCTCTTATGCCCTCTCTACTATTGGCCCGGGCTCCTTCTGCCCGTAATGCCCTGTCTACCATTGACCATGTCCCCCTCTGCTCCTAATACCTTCTCTATCTCTAATGCCCTCGCTTCTATTGGCCCCGTCTCCCTCTGCCGATAATGCCCTCTCTAACATTGGCTATGTCCCCCTCTGCTCCTAATACCTTCTCTATCTCTAATGCCCTCTCTACTATTGGCCCTGTCTCCCTCTGTCCCAATATCCTTTCTACCCCTAATGCCGTCTTTACAATTGGCCCTGGCCCCCTTTGTTCCTAATGCCCTTTCTACCATTGAAACTGGCCCCCTCTGCCCCAAATGCCCTCTGTACTATTGGTACTGGCCCCCTCTACCTCTGATGCCCTCTCTACCATTGGCCCTGGCCCTCTCTGCCCCGAATGCCCTCTCTACCATTGACCCTGACCCCCTCTGCTCCTAATGCCTTCTATATCTCTAATGCCCTCTCTACTATTGGCCCTGTCTCCCTCTGCCCCTAATGCCCTCTCTACCATTGGCCATGTCCCCCCTCTGCCCCTAATGCCATCTACCATTGGCCATGTCCCCCTCTGCTTCTAATGCCTTCTCTATCTCTAATGCCCTCTCTCCTATTGGCCCTGGCTCCCTCTGTCCCAATGCCCTCTCTACCCTTAATGCCTTCTTCCCCTAATGCCCTCTCTACCATTGGCCCTGGCCTCCACTGCCCCTAATGCCCTCTCTACTATTAGTACTGCCCCCTCTACCCCTAATGCCCTCTCTACCATTGGCAATGTCCCCCTCTCCTCCTAATGCCTTCTCTATCTCTGTTGCCCTCATCTGGAACACATATGTTTACTTAATGTATCGCCACCATCTTGGATCGGCCACCATTTTGGAAATCATATTATCCATTTTCCTTTGTCCCCAGTTTTGGCCTAACCGCACGAGTGAGACCTATGTAGCTTTGCTGATGACTACTGACTGACTGAGAGAAAGAATCTGGATGTTGAATTGTTGCATTTAGTCTCATTTTTGCACTCTGGAAACTTCAGTATCTTCTATCTCCAGGAAAGAACGAAGAAATTGAAGGTCTCTTTCATGAATGGCTTCTCAAATTATTCAGTTTACTGTAGGATATTGTTACTATAGGAGACTGTCAAACCCCTGGAGGCAGAACCTGCTACTGCAGACACAGCAGTGCAGCCTGGTGAGGAGACCGTCGAACCCCTGGGGGAAGAACCTGCTACTGCAGACGCAGCAGCCCAGCCTGGTGAGGAGACCGTTGAACCGCAGGACGCGGAACCGGCTTCTACAGGCCCATCAGCCCTGCCAGGTGGAGAGGTCTACGCACCCCAACAGGTGGAGTCAGCCCCCACAAAAAAGTCCACCACTTTGCCACCTGTGGATCGTCCAGCTTCCTGTCACAGGAGACAGAGCCCCCGCACGCCGTGCACAACTGGTAGAGACACTGTGGAGTAGGTTGCATTTCACTCACGCAATTGCAACAATAATGGAAAAAGCACTGCATGTACTGCATCTCTTGTCCCTTGCCAGTCTAGATACCCAGACACTGGAGAAGGAAGAGACTGAACCATAACCGCAGCGACACAAAAAGAGTGTCTAATAGAGATATCTCTCCGCACCACACTGGATCATCGTGGGACATACGTCAGTATGTCCATATATCTGCTGGCCAGCAGATCACAAAGGGACTATTAAACTGGGCATGGACTAAATGTTTAAAAAATGGTTGGTGAACCATTTGGACAGTTGTTTTTGTTGTTAGCAGGTAACTGCATCTTCAATGTTCAAATGTGTCATGTGATTCCTATTTGGTGATGTAAGAATAGGTTTTTAGCGGGTGCATGCACCTATTCTTACAAGAGAGGGATGTAGGATATCTAATATTTCCCCTCTTCTCTATATCCCTGTCGCTCTCTGTCTCTCTCTCTCTCTCAACCCCCAACATCAAAGATAAGCCAGTCTTTGCCATAAATGACCCCTCTCCCCCCCTCCCCCATACCTTAACCCAATCAGGACAGGGATGGTCTTCCTGTGGAGGTATTTTATGAGTGTACCGCAGAAAAAGAAGTTAGTCAATTGTGGAGTTTGTTTGGAGAAGTCATTCTTTTTGGTTCCTCGTGCGTTTCCTTTTGTTCCTGTTCAGCTGGAGGGTAAATAATTTGGCAATTTTTGGCTTATCTCTCTCTTTACTGGTATTTCCTAATTAATGTCTGGCTTAATGTCTTCCATTTTGTAAATTATAAGTAGTCAGCCTACATTCCTTAGTGAATGTATGATTTCAACTCATTATTCCAATTGAATGTTTTTCATTTAATAAAATTATTTAATCTCAAGACCTGATTTAGACTTTGTTTTGGCTTGTTGGTTGATCCACCAGGTTACTGTTCGACTTACCTATTAACGAATTTGGCGATTTAATTGATGATTGTAATTCTTAATAATAATTATTAAATTAAATCACGTAAAGCTTATTTTGAATGTAGGTTAAGTGAGGGGTTCTAGCACGCAATATCGCTTGTGTTCAGTATTCAGAGTGCTGAACGTTTTAACAAGGGCATTGACTGTTGGAACCGCTGGATTCAGAAAATACACATTTTACCTAGTCCTCACTTACCCGACATTACCCAGAATTAACTGAAGGTGGTGGTCTGAAAACAGTTTGACCTTTTATGCATATTCATGTTGAGACACTCATGTCATGCAGCTACATGTGTCTCACGTATACCTTCCGAGACTCGATTGTAAAAGGAAACCAATGTGACATGATTCCAACAAAATTACAACCTTTTGCTTGGCCCCCTTATAGTCGCTGCTTGCAGCTATATTTTATATTTATATTTATATATTGTTATTGATGCCTTACAGCCATTTTGCCCACCATGTATTCCATACTGTTCCAGCATAATTTACAGTAAAATCTAGTCCCACCCCCCAATTCCCATAGAGATCCATTCAAATGCAGAGATGTTATAGTATCGCTTGTAAGAGTACCAGAAAATAAGATATCAAGAGTCTTTTGATGTTGTTGAGTCACAGGAAGTCACATCAGGAAGTCATGGCATGCAAAGGATATGCGACCAAATATTATATATAAATGCAGGGGTGCCAATAATTGTGGCACACATGGTTTTGTTAAAAATAATTATTTCTTGATGAGGGATTTTTTTTTCTCATAATAAAATTACTTCAATTAAAGGTTGAATTTTTCACATTTTTTTCAGTGTGAGATTAAGCTAATTCACCAAAGGGTTAATTTTTAATAACCCTTTTTACTCACTTTACCAGGGGTGCCAATAATAGTGGAGGGCACTGTATGTTACAGTATATCTCAATCGGTAGCCTACTCATGAATTATAACATTAGCTAAGTAATGGTGCTAAGTAAAAGAGCTCAACGAGGTCTGTGGATGCATCTCACGTTAACGGTACTGGTAGCTGATTAGCTTGCCGATAGCTTGCTAGCAATGTTATCTTAGTTTACATTCATCGGCAGTTTGCAAACATTTATTAAGACCGCAATTAAAGAATGACTAACATTACTGTTGTGTCAATACACTATTATTAGTAAGCAATAATGACCGAGGAGCCGGGCATTACTTGACAATATTGAATTAGCTAGCAAGAGAAAGTTGTTCCTTCCTTTCATTCAGTCTTTTTTTTTTTTTTTTTGCCCCCCATTCAGTGAGTCTTCCTCCAGCGGCAGCATTGCTCTCTGACTGAGTGAAGATTCCATGTCACATGATATGATGAGGGTAGCCAGAACACTATATATAGTTCTGTGGCGAGAACCACTAGATGTGAGTGCTAGGAGCACCCACGTGTCAGTGAAAAAAAAAAAGCAAAAAAAAAAAGCCTATATCGCTCGTTCATATTGGCCACATCATCCTTGACTACCGATACAGTATGGACCAGAAACGCAAATATCGGCCCAATATATCGGTCGGGGCTCTACCAAATATTTTGGAAATCTGCGGCGTAACGGCAGAAAACGAGACAATTGGAAATCGTGTTTAATGCAAGTCCCTACCGCCGCTGTATAATATCTAAGTGAACAGAAGCTAACCTGACCTCTAAATGGTACATAGTTAAACATGACACATTTCTTCTAATTTTAAAGCGAGATTATTTTTTATTAAAGCTTTTTACAGTTTCAAAATAATAAAAAAGAAAAACGGCCCTGTGCAAAAGTTTGGGAACCCTGTCAGTTAGTACTTTGTAACTCCTCCTCCTAACAGCTTGCAAACGCTCCCGGTAGAGTTTTTCCCCATTCTTCCTGGCAGAACACCTCTAGCTCAGAAATATTCTTCGGTCTCCTTGCATGCATGGCATGTTTATGATCTCTCCACAGATTTTCAATAATATTCAAGTCTGGGGACTGTGGTGGCCATTCCAAAACCTTCATCAGTCTTTCCTGGACGTACTTCATGGTTGATTTCGAGGTATGCTTTGGATCATTGTCTTGCTGGAATACTCAAGTCTTCAACTTCAATGTCAGGACTGACCTTCTTACATTAGCCTCTAGAATTTCTTGATATTTGGTAGATTCGTTTCTTCCTTCCACCCACACAATATTTCATGTCCCCCCCCCCCCCCCCCCCCCCCCCGCTGTCACACAACCACAATGCATAATGGATCCACCTCCATGCTTAACAGTTGGCAAGGTGTTCTTCTCTACAAATGTTTCACCCTTTTTTCTCTCCAAACATACCGTCTTTGGTTGTGGCCAAAAAGTTACATTTCGGCTTCATCAGTCCAAAGCACATTGTTCCGAAATGCTTCAGACTTCTTGAGGTGTTCTTTTGCATAGGCTTTAAGGCTTTTTTTTCTGGCAACTCTGCCATGTAGGTCTTTGTTGTTTACAGTACGTTGTATTATTGTCCTGTGAACAACTAGACCTGTGTCTGCTACTCTTTTTTGCAGCTCTTTTGCAGTGATGTGTGGGTTCTTCTGAACATTTCTCACCAGGTCTCGGGCCATTCTATCTGAAATTGTTATTGGTCTTCCATATCTTGCCTTGATGGTTCCATTTATCTTCCATTTTCTGATCATGTTTCTGACAGTGGAAATAGGTAGTTTGAAACATTTCGTTTTTTTTAGCCTTCTTCTTGTTGGTGGAAGTAAACTACCTTGATTCTGACATCCTTGGATAACTGTTTAGAGGAACCCATGGTTATTAACACCAGCCAGAACAGCCACTGCAGTCGGATGCTTTAGAAGGCATGGAGTTACTTCAGAATAAATAGTTCAGCCCTGGAATTATATTCATCTGACCCATTGAAGCCCGAATGAGTAAATCACCTACGCCTGGGCCTTAGTAACAAAGTAAAAAGTAACAAAGAATAATCCAAAAGGGTTCCCAAACTTTTGCACAAGGCATTTTTCCTTTTTTTCAATTATTTTTAAACTGTAAAAATTAAAATAACAAGTAATCTTGCTTTAAAATTTGAAGAAATGTGTCATGTACTTTGTACCATTTAGGGGTCAGGTTAGCTTCTGTTCACGAGTACGAGTAAGAGCAGGGCCAGATTAAATAGATTGCAGAGGCAGACAATTGTTTTCAGCTAAAGTTGATGTTTTTTTACCCCTCTGTCTGGGGCCCCCTCCAGCAATTAGACCCTAGGCAGCTGCCTAGTTTGCCTATGCCTAGATCTGGCTTTGATGTTTTTGAGGATATCATTGGTATTTCATAAAAGCCTGCCCCCACAAGATTAGACAAATCAATAGACAGGCAGGCAATTTTAAATAGGCTAATAAGAGGTAATAGGCTCACCGTATGCCACCGATAAAACTAACTATGTGAAAAGCATAGCTCGTAATGCTTAACAAGCTAAAAGTTGTCCCATATAAGTGAAGGTGATTGAAGGCATCTTAAATGATCTTTAAAATGATTTGTTTATGGTTGCAGAATATTGCAGAATTAAAAAAATCCACGGCACAACTGTAACATTTTTACCGCAGATTTCTGGGGGGCCTGACAAAGAATGTATCCTGGTAATATCAGTTTGTCAAATGAACATGACATAAATTACGAGCACAGGCTCATCAAGGATGCAACATACTAGCTAGCTAACTTGCTTGCTTGCTCGCTCGGGCAGCTAGCCAAGGATTGTAAATATCCAACTGAAACTCAGTTGGGGTAAAATATTTATACGTCACCTGTATTGTCATGGTGTGACAGACTTGTGCAACATGCAGCATAACAGGGCATTGGTGATATGTGCAATATGTTCATAATGAAGAGTGTGCTACCATTAGGATTGACTTACTTTGGCAAAAGATTTGTACCCCTCCAGTATTGGTCTGTACCCAGTGCACCGACACAAATTGCCTGTAAAATAAAATGTGTGGACAAACATGAGTCAGCTCTGACAGATTTAAGTCATATGACATAAATATACATTTGTATGTCAACAGGGCTCGAAATACCAGCTAGCTCTTAGGGGGAGGGGGGGCGTATTTTTTCACCTCCTGACGGTTTTTATGTTTTTTCTTTTTTTAAGTGCTCATGCGTGGACTTATTTGAGTTTTACAGGCTAAAATAACAACACATTCTGATTACTGTTAGACTTGAAACAATCAAAGCATTTAATATTGTACCAAACAGTAACAGTGTAATAGTGCACACCATACCACACATAGTAAGACCATACCAAAAGGCACTGTATGTCTGTACAACTATGTACATTTCTGAGGATGGTCCATGGTGAGATTAAAGGCCTGATTGGTGGAGTGCTGCCTGGATGGTTGATCTTCTGAATGGTTCTCCCATCTCCACAAGGATACGGTGGAGCTCTGTCAGAGTGACCCTCGGGTTCCTGCTCACCTCCCTGGCCTAGGCCCGTCTTCCCCGATTGCTCAGTTTGGCCGGGCGGCCAGGTCTAGGAAGATTCTTGGTGGTTCCAAACTTCTTCCATTTACGAATGATGGTGGCCACTGTGCTCTTTGGGACCTGTAAAGCTGCAGAGATTTTTCCGTACCCTTCTCCAGATCTATGCCTTGACACAATCCTGTTTCTGAGGTCTGCAGATAATTCCTTTGACCCCATGGCTTGGAGTTTGCTCTGACATGCACTGTCAACTGTGGGACCTTATATAGGCAGGTGTTGGCAATCCCCAATCATGTCCAATCAATTGAATTTATCACAGGTGGACTCCAATTAAGTTGTAGAAACATCTCAAGCAGTATCAGTGGAAACAAAATGCACCTCAGCTCACTTTTGGGTGTCATATCAAAGGGTGTGCACACTTGTGTACATATGATATTTTACATTTTGATTTTTAATAAATTAGCACAAATGTCTAAAAACCTGTTTTCACTTTGTCATTATGGGCTATTTTGTGTAGAATTTTGAGACAAAAAATGAACTCAATCTATTGTAGAATATGTGTAACGTAATAAAACGTGGAGAAGGTGACTGTATTCATTATTGGTTTGTTATGTGTTTTTATCATTTGCACTTTTATATGGATGCTAGTGTCATTATTTATGTTTATTCTGTGCAATGGCCTAATTTATTTTATGTTCATTCTGTGTAATGGCCTAATGTATTTTATTTATTGTTTTTTGGGGGGGAAAGGGATACTTTTATATGTTTAGTATGTATCAGTTGCAATGTTTGCCTTAATTTTGATTCCTTAACAAATTTGTTCCCAACATTTAAAATAAACATTTTAAGGAAAATAAAGCATCTGTCTCATTAATGCGCATTTGGGAGATGTTATAATGCAGATTCGGTAAATCCTGTAAGTTTTCAGGAGTTTCTTGATGTAGGGGAGCCCCAGTGTTTCCCATTTATTATCATTTTCTGTCATTGCTGGAGTCAACTTGAGATGTTTGATTTGAATTTGAGAGAAAAAAAGATGTTGAGTTTTTCACAGATCTAGCCTCTTTTCCTCTTAAAGTGCACCAGATTGATGCATTTAAATGTTAAACGCATGCCCCTGGACCACCTTAAAGGGTTTGGAATCCCCCCACCATAGTTTCACAAAATAGGGGCCCCCAAACAACATTTCGCATAGGGCCCCCAAAAAGCTAGAAACGGCCCTGCATCCTAGCTTGCCTTTATGGCAAAACAACCACGGGTGACGGTCCTGCCATGCTTCCCACTGCTTTTTATTCCACATTGCTGGAATGTCGGTGTCGCCATCGTCGGTTACCGGCGGTAACGTTACAGTGGTGTTGCTGCTGTCAGTGTCGCTGGCAGCCTCGGCCTCTCCGCCCCCTGCCGCTGTTTCGTCAGGCTCACTGCGGTTATCCTGCTGATCATCGTTGCCCTCTTCCCGCAGTTTTTCGTTATCATCATTCTCTTTTTTCAGTTTGAATCCAAACTGGGTCAAAGTTATTAGCTTTCTTTTAGACATGTTAACGTTAGCATTTGTCTCTATCTGGCATTAACTAGCTAGCGTTAGCTATAACGTTAAACTCAGCTAACTAACGTTAACCTCTTCTTGTTGTCAAATTCAATGGTCCGTCGCGCTCATTGAATGACATGACCAACCAACATTTTGTAGCTAGCTAGATAGGACACAGCGCCACCTACTGCGGAAGATCATTGCAGCAACTTAAAATTTATGGGAAATCTCACACTATTGTCAGGTTTTTATTAGAGCCCCCCCGACACTACAATTTCAGCTCTTATGAGAGTGCCCTCGTCTCTTATGGGGGTGCCGAGCACCCCCAGGCACCCCCGTATTTCGAGCCATGTATGTCAACGAACTTAAGTCAGACATTTACAACACCCTTTCAGACATTTTCACATGACTAAAAGGGTGTTTGAAGTGACTGTGGTACCTTGAAAAGCCTCCTCTATGTCCAGCATGGAGGGGTGTGGCCTGTTCCTCAGGAGGGCATACATGGACATGACAATTCCTGGGGTACAGAACCCACACTGTGAGCCATGAGCCTTGGCAATACGCTCCTGGAGAGAGACACAAAATTACCAAATCATTTCACAGGAATTTCCTATACAGCCAGACCACAGACTCAGGAATTACATCAGACAGGCTCTGGGTCAGTTAATGCCATTTTCTACTGTGTATTAGGAAAGTGATCATCTACAAAGTCTAATTCCAAAAAAGTTGGGACAGTATGTAAAATACACATAAAAGCAGAAAGCAGTGATTTGTAAAAATTTTTTTTTTTTACATCTAATTGAAAACAGTACAAAGAAAAGATATTTAATGTTTTATCTTTTCAACTTTATTTATTTTTGTAAATATATGCTAATTCCGAATTTGATGCCTGCAACAAAACGTTGGGACATGGGCAAAAAAAAAAAAAACAGTTTGAAACATTCCACAGGTTAACAGGTGATGCTATCATGACTGGGTATAAAAGGATATCAAAAGACTCTTCAGGTACTCTTACAAGCGATACTATAACCCCTCTGCATTTGAATGGATCTCTATGGGAATTGGGGGGTGGGACTAGATTAAGCTGTAAATTGCATGGGAATAGTATGGAACCCATGGTTGGCTAAATGGCTGTAAGTCAACAAGGGTCTGTGGTATCATGAGCCTCAAACCATCGCTCTGCTGCCAGATATGCAGTGGATATGGATGGATCACCTGAAGGGTTGTTTCTCCTGACTTATTTTTCCATAGAGTTCAAGAGGAAAATGAGTCAGGAGAAACAACCCTTAAAGTGATCCATCCATATCACTGTGACACTGTGAATGATATGGCGTTGTGTTTGCGTTAACTACACAATATTGGTGACAATACTGGACGTTGTTACCCCGAATCGCCTCGTCTGAGATTATTTTCATTTTCTGGCGAGAATACTACAACGCAGACACGGCGATTCGGGGTCCGGATGATCCAGGCAATGAAGCCGCCGGTTTCGTAGGCTACAGCTCAGACGCTATCTCAGTTACTTGATTTTCGCTTAATGACAAAACTAATGACCCAGGTTAGTAATAATAATAATAACTTTATTTGTATAGCACCTTTCTAATGCAAGGTGCTTTGACAGGCAAAGGAAAAATGACGAAATATATAACAAACAGAAGAACAAGAACAATAAGTATACAGAAATATAAGATAATAAAAAAGAGAGAAGAATAAATAAATAAATAAATAAAATAATACTTTTAAGTAAAAGCTAGTTTATAAAGGTGAGTTTTCAGGTTATTTTTGAAAGTGCATACTGAGTTTGCAGTTCTTAAGTTGAGTGGGAGGCTGTTCCAGAGTCTAGGCGCAACCACTGAGAAGGCACAGTCACCCTTCGTCTTTAGCCTAGAATCTGGAACAACCAACAGATTCTGATTAGCAGATCTGAGTGTCCGGTTTGGTAAGTAAGGGGTAAGAAGCTCAACTATATAGGCAGGTGCTAAACCATTTAATGCTTTAAAAGTAATTAGTAAAATTTTAAAATCAACTCTAGAAGCAACTGGGAGCCAGTGTAAGGATGCTAGAATAGGGGTAATATGTTCTCTCCTATTTGTCCCAGTTAATAGCCTGGCAGCTGCATTCTGCACCACTTGGAGCCGGACAATAGTTTTGCGTCCCAGGCAACTATACAGCGAGTTGCAATAGTCTATGCGTGATGACACAAACGCATGTACAATTTTCTCTGTATCTTCAAAAGACAATATTTTTCTGATTTTGGAGATGTTCCTCAGTTGGTAGAAGCATGTCTGGACTGATTTCTTTATGTGACACTCAAAGTTAAGATGTTGATCAAAAATCACACCAAGATTTATAGAAACAGATTTTACAATTAGTGCAAGAGAGCCTAAATTAGATTGAATTAAATCAGAGACATGTTTCAGGCCTATGATTAAAACCTCCGTTTTATCTGGGTTGAGCTGGAGGAAATTTTGAGATAGCCAGCTCTGAACATCCTTCAGACAGTCCTGCAATAGAGCTAATTTGTTTAATTCATTTGGTTTGATAGACAGGTATAACTGTGTGTCATCAGCGTAGAAATGAAAAGATATATTGTGGTTTTGAATAATTTGACCAAGAGGAAGCATATAGATGGAAAACAGGATTGGACCGAGGATCGAGCCTTGGGGAATACCACATTTTAGTGTTACTGATGAGCTTTCTCTCCGGTCGCTGGAACACTGGGACGAATCCTGACGTGGCATTTGCGAGTGTCGGTGCAGACAACCAGCTCCCGGACAGACGTGTGCTCGGAAAGTTCCCGCGGTCCCAACATCGACCATCGCTGATAACCGTGCCTAAACTCGTGGACTCCCGAGTGAGCCGGTGAAGCGATGGAATTTCCGTAAGGCCAATTGGAAACGCTTCCGCCTCTTCACTAACAAATCCACGTGGCGTCTCCCATCGCCTAATACCAACAACGTGGATGAGGCATACCGGGACTTCTGTGGCATGTTAGTAAAAGCGGCCAAGAAATCCATCCCACGCGGACGTCGCAATAGCTACAAACCGTGCTGGGATGCGGAGTGCGAGAACCTCTACCGCGTTTTCCTTCGGGCTCCTGCCGGAACCGAGTCAAACAGGGCTGCTACAGCCCTGTTGTCAAGACTCGGCCGGAGGAGACAAGAGCGCTGGGAGGAGGCTGTCAATTCCATCGACTTCTCGCACTCCAGCCGCAAGGCATGGAGTATCCTGAACAACCTCACTGGCAGGTCAAGACACTCCCCTCGTCACTGCCCCATTTCTGCAAATAAAATCGCATCACAATTTGTGAAAAATGGGGTATACGAGGGTAAAGACCGCGAGTCATCACGACTCGTGGCAAAAGAAGTGTCTGACCTCTGGAGGGCCCCAACATCTAGCAGCGATAACATCTCTGGTGAATTCACACCGGAGGAGTTCGCTGCCGCCCTCCAGCACCTAAAGCCAGGAAAAGCTCCGGGCCCTGATTCCATCTGCCCGGAGCTTATACTCCATGCCGCACCTGCCCTAAAGTCCTGGTTAAGAGCTTTCCTCTCTTCCTGCTTGCGCCAACTCAAGATCCCCAAAATCTGGAGAAGAGCCCTAGTTGTCGCGACCCCTAAGCCGAATAAGCCTGAAGGGGATCCTAAGAGCTACCGTCCCATCTCCTTGCTCTGCATCCCCTTCAAGATCCTCGAGCGTCTTATCTACGCCCGCGTCGAACCAATCGTCGACCCACTGCTCCCTCGGGAGCAGGCCGGGTTCCGACGCGGGAGATCGACCGTAGACCAAGTCACTTTGATGACTCAAGACATCGAGGACAGCTTTTCGTTCAAGAAGAAGGCCGGAGCCGTTTTTGTCGATCTGACGGCTGCCTATGATACCGTATGGCACCGCGGCCTCACCTGCAAGCTGCTCCGCCTGCTGCCGGACAGGCACATGGTCAGTATGATCCTGGAGCTTGTCCGAAATCGCAGCTTTAACCTTACCACCGGTAGCGGACAGCAAAGCAGGTTACGACGCCTCAAGAACGGCGTCCCCCAGGGATCTGTCCTGGCCCCCCTCCTCTATAATATCTACACTTATGACTTGCCTGATACAGTCTCGCGGAAGTATGCCTACGCGGATGACCTCGCGTTGGTGTACTCCGCTGGAGACTGGCAGTCATTGGAGGGGACTTTGAGCCAGGACATGCAGACACTAGTGGCATACCTCTGGAAATGGAGGTTGAAGCTCAGCGAGGCAAAGACGGTGTCGGCGGCCTTCCATCTTAACAACAGGGAGGCTAAACGTGAGCTCCGAATATATATTAGCGGAACACCCCTGCCATGCTGCGTTGAGCCAATCTACCTCGGCGTGACATTGGACAGGTCGCTCACGTTTCGCCGACACCTTGAGTCACTGCGCAAGAAGTTAACATCTCGTGTGGCATTGATGAGGCGACTAGTCGGGTCAGGCTGGGGCGCCGACGCAAGAACATTGCGTACGGCAGCCCTGGCCCTTGTTTACTCGACTAGTGAGTACTGCGCACCGGTATGGTGTCGCAGTGCCCACACCCGCCTCATCGATACGCCCATCAACGAAGCCTTGCGCATCGTGACAGGATGCCTGCGTCCCACTCCCGTGGACAATCTTCCCATTCTTGCAGGCATCCAGCCCGCTGGGCTTCGCCGCGCGGGAGCCACAGCACGTCTCGCGTGCCGGGCCATGGAGCCAAACCATCTGCTCCACGAAAGGCTCGCTGTAATTGCTGAGCCTCCCCGGCGCCTTAAGTCGAGACACCCATTTGTGCCTGCCGCACAGGAATTCCTGCAGCAATGCAGTGATCTTAACATCAGTGCGGCACGGTGGGCGGATTACATCTGGAGCACGGAGTGGGAGGAGAACACCTCTAGACTCCGTGACTTCATCCCAGACGTCGGTTTTCCCCCTATTGGGGTGGACCTGCCTAGACTGGCATGGGTGAGGCTTAACCGCCTCCGGACCGGCGTTGGGCGCTTCCGCTCATCGATGCACAGATGGGGCTTGGCTTCTTGCGCAGCCTGCGAGTGTGGCGCGGAGGAACAAACCGCAGACCATGTCATCCTGGACTGCCCGATTTATCGGGCACCCAATGGGATGCATGGTCTGTCGGTTCTGGATGATGACACGGTGACGTGGCTACTGGAGGTGTGCCCTGAAATATAGTCCGGGTGAACCCCCCCCCAGGCTCGGGGTGGTAAAAGGATAGCCCCTCGGCCCCGAGCCTGGGGATGTGGGACAAAAAGATCCTACCCAAACGAAGAAGAAGAAGAAGATGAGGACATGAATTCACCTATTGAGATGGAAAAGGTTCTGTTTGCCAGGTAAGAAGCAAACCAGTTCCGGGCAGTACCGGAAATGCCAATCCAATTTAAAAGTCTGTTGATTAGTATAGAGTGGTCAATTGTATCAAATGCTGCGCTAAGATCAAGAAGGACTAGGATTGAGCTTTCACCTGAATCTGCGTTTAGAAGTAAATCATTTACTACTTTTAAAAGTGCTGTCTCCGTGCTATGATGCGGGCGGAAGCCAGATTGGAATTTTTCAAAAAGGTTGTTATTGTTCATTGCTGATGTTAGTTGTTTAGAGACGACTTTAGACAAAAAAGGCAGCTTTGAGATAGGTCTGTAATTGTTTAAAACTGAGATGTCAAGATTTGTTTTTTTAAGAAGAGGTTGAATTATAGCACATTTAAAATAAGAGGGAACGTATCCCGAGGCAAGGGAGTTATTTATAATGGAGAGTAAAACTGGACCAATCGTTGTTAGTACATCTTTTAGAAGTGTAGTAGGAATTATATCAACGAGACTGGATGACATTTTCATATGGGAAATAATATCGTTGAGGTCATCTGCTGAGATGGGCTCAAATATACTTAGAATTCCCATGGTTTGGTGGGATTCGTCGATAGTATGAGCAGGGGGAGTGATTTTTGCCCTGATGTTTTCTATTTTTTCCACAAAAAAAGTCAGGAACTTCTCACAATGTTCAACAGAGGCTTCAGATGGAACATTTGGGGAGGGATTTAGAATATGATCAATGGTTTTAAATAGAAGTCTTGAATTCTGATTATTTTCAGAAATCAGATTGGAAAAGTATTTTGTTCTCGCATTTTTAACTGCCAGATTATAATTTTGAAACAGGTCCTTCATTTGGAGATAATGAACTTGTAGTTCAGATGCTTTCCATTCCCGTTCCGCTTTTCGTCGTTCCCTTTTTAATTTGAGTATGTGGTCATCGTTGAGCCATGGCATGTTTTTTGAGGATTTTGA
The DNA here is from genome assembly GCA_029718625.1 of Synaphobranchus kaupii. Classification (NCBI taxonomy): domain Eukaryota; kingdom Metazoa; phylum Chordata; class Actinopteri; order Anguilliformes; family Synaphobranchidae; genus Synaphobranchus; species Synaphobranchus kaupii. The sequence continues at coordinate 21,319,571 of CM056382.1, forward strand.
CCTACTTTTGAACGGAGAGATAGCATCAAGTATGGTCAGGCATGTGCTATTGAAGTCGTTTACTAATTTCTCAGTGTCTAATATCTGAGTTAGATTTACTTTACAATTTTCAAAAGCTGAAGAGAACCGTTCAGCTGTTTGACCATTTATAATGCGAGAACGAAAAAAGCATTTGTCATTTTTTTCAATAGAGGGAAGTTGAAGAGCAAAACTAATACTAAGGTGATCGGAGACACAAATATCCTTCATCATCATACTATTAAGGTTCACACCAAGAGTAAATACGAGGTCAAGAGTGTGTCCCTTATTATGAGTGGGTCCTGATACATGATACACACAAAGTTGAAAGACTCCATAATATTTAGAAATTCTGAGGTGAGAGGATTTGAGGGGATATCAATATGAATATTGAAATCACCTGCGATTACAATTTTATCGTGTTTCAGGACAAGAGTGGATAGTAATTCTGGAAATTCTAACATGAAGCCATTGCTCAGTTTAGGAGGGCGATAAACCACTACACCAATGATCGGGGATTGACTGTGAATGGTAAACACAAGCACTTCGAAAGAAGAAAATTCCCCAACTGTAGCCAATGTGCATTTGAAATTACTGTTATAAATTATAGCAATGCCACCACCCGTCTGGCCACATTCTCTTGGTTTACTAATATATCTATAATTATTGGGGCATGATTCAATGAGTTGACTGTGTTAATTTTTCTTCAGCCAGGTTTCAGTAAGCATTAAGAAATCAAGATTAAGAGACGTAATAAAATCATTAACAATAAAAGTTGCTTGACAGAGATCGGATATTCAGTAAGCTAAAAGTGGCTTTGACATTGCACATGGATATGTTAGCATCAGACATTTGTACTGAAATCAAATTACTGACATTGACATTTGCAGCTGTTGTCCTAAATCTCCCATGGCCACTGGAGGGTCTGGGCCGTGAAACAACTACAGGGATTGTCCGGGCCAATAGTAAATTACTGCGTTCTGCGTAGGGGGTGTGCTTAATTAATTTACTAGGTGCAGGTGTTATAGAAACACAACAGTGGTAAAAGTTTGCAGGCTTCGGACTTATGTAACTTACCCCCTGTCAACTGTTCATAGTCCGTAAGCATTGCAGCGTGAGGTCCATGTTACAGGTTAGCAAGTTCGTGCCCCGTCTGTTTAAATGTCGACGATCTCGACCAAATAGGTCATGTCTTTTACAGAAAGCTGCAAAGTTATCCACATATGGAATGTTCAACGCGCTACAGTAACCTTTCAACCAAATGTGCAGCTGGAGAAGTCGGCTAAACTTCATATCTCCAAAGCAGGGGGAAGGAATCGGACCTGAAATAACACATTGTTTGCCAGTATCAAGCACGGTATGTATGAGGGTTTTAAAATCGTCTACCAGTTTCTCGGATTGTTGGAGTTTAATGTCGTTCGATCCAATATGAACAATAGCGTTGGAGGCCATCGGATGTTCACGTAGCGCGGATGTGATAGATGAGTTTATGTCCATAACGAGACCTCCCGGATAGCACAAGGTCTCCGCTGAAAAAAAGTTGAGGTGGCGAACCATGGATGAGCCGACAACCAGAGTGGTGGGGGGGCCTGTGGGTGGCACACGGGGAGGCTTTTCCCGAACTATGCTCCTCGACGGCCTCGTCCAAGCCCCATTCAAGGGCTGAGAGGCTCCCAGGGGATGAGCCGTCACGCGAGGGTGCATAGTCCCTCGATGCACCGCGGAGACAGGCACGGCCGAGCCGCGCGACCTGGGTTGCGAAGGGGTAGCCTGCTCCGGTCGAGAGAGCTCGTCCAGCACCTGGTACCTGTTTTCCAGGCTCAGCTTCTCTCGAGGTAGCGGTCGGCCTGTCCGTCTTCCTCTACGCCTCCCAGTCGGAACGGTGGACCATGGCGTAGACACTATTGGAGTGCTGCAAGCCGGAGATTTTGGCTTTGCGCCTACTTCAGTCCACCGGTCTCTGTCAGCGGCGGGGGGGAAACAGGGAGCGGAGGATTCCAGGTCAGTCGCTTCCATGATTCGGGAGGCCGCGGCAAGCGAGTCTATGAGGATCTCGTCTTCCCTAATGGAGTACAAGTTCGAAATCCGGCCTTCCAGCTTGTTTATTTTTGCCCTTAAGGATGGACACTGGTTGCACAGTGTTGGAAATGGCGACGGCATGTTTTTGATCTTTGCTCAGGAAGAAGAAGCAGGAAGCTGGCTAATAAGTTTAGGTAAATTGGCAGCTGGTAATTAGTAACATTAGACATTTGCAATGTAGAGAACCGGATTGTAGGAGCAAGGACAGGGAGGTATAGCCTACTACAAAGCAGGATTACTGAGTTGGATATCAGGAGTAAAACCCGTAACCCTGCCAATTCTGGAACATGGACTTAAGTAAAAAGAGCTGTTCCGGGTTTTACTCTGTAAAGACTAAAGTCTGTAGTAGAGCTGCGGAACTCCACATAGGCCTGTGGGATGTGACTGTGGCCTGTAGATCTATATCGATATCAATATACAGTATATACTGATCATATCAAAAACGTCTACGACTTTAAAAAAGGCAAGTTACTCACGCATAGCCTACATAGCGCTGTCTAAAAGTTCTTAATTCCTACTTGCAAAAAACTAGGCCTGCCTTTAAAAGTCTTGATATCAAAATGTGGCCACGTTACAACTAACAATACTTGGCAGCACTCATGGGAAATGCTATGATAATAATTTGTGACATGACATTTTCTATTGAAAGTATGGTATCTGACTTGACTTGCATAAACTGTAACATAACTTAAAGACAAACGATGTGCTGTCACTGGATATTTGATATTGACACCTATATCGCCACACTCATACATAACAAAAGTACACCAGGGTATTTTCTATTTTTAAGGGACATGGGGAGGTCAGACTTGAGGCTGATTTTGAAGAGTCAGTCAGGCCTGTGTGCCACCTGAGGCACACAAGGGCAGCCATGCAGGGGATGAACAATGTTCCGAAGAGGTATTTTATCCCTATCCCATCTTACATCATAATTGTCATGTGTATGATGAGAATCTGTTGACATATTACTGAATTTGTATTTGGATCAAAGGTTGTGTGTTTTTGAGAATCGGGAAGAGGTGATTCATCAAAGCATTGTAAGCTCTCCCCTTATCCATACAGAAGGAGAAAGCAATCCAATTGAAACTTTTAAAACCTTGGAGGATAGAAATATTATTTCTGATGAAGGTCTCAAAACATCCCTGCAGGAAACAAAGGCCAGTCCAGAAGGAGCTGTGGGACTGTCGGTTCCCAAAGATGGAGACCAGTCCCCTGAGAGGGTTTGTTGAAACAAATGTTACAATTATGTTGACGTCAGTGAGAGAATACCAATCTTGTTCAATGTTGGCCATACAAGGCCTGTATATTAGTGGGAATTTTTTACTTTCCTTCACTATTGAAAGGACATGCATAGACTATACTGTTGAGGTAGTTAGTTCTTTTCATAGATTAATCATGTCACATCACATTGTGTTCCCTTACAGTACAGAAAAAATTATGAAGATGAAGATGTTACTGATGACTGTACTGATGACAGCTTCTTCATCCACAGTCTTCCTAAGTCACCATCTTTTTTCTTTATCAATCAAATGGAATGGTGGAAATTGTGTCGTAAGCAGAGAAAAAGCAGGTTCGTTGGACTGCAGTGGACCAATGTAATTTCTAAAGGCATCCAATCAGTACACCCCCACTGCAGTTTTGCCTTTAAAGGGCATGCAGTGAGAGACATTGGGTCACATAGAAAGACTCCTGTATTTAGATGCCACGGTTATTGTTTATTTCATGACTGTTCAGTATCCGTGAAGGTCACTGTGCAGGAAGAAATCTCCCTGAAAGCAAAGATGGAGTTTCAGGGGGATTTTGTTAAACATAACCACCAAGAACTGCGACGGCGACCAGTCCGCGCACATGAAAGAGCTCAACTCTCACAAACGCAAACCAAACTGCCGAGTCTTCAAATGATGGTAGAAGAGAAGACCAATTCACCTGATGAAGTACTTCAGAAGGTTTTCCTGCATCCTAAAGGGGTGATGCTGTGGTCCCAATCCTCGATCAGAATATTTCATGAAAGGTGCAGGGAAGACATTGTGTACCTCGACGCAACAGGCAGCATCATCCAAAAACCTCAAACATCTCCACCAATTTATGTGTATGAATTGGTGGTGAGAAACGCTATAAAAGGATCCTCCCCTTTCCCTGTTGCGACGTATGTAACATGCGACCACACCACTGCCAGTATTCTGTATTTTCTTGGGGCATTTAGAACCGACCACCAAAGACTGTATGGGAAGACGACACCACCAAGAATGATCATGTGCGATGGCTCTGTTGTGCTAATGCAGTCCATCGCACTGATCTTCTGTAAACTGAACTTGGAAGATCTCCTTGCCCAGTACTTTGCCATTGTCAGTGGACAAGGCACTGATAAACATTTCATGATCCCCATGCTTCATCGATGCCTTAGCCATGTGATGAAGAATGCAAAGCAATTGTGCAAAAAACAGTAAGTGATTTTCTTAATCTTGAATTTTTTTCTTCCTCGTTTTTTTCTGAATGTAAATTTCTAAAACAAAAAACTTCTGTTTCCCAATAGTGCTCCCAAGAACTACCGGCTGTGCATGCATGTGTTTGGCCTAATGACCAATGCAAGCACATTGCCTGAATTGAGTGAGATAATCTTGAGTGCCACAGTTGTTTTCTCCAGCCTCCACAGTGACAAAAACGTTGAGAGTCACTATGACAACCTAAGCAAAATGCTGACAACGGTCACAGATCCAGCCGTGTATGACACAAACATTTTTCCTGAGGACTTTCAGGTACTTAAAGTTTACTGCATATACACACACATTATTGGCATCTTTGAAGATGAATAAGCAAGGCTGTACAAAATACAGATTATGAGCAATATTTAATGTTCAAGATATGAGAACTTCATTTCCCTATAATATAATGCTGTACAATAATGGCTTTTATAAAAGCAAAATTTTTTCCTGGAAAAAATAATTGGAATAAAATACTAATACAACTATTTTCCCATGAATTGACCAAAATATGATTGTATGCATTTAATTTATACAGCCTTCATGTGTATACACAATTACACATACACAATACACATGTCCATATACACCATAAAAAATCTTGCATCCTCACATAGTTTTAACTTATATTTAATAGCTAGATCTAATATGTATTATTTTCATCGTAAACAGCATCACTTTACTTTGGGTGTACTCAAAGTGTCAGTATACATACAGAAATTTATTTTAAATAAAACTAAAAGATTTTATTTAAGTAATGTAATGATTTGATTAAATGTGTTAATGAAACGTTATGAAAGTGAGTTGACATTATCATTTGTGTCACGTGAGTCTTCGTGCCGAGACTGTCGAAAATATGCCTAAAGGTATGCGCCATGGTCACATGGTTGTGGACCCTGAACCGCATGTTGCAGGAGAACTTTGTTAGCATAGTGGGTAGAACAATTTCAAGTATTTGAAAATAATTCGTGAAAATGTGTGACGGAAGTATTTTGGCGAATGTTTTATTTTTTTTACGTGCAGTTGAATGTTTATGCACCGTAAATGTAATAATATGGCTTCATAATATGGCTACTACTAGTAACCTGTACTCAACCTGTTAATTGAGTTCAATCTCATGTGTAGCCTAAGTGAGTTTACATTACCAATAAAATTAAGTTTATCCGACTTCATATGGCTACTAATAGTAACCTGTTCTCAATTTAATTGCGTTCAATCTCATGTGGAAGTGAGTTAACGTTACCAAGAAAATTAAGTTTATCCGACGTAATAATATGGCTACTACTAGTAATATGTACTGAATTTATTTGAGTTCAAACTCATGTGGAAGGGAGTTAACATTACCAAGAAAATTAAGTTTATCCGACGTAATAATATGGCTACTACTAGTAATATGTACTGAATTTATTTGAGTTCAAACTCATGTGGGAGTTAATATTACCAAGGAAATGAAGTTTATCCAACTTAATAATATGGCTACTACTAGTAATCTGTACTTAATTTTGATGAGTTTAGTTATGTAATTGTGTCCATCCTACTTAAAAAAGCACTGAAGTTAATTCAACTCAAAAAAATTTATGCAAAACGTTACCTAGTTGGAGAAGGGAAATATTTTTTACAGTGTATAAATAACTACAGAATGAGTTAATCAAGTTATTGTTTCAATATTGATTCATATTCATTTATTTATATTTATTACTCGACCTGCGGTCTCGATGCTGCGACATCATAGCCGTGCTTATTTATCCAATAACACGCTCCCTCTCATGATTAATTGCTTATACATATATGCATGTATATGTATAATATATGTATTACGATGCGGGCTGGGGGTGGCCAATGATCACATGGTGAACATACAAGATCAAGAATAAGTCTTTGGCTTAACACCTTTTATTAAACCAAAGAACTGAAAAACAACCAAAAGTAATGAGTCAACATTTTATTCTAAACTACAACCAAACATTACTCCACAGGTTCAAGCAGCTAAACAAAAAAATATTTCCTTTAGGCCTGAGAGCGAGACTTTATAAGGGCCAGTAATTAGCCAGCTGTCATAATTGCAATGAGTCATAGCTGCCACCCTTGCCTGTGAGCAGGGCCGGCACTCATGTCCATGGTCCTGCAGCTGTTCTGTGAATGGCGCTGGCGCTGTCCATGGTCCTGCAACTCTCTGATTGCTGGAATAGCTGGCGTGCTGACGGGACACTTCATGATCACCCTACCTTATATATACATAGAAACATAGCACTCCAGGGGCCTCATTTAGAAATTCCTCTTGGAACTTATTCTAAATGTGAGCGCACAATCATTTCCTAAAATGTCCCCACAATGATTTATGTCCATAAGCACGAATAAATGTCCCTACGCATGACCTATTTATAAATCAGGAATCATCCTAAAATCATGCACACGTGAACAACCTTGTCAACTCCACCCAGTGAACGTCCTCAAATATTTCTATGGTCGGGCTTTTTATATACTACGTGACCACTGTGATGTGATATAAAATTTATGTAGCCTATCGCAATTTCACATCTTTTTCTTTTGGTTTTAATGTTTAAGAAATGTCACTGATAGCCATCAGTACAAGCCTCCAGCCTTCTGTATATCAACTATTATGACAATGCCTGTTTCAACTGCAAATTGATTTAAAGGTTTTAAACCATACACGTATTGATGGAATATAATAATAATCATAATAATATTTAAAACATTTTATTTTCTAAACTGTAAGCACCCATGACAATGTTCACAGCAATCATAGGCATTTGTTTTTTCAACTTCGGGGGAGACACACTGGACCACCTAGTCTTGCTTAGTCAAACGTCACGTCTCACTACCAAGTCGGGACCAATTCATATCAAAATATTGGCAGCGTAATTAACGGCCCAAAGTATTGGGTCTGACAGTGCTTATACAAAACTAAATCTTACGCATACGTGTCCAAAACGTGCTCATCCTGCAGTACAGCTGAATAGCCACAAGGAAATAGTCGTCAATGCTTGAATATAATGCAGGGTGTGTCAACATATAAAGGAACACTTACCCGCTTACCTGACTGGTGGACGAACCAGATATTCACATAGCGTCCTCATTTCATACACACGTTTCAGAAACGTGTTCAAATTTCGGTTTGTAACTGCTGGCAATGTGTTTTAGAATGTGTAATTGGAGTATCATAGTTGCATTGTTCCTTCATGAATAATTAAAAGTACCAGGCAGTGTCTTCAGACGTTTGGTCCCTTTTGAAGGACAATTAAAAGAGTATTTTAATTTACTTTTAAAAAAAAGTATGCATACGGACGTCTGCAGGGTCTGCACGGACCTAAATTAGATAATAGCAGACCCAAAACAGACATCCACCTAGGCACTCAACGCAGCAGTCGTTTTTTGTGTCCACGCAGACCTGTCCGCACGGACCTGTCATTTCACCTACAAGCGTGCCTTCTGCGTACCGTAATCATATTCTAAGAGGGACGCCATTGTTGTTTGCAGTTGGTGGCAAAAATAATGAGATATGTAGTGTACAAATGGGGGGTTGGTACCTGTGTGCCTATATGTCCGCAGACAATCCGGAGATATGTCAATGTATGTGTCTGCTCCCTGTTTTAAGCACTCTAACAGCCTTCACACATTAGAAAATATCTGAAAGCAATCAAATACTTGATACAAGGATAGTGCTTAAGCCTTTAATGCTAACACTAATCCGATTTGGCAATACAAGCAGCAGTGCCCTGAAACTATTTAGGCCACTTTCACATTTTGTTGTTAATGTCTTAATTTGATTAAAATTACATTGGGATTCAACATTCAGATGTACCAAAATGACCAATCTGTGATTTATTTCACTACATCAGTTTTGTGTAAAAACACATATAGCAGTAGTTTAAGAGTATGTGTTTTTGATGAGAGAATAAACTATTACCAGATCCCGTTTTCAGGCCGATACAAACAATGCAAATGTAAACAAACCCATTACATTGAAATATATTCAATCAATTTGAAATTGAAAGAATGTTTCCAATCCACTGAAGTAATATAATTTGTAAAAATATAATTGGGGCTACCAGGCACCAAAGGGGGTGCCAAAAAGGTGAATCTCAAAGAAGGAACAAAACCTAATAGTTCTTCATGCATATTTTAATGAACACGTACTGGTACGGTATGTACTGCACATGCAGTGTTTTCCCTACCACTCACGTGCCGCCCGGCTTGGACAAGAGGGAAAATAAATAATTTTAATTAAAAAAATATATATTATATTATTCTTTTTTTTAATATAATCTTTTTTTTATTTTTTTTTAAGTAGCTGCAATATTTCCCTTACCGCAGAATGCTGGAATGATCAAAATAGCATCTGGAAAAACCCTTGCCAAAACAGCTTCGGTTTCCCGTTAGGCCTAATTAAAATTTTCAATGGCAGCGCTGATATTATGAGGGTGTAATTATAGTTTCCGCCTCTACGCAAAATGGCGCACTTTCGTCCGTTTGCTATCTGACCAGAACTCTTACATTTTAGTGTGGAGTAAAAGCTAATACTGCACAGTCGCGGATCTATAGGTGGGCCCAGGCCCGTCCAGATTGACAGCTTGCCCACCCATTCAGATTCATAATTACCTTAAATGTGAATTGTTTTGTCTTGGGGAATCGTTATGTATTAATAATCTCTAAAAAGTGTGGAGATGCCATAGAAACCAACTGGAGAAAACGCTGGATGTGATTGTTTGTCTCCATCGGCCCGTTGCTATGTTCGTTACTATGTGATGACACGGCACTTTCATGGCAGAAGTTCTCTTACGTTTGTTTAGGCTACATTACGAACTCGCGCGCCAATTCTGTCTGAGTTTCATGTACAGACAGTAGCAGCCTATGAGCCAACTATGGCTAAACAGCTATCATTGACCCATTTTCTTAAAAAACCACGTCTGGAAGTGGAAGATGAAAAAAGTTTGGACCAGGACTTGTCCAACGAAGAGTAATCGCACTCGCAGTGCTGTGAGCGAGGCAGGGAGTTCTGTGACAAATTGTAAGTTATTGTATAGCCTATTGGTTGTTTAATTTGTGATGTTTCTCTGGGACCCGCCGTGGCATGGATGACTGCAGCCTCTGTGAGCGAGGCAGAGTTCTGAATTGTGACAAACTCTAGGCTATTTGGTTATTTAATTTGTGGTTGTATTCATGTCAGTGCACTAATGAGGGTTATGCAATATTTGTTATTATCGCACCTGTTCTGTAGCTAGCTAGCCATTCATCTGCCTGGCTTATAGATAGGCCTATGTGATCTCTGGGAATGTATTTTGGTGACAGTCGTGGCTGTATTATTGTTAACACTAGAAGCGCCATCGCCGATGCCAATTGGCGTTGTGATTTTAAAATGATAATTATTACAGCAGTGTAAATGCCACGATCAACTCTTTCCTTGACGTTTCTTAATCATCTATGCTACAACTGCCTGCAACTGCAGAGATTATCTCATTTTTATTTTTCAAATAAGCAACAGAATTAATTTTTCTGCGTGAGCAAAATCAAACTCCTATTTTCAGAAGTGGAAGCGCCGCTTCTGTTTCTGTTACTTTTGTTGAAACAATTCTGTTACATTTGTTGCTAAAAATTAAGTGCTGCCTTACAGATTTGGATACAAACTTTCATCTTTCATTGTCATTTGCTTCATAGTGTGTCTTTTGGGATACACACACACTTCTCGTTCTTTCTTTTTTTATTATTATTAATATTATTATACTTTATTTAATTTTTAATTTATAATTTTTTTCCAGTTTATAGTTACTTGTTTTTAAATTAATTTTGTGAATTCTGTATAATATAGGTAGAGGCCTCGTATAAGCCCTTTTGGGTTTCTTGCCTACCTTGCACCTCTCTTTTTGTTGTTATTTTCTTTATCTCTTTGCTTTTTTGTGTTATCATTGTGCAAAATAAAAATAAAATCAATTGTTGGGGTCCCCACATTGTATTGTAAATATCTAAGCCTGTTGAAGAAAACGTGCGGTGATGAGCTTCACTCAGGCCTACCCAGATTTTTCCAGGCCTACCCATCAGCCACTTTCTGTATCCGCCACTGATACTGCAGAGGCAGGAGTTTGATTCTACCTGTTTTTAAGGACTGATTATGGATCAGCACTATGGAGGAGTCTCAAAAGCAGCTCTACAGTGCTGAAAAGATAGCTGATCCAGAAACAGTCCTTAAAAAAACTCCTTGTCCTGGGTTTAAGTTGTATAGTTCTGAATATCATTTGTGAAGCTAAGGGGGGATTATTGTATATAAGTTCTGTTTTAAGTTTATTAATATTATAAATAAATAATATTTATTTACCATAAGCCTTTGTGAGCAAATGTTATTTTAGCTCAGAATGGAGAAATGCACCACTTTGTTACCAACACCCTCCCCATGTGTGCGACGACTCTCCGTACCCCCGACCTGCGCGATGATACTACCTCGGCCCCGCACGCGCGTTTGATGACACCGTGTACGCGCAACAACACTGGTAGTTTTGAGGGGCCTACCACCCGGCCTGAAAAAAACTCTAGGGGAAACACTGACATGAGCCTTGCTGCATTTCAAGAACATGACAGTATTTGAAGTTTATATATTGACTTACTATTTGAAGAATATTGAGATTAACTATGAAAAAATACAAATAAGAATACCATGTGATAATTCTACTTGAAACAATGAATCTACTTGAAACAATGAATGTATTAGTTATTTGAAGAATTGGAAATACCTCAAATTAAATGTTTGGTTTCTCAGTATTTTCAAATAGTTCAAATATCAATCATTTTCTTGGGATACTGCATTTACGAATATGTGAAATACCTCAAAACAAGTATTTGAAAACAAACTATTTGATTAGTATTTGTATTTGACCCAGGCCTGCGTCATACCATATGCTTATGTGTGGCATGCATTTCAGATTGATGTAGGACACAACCCCTTTGAGGCCCATTTTAATGAAACCATCCGCACAGCACCCCTTGATTATGATGGGGATTCCAACGTCTATTATTCTAAGACGTTCATTCCTACATTGGCTCTGTATTTCCTGCCGCAGGCAGCTCTTTGGACGAGCTTAATGTTGGGTAAGCTCCATCTTCATTTTAAAGAAATATTATATTTAGAAGTATATAGCCAATATTTCAGTCATGTTGGTATGTGGGTATCAGACATTCTGTAGAGCATTAGATTTGGATATCTGTATTTTTTCAGGTGACCTTGGGCGACATGGAACCGGCCCCCAATATGTAAAACAGTCGGAACTGTTTGCATGTGTCAGCAGGAAAAATACACAGGTAATTTAAAACGACAATAAGGATTGGCCTATAATTATTTGCCTATTATATAATACTGGCCACAATATGGAGTGGGTAAACTGAGGTGGAGAATACCACTGGAATTCCACTTCCGTCCATGATTCTGTCAAATAACTGATCACTTCTAAACAAGATGGAATCATTTATAATAACATGACTTGCTTGTTTTTTAGACTTATTTCAAAGAGAGTTTGCTAATCCCATTTACTTTTATAGAAACAATAAGAAAACAGGGAAGGAGCAAGGCAGCATTGTTTGTCTCTGTCAAGGGTGCACAACAAGGGTTGATCCATTTCAGGATTTTGTACCAACTTCTGCTCTTAATTATTTAATTAGCTGAATCAAATCTTGATCTGAGATTTGGATGAGCACCAGCTACAGTTGCGGACTGCAAGTTTTTACTGTACAGGAGTTCACCAGTGTAGTTTATACAGCTGTCATAAAAATAAAACTAAGGTAATTGGAACAAAAACCAGCCAGCAGGTTGGCCCTCCAGGACTGCAGTTGTGCACTACTGCTGTATGTAAAAGAATATTGCATGGAATCTTTTCAATCTTTAATTTGAACTACCATAACTTTCTAAATGATCATCTTGACTTGGTCATGTAAATATAAAGTGCCTGCCCTAACTGTACAAGATTTAGCCTGTGCTCACTAATCGCAGGCGGTGGTCAACCCAACCTTTCAGCATTATACAAAGATCAAATCCTTCTAAAGTGCAATTGTATTTTAAGTTATCATGGTCATCCTTTAATCCTTTACTCTTAGCATTTCAATTCTTGCCATTAAAGTAAATACTCATAGCAAACCTAGAATAGAAGTGTAGTATTGCTGATTTACCCACAGCTTACTGTGAACTACAGTCAACGTTCATTACTAGGGATAGCTGCTACATTATGGGAAGGATGTGCTTTGTCTTGTCTGTTCTGTAGTGATCTTGATGATGTCTCTGTATGCACTTACTGTACGTCGCTTTGGATAAAAGCGTCTGCTAAATGAATGTAATGTAATGTAAAACCTGCTATAGCAAAGACCTCCATTATGGCAAAAGCTATATCAGCACATCATGTGTAATCTATCTTAATTTTTAGCGGTGCTGCTGCTTTTAATAGTGTGAATTATATAAAATTTTGTACTTAAATTTCCTCCCCTGGTCCATCCCTAGGTTGTACTGGTCTGTATGTTTATAAATGTGCATATTCTGTGCTTCAATATAGCTGAAAACCAATCGGCAAAGATAGGACATAAAAATTTATTGGACTGAACTGATACAAAATTTGTTGATTCCATCACGTACATTCATTCACAGAACTTCACATGCAGTAATAGGACACAGGGCATTATGGAGAAGAGTCAGTGGGACCTGAAGCGCATCAGGTTCCAGAGACGCAGGCTCACAAGACTGGACGATTTCGTCCTAACATATCAAGAGAGCCGCAATGCCCTGCTGAGGGAGTTCTATGATACACTGCGGACTGCTAAAAAGAGAAAGGTTTGTCAAAGTTCTTTTGCAACTAATGTATTTTTATGGGTTTTTACTTTATACATGTTTAACTTTTGACTTGTTTTTATAACACAAGTGCTGTTCTTATTGAAGCAGTTCACTCACTGTTAAAGGCCAACTAAATATCATGAATCTTTAAACCATATTCTTACACCATTTAATGTCTTGCATTGTACTGGGCAGGCACACCGATTGGATGCAGAAAAATGGCAGAAGAGGAAACGGAACAGGAGGGGGCTTTATGTGTCAACTATGGATAAGGCATTTCTTTTCCAAAACTGTTGTTTGGTATACATTAAAGCAAGTTAAGCTGTATTAGTTTTCTATTCACATTGGTCATATTGATTGCGTCCCTTAACCCTTTCCAGCCTAAGCGAATGCACAACGGAAAAGCTGTTGCGTGTCAGGGGGGGGAAGGACCCAAACGCAGGCAGGAGTAAGGGAAAAACCGAAGTTTAATAAGGGCTAGGCAGCAATCCGAAGTAGAACAGGCAGGGGTCAAAACCGAGAAGGCACAGCAAAGGTACAAAAGGGAAATCCAAAAACAGGGTCGCGAGAACACAAGCAGGGGTCCAAACCAGGGAGTCAGAGGAACACAAAGAAAACAAAACAGACTGGATACAAAACAAAACAACAACAGGCAAAGGACTCGGGAAACAAAAACTAGAAAACAGAATAAACAAAACAACTCGGGCAGAAACTCGGAAAAACAGAATGTAACAAAGAAGCAGAATATCATAAGAGGAACTCGCCAAGAACACTGAAATGACAAGGTATATATATACAGAGGGAGACAGACATAATGGGAATCAGGTGTGTAGAAGCAGGGAGGGGAGATTGCTCACAGGTGAGAACAGTGAGGCTTAACAGGGACCAATAAAACAATGACAGGGGAAACGTAAGACACGGACTGGAATACACATAGACACAATGATAACAAACGGCCTGGAGTTAGCAGGTAAACAAGTGCACAGCTCAGATTAGAAGAACACGAAAGTGGACACATATGCAGAGAATGCGAAATCACAGATCGATGCAGGGATAGGATAACGAGGAGGGAAATGACAGCTGCAGGTAGAAACTCAAGATGAATTAGTAATGTTAGTAGTGAACTCTAGAACCCTAATGTTAGTAGGTTAGTATTATATACACATGTTAGTTTGTTAGCAGGTTAGTATTAAATCTAATCTAACAGTTAGTATGATTAGTACATTAGTATTATATACAAATATAAATAAAGTCAGAAGGAAGAAAACGAGATATACGAAATACAGAAGAAACCTGAATGTTCCCAAAATCACCCGAATAGTGCAATGACAAAGACAGGGGGTGGAATCTCAGAAACATGGAACGCGGACTGACAATCGCGAGGGAAAGAAAACAGGAAAAATAATAAAGAATAAACACAGATTACAGGATCCTAACAAAAGCACACTCTTCCTCAGGATCACTGAAGGACACCGGACTGAGGATTAAGCAAAAACAAAAAGGCATGACAAAGGTAATGTTATCATTAATTACACAATTACTGGACCCTACCAAATCATGAAAGGGCAACAAAATAAGCAGAAATGCTAGAATAGCAAGGATTAGCTAGCTTACAATTAATGTCTTGCAGAAAACAAGGCGGTCAACAGGACAAGGGCCGGATTGGCTAGGGAAGTCAACCACTGACCTAATTCCTGCTTCACGACTGCGCCGAGTAGCCCTTAACTCTGGGGATATGCTCACTGTTTTGGGACAACACTATTGGCTGACAAGTGATGACATTGATGCATCATGCTATCACTTGTCTGAGAAATACCCCACGGTGGATGGCTTTCAGTCATGACTATTATTTCAAACCCTGAGAAATGGAGGAATTGTAGGGACCCCACAAAATTCCTTTGTTCAAGTTCTAAATGTCAATGATAATCATTGGGTCACTGTCAGTAATTTATTCAGTGGACCTGATGAGGTACATATATATGACAGTGGCCATACCAAAATGACGACAGTGACCATACAAATGGTGTCATGGATGCTTCGTCCTGAGGCACCATTTTTCCAAATAATCATGCCTTCTGTGCATAAGCAGAAAATGGGAAGCACCTGTGGACTCTTTGCCCTGGTATTTGCACAAGTCCTTTGTGAGGGCATCAGACCAGAACAGTGCAAGTTCACAGAGGGCCCTGAGGCCTCACCTTTACAGGGCTCTCAGAGAAAACAGGGCACCAGTGTTTCCCTTCACACCAAGAGTGGCACCACCAAATAAAGAGAGTGTGGCAGTGGAGGTGCACTGTCTATGTAGAACAGCCCACAACACCGAAGTTATGGTGCAGTGCAGTACGTGTGAGAGGTGGTATCATCCAACCTGCGTGGAAGTTCCACAGTCTGCACTAGACATCAGTACAGTGGAATGGCAGTGCATAAATTGCACAAGATAGGGTTTAGCGGGTGGTACCCTATTGTTTTTGTTCGGTTTATTATTTAGTTGGGCTGCTGTAGGCAGCCCAAGTATTGTTCCTACTCATACTTCATATTATTATTATTATTAGTTGGGCTGCTGTAGGCAGCCCAAGTATTGTTCCTACTCATACTTCATATTATTAGTTGGGCTGCTGTAGGCAGCCCAAGTATTGTTCCTACTCATACTTCATATTATTAGTTGGGCTGCTGTAGGCAGCCCAAGTATTGTTCCTACTCATACTTCATATTATTATTGTTAGTTGGGCTGCTGTAGGCAGCCCAAGTATTGTTCCTACTCATACTTCATATTATTAGTTGGGCTGCTGTAGGCAGCCCAAGTATTGTTCCTACTCATACTTCATATTATTATTATTAGTTGGGCTGCTGTAGGCAGCCCAAGTATTGTTCCTACTCATACTTCATATTATTAGTTGGGCTGCTGTAGGCAGCCCAAGTACTGTTCTTACTCATACTTCATATTATTAGTTGGGCTGCTGTAGGCAGCCCAAATATTGTTCCTACTCATACTTCATATTATTATTATTATTATTATTATAGGTATTTTGAGAAAGCATCTCCTCCTACATGCTTCCACATAGAACAACCATTCCAACTGTACATTGTAGCGTACTACTCACAGTATGTTGCTATGACTTTATGGATGCATAACATTTATACTTTTTGAGATATAATAGTTTTAAAGTGTAAAAATGGCAGTAATTACATTTTCTGGCCACTAGGTCTATTCCCTGATTGGCCAATGTAACATATCACGTGACCGTTTCCAGATTCTGCCTATTTTCGCTGTGTAATGGCGGCCATGGAATGTCTTGCCGACCGAGAAATGCTACGCGATATGTGGATACTACACGACCTTACCGAGCATGAAATGCTACACTATATGTGGATAATACACGAGTGGTAGGTAGATGCACATTTAAAACAAAATAAGACTGCGTCATACTGTAGAAAATAGTATTTGGCTAACCGTAGCGAACTTGTAAGGTAACCTTTAATACGTAGCCTACAGGCTGCCTACAGGCGACCTCCTGTCCGAATTGCAGTTTGAACTGAAAACATGCGCTGTAGCCTACTGTTAACTTTACTGAAAGTCGGTTTATTATCAAGTTGAGTGTATTAGCCTATTAACCATGTAATACTTAAAGCGCATCTCTGGGAAGGCAGTCCGTTTATTCCAAACGCTCTCGCGAGTTCCAGTGACGCACTGAATGTTGTTATTGAAATCACAGCGTAGTCTAAAAATAGAAAAAACACCCGACAAATGCCTGTTTTTTATCTGTCTTGCCTGCATTGTAACGTTAGGCTAATAGTATTAAGCAACACCCAGGTTAAAACAGACATCTAGATGTTTTTTCACATGATATTTTGTTTACTGTAGCCTCATTCCAGAATCGCGATGTCTCCACATAGAGGTACATAACCTCAATATAGGCAACTGCATGAGAAATGCTACGCTATATGTATGCTACGCTGTATGTGCATAATACACGAGTGGTAGGTAGATGCACATTTAAAACAAAATAAGACTGCGTCATACTCCTTTTTTCGCTTTGTAATAGCGGCTATGGAATGTCTTACCGACCGAGAAATGCTACGCGATATGTGGGTAATACACGAGTGGTAGGTAGATGCACATTTAAAACAAAATAAGACTGCGTCATACTGTAGAAAATAGTATTTGGCTAACCGTAGCGAACTTGTAAGGTAACCTTTAATACGTAGCCTACAGGCTGCCTACAGGCGACCTCCTGTCCGAATTGCAGTTTGAACTGAAAACATGCGCTGCAGCCTACTGTTAACTTTACTGAAAGTCGGTTTATTATCAAGTTGAGTGTATTAGCCTATTAACCATGTAATACTTAAAGCGCATCTCTGGGAAGGCAGTCCGTTTATTCCAAACGCTCTCGCGAGTTCCAGTGACGCACTGAATGTTGTTATTGAAATCACAGCGTAGTCTAAAAATAGAAAAAACACCCGCCAAATGCCTGTTTTTTATCTGTCTTGCCTGCATTGTAACGTTAGGCTAATAGTATTAAGCAACACCCAGGTTAAAACAGACATCTAGATGTTTTTTCACATGATATTTTGTTTACTGTAGCCTCATTCCAGAATCGCGATGTCTCCACATAGAGGTACGTAACCTCAATATAGGCAACTGCATGAGAAATGCTACGCTATATGTATGCTACGCTGTATGTGGATAATACACGAGTGGTAGGTAGATGCACATTTAAAACAAAATAAGACTGCGTCATACTCCTTTTTTCGCTTTGTAATAGCGGCTATGGAATGTCTTACCGACCGAGAAATGCTACGCGCTATGTGGGTAATACACGAGTGGTAGGTAGATGCACATTTAAAAAATAAATAAGACTGCGTCATACTGTAGAAAATGATATTTGGCTAACCGTAGCGAACTTGTAAGGTAACCTTTGGTTATTCTATAGTTCAGAATTTATAGCTGACTGTGTACTTCTCATGTTTATTCGCCTACTAGCGATAGCTACGCTGTGAGAAAGTTGTGCTTTGTCGGATTTGCTTTTTAGTCGCGTCAATGACCTTCAATATGCACTTATTGTAGGCTACTTCGCTTTGGAGTCTGAAAAAAATGCACTGTTAACGTTAAGGTTTGTTAACATTCCTGTATTTACTGTAAGTCGGTTTGTTATCAAGTTGAGTGTATTAGCCTATTAATCAGGTAATACTTAAAGCGCATCTCTGGGAAGCCAGTCCGGTTTGATTCCAAACGCTCTCGCGAGTTCCAGTGACGCACTGAATGTTGTTATTGAAATCACAGCGTAGTCTAAAAATAGAAAAAACACCCGCCAAATGCCTGTTTTTTATCTGTCTTGCCTGCATTGTAACGTTAGGCTAATAGTATTAAGCAACACACAGGTTAAAACAGACATCTAGATGTTTTTTCACATGATATTTTGTTTACTGTAGCCTCATTCCAGAATCGCGATGTCTCCACATAGAGGTACGTAACCTCAATATAGGCAACTGTATGAGAAATGCTACGCTATATGTATGCTACACTGTATGTGGATAATACATGAGTGGTAGGTAGATGCACATTTAAAACAAAATAAGACTGCGTCATACTGTAGAAAATAATATTTGGCTAACCGTAGCGAACTTGTAAGGTAACCTTACAACGTAGCCTACAAGGCTACCTCTTGTCCGGATTGCAGTTTGAACACCGGTCTGAAAACGTGCTGTTCTGTTTGTTAACATTCATGTATTTACTGTAAGGCGGTTTATTATCAAGTCGAGTAGTCTATGTGGTGTATTAGCCTATTAATCATGTAATACTTAAAGCGCATCTCTGGGAAGGCGGTCCGTTTATTCCAAACGCTCGTTCCAGTGACGCACTGAATGTTGTTATTGAAATCACAGCGTAGTCTGTAAAAATACAAAAGACACTTGGCTATATGACCGTGTTTGTGCATTGTAACGTTAGCCTAATAGTATTAAGCAACACCCAGGTTAAAACCGACATCTAGGTGTTTTTTCACATGATATTTTGTTTACTGTAGCCTCACTCCAGAATCGCGATGTGCCCGATGTCTCCAGAGGTACGTAACCTCAATATAGGCAACTGTATGAGAAATGCTACGTTATATGGGGATAATACACGAGTGGTAGGTAGATGCACATTTAAAACAAAATAAGACTGCGTCATACTCCTTTTTTCGCTTTGTAATAGCGGCTATGGAATGTCTTACCGACCGAGAAATGCTACGCGATATGTGGGTAATACACGAGTGGTAGGTAGATGCACATTTAAAAAATACATAAGACTGCGTCATACTGTAGAAAATAATATTTGGCTAACCGTAGCGAACTTGTAAGGTAACCTTTGGTTATTCTATAGTTCAGAATTTATAGCTGACTGTGTACTTCTCATGTTTATTCGCCTACTAGCGATAGCTACGCTGTGAGAAAGTTGTGCTTTGTCGGATTTGCTTTGTAGTCGCGTCAATGACCTTCAATATGCACTTATTGTAGGCTAGCCTACTTCGCTTTGGAGTCTGAAAAAAATGCACTGTTAACGTATTTACTGTAAGGCGGTTTATTATCAAGTCCAGTGTATTAGCCTATTAATCAGGTAATACTTAAAGCGCATCTCTGGGAAGCCAGTCCGGTTTGATTCCAAATGCTCGCGAGTCATGCAGTGAATGTTGGTATTTATATCACAGCCTAGTCTGTTTTAAAAAGAAAAAACACTCGGCTATATGACCGTGTTTTCTCTGTCTTGCCTGCATTGTAACGTTAGTGTAATAGTATTAAGCAACACCCATGTTAAAACCGACATCTAGATGTTTTTTCACGTGATATTTTGTTTACTGTAGGTTTGTTCCAGAATCGCGATGTGCCCGATGTCTGCACAGAGCTACGTAACCTCAATATAGGCTACTGTAGCTATAGCCTATACTGTTATAATCTGAAAAATTTAATGGCAGCATCTGACGTAGGCTATTTCACAACCATTTCTCTAGATGCGTGAAACGAATGGCTGTGTCGTATTAACGGACATATCCCATTGTTCATAATATCGCAGTGTAACATCTGAAATCAAATGTAGCCAAAATGCGTCATTTGGAAACGTATGCTTGTATAAATCCATGAATGCACATTTATATACTGAAATGGTAGCTGCCATACTTATTTAGGCCTATGTTTAATCGTGTTCTTTTAAACAACGTGTGCGAGGAAAAAGCCTAATTAACGCTGCTTCTTCACCGTCTCTAAAATGAGATCTCCACCATGGAACACGAGAGACTGCAAAATCTAACTGGACCACCAGAGGGCACCAAATACAAGGGAATGGACGGGAGCATAAAAGAAGCACGCAAGAATCCACTCTCAATACATTGACGTTAACAGACTTGTGCACACATGACCTGAAGTTGTAGCTACAGCCCAACTTGCAATTACTTTAGTAATTGCACATTTTCTAGTTATTATTATTATTAGTTGGGCTGCTGTAGGCAGCCCAAATATTGTTCCTACTCATACTTCATATTATTATTATTATTATTATTATAGGTATTTTGAGAACGCATCTCCTCCTACATGCTTCCACATAGAACAACCATTCCAACTGTACATTGTAGCGTACTACTCACAGTATGTTGCTATGACTTTATGGATGCATAACATTTATACTTTTTGAGATATAATAGTTTTAAAGTGTAAAAATGGCAGTAATTTCATTTTCTGGCCACTAGGTCTATTCCCTGATTGGCCAATGTGACATATCACGTGACCGTTTCCAGACTCTGCCTATTTTCGCTGTGTAATGGCGGCCATGGAATGTCTTGCCGACCGAGAAATGCTACGCGATATGTGGATACTACACGACCTTACCGAGCGTGAAATGCTACACTATATGTGGATAATACACGAGTGGTAGGTAGATGCACATTTAAAACAAAATAAGACTGCGTCATACTGTAGAAAATAGTATTTGGCTAACCGTAGCGAACTTGTAAGGTAACCTTTAAACGTAGCCTACAGGCTGCCTACAGGCGACCTCCTGTCCGAATTGCAGTTTGAACTGAAAACATGCGCTGTACTGAAAGTCGGTTTATTATCAAGTTGAGTGTATTAGCCTATTAACCATGTAATACTTAAAGCGCATCTCTGGGAAGGCAGTCCGTTTATTCCAAACGCTCTCGCGAGTTCTAGTGACGCACTGAATGTTGTTATTGAAATCACAGCGTAGTCTAAAAATAGAAAAAACACCCGCCAAATGCCTGTTTTTTATCTGTCTTGCCTGCATTGTAACGTTAGGCTAATAGTATTAAGCAACACCCAGGTTAAAACAGACATCTAGATGTTTTTTCACATGATATTTTGTTTACTGTAGCCTCATTCCAGAATCGCGATGTCTCCACATAGAGGTACGTAACCTCAATATAGGCAACTGTATGAGAAATGCTACGCTATATGTATGCTACGCTGTATGTGGATAATACACGAGTGGTAGGTAGATGCACATTTAAAACAAAATAAGACTGCGTCATACTGTAGAAAATAATATTTGGCTAACCGTAGCGAACTTGTAAGGTAACCTTACAACGTAGCCTACAAGGCTACCTCTTGTCCGGATTGCAGTTTGAACACCGGTCTGAAAACGTGCTGTTCTGTTTGTTAACATTCATGTATTTACTGTAAGGCGGTTTATTATCAAGTCGAGTAGTCGATGTGGTGTATTAGCCTATTAATCATGTAATACTTAAAGCGCATCTCTGGGAAGGCGGTCCGTTTATTCCAAACGCTCGTTCCAGTGACGCACTGAATGTTGTTATTGAAATCACAGCGTAGTCTGTAAAAATACAAAAGACACTTGGCTATATGACCGTGTTTGTGCATTGTAACGTTAGCCTAATAGTATTAAGCAACACCCAGGTTAAAACCGACATCTAGGTGTTTTTTCACATGATATTTTGTTTACTGTAGCCTCACTCCAGAATCGCGATGTGCCCGATGTCTCCAGAGGTACGTAACCTCAATATAGGCAACTGTATGAGAAATGCTACGTTATATGTGGATAATACACGAGTGGTAGGTAGATGCACATTTAAAACAAAATAAGACTGCGTCATACTCCTTTTTTCGCTTTGTAATAGCGGCTATGGAATGTCTTACCGACCGAGAAATGCTACGCGATATGTGGGTAATACACGAGTGGTAGGTAGATGCACATTTAAAAAATAAATAAGACTGCGTCATACTGTAGAAAATAATATTTGGCTAACCGTAGCAAACTTGTAAGGTAACCTTTGGTTATTCTATAGTTCAGAATTTATAGCTGACTGTGTACTTCTCATGTTTATTCGCCTACTAGCGATAGCTACGCTGTGAGAAAGTTGTGCTTTGTCGGATTTGCTTTGTAGTCGCGTCAATGACCTTCAATATGCACTTATTGTAGGCTAGCCTACTTCGCTTTGGAGTCTGAAAAAAATGCAATGTTAACGTATTTACTGTAAGGCGGTTTATTATCAAGTCCAGTGTATTAGCCTATTAATCAGGTAATACTTAAAGCGCATCTCTGGGAAGCCAGTCCGGTTTGATTCCAAATGCTCGCGAGTCATGCAGTGAATGTTGGTATTTATATCACAGCCTAGTCTGTTTTAAAAAGAAAAAACACTCGGCTATATGACCGTGTTCTCTGTCTTGCCTGCATTGTAACGTTAGTGTAATAGTATTAAGCAACACCCAGGTTAAAACCGACATCTAGATGTTTTTTCACGTGATATTTTGTTTACTGTAGGTTTGTTCCAGAATCGCGATGTGCCCGATGTCTGCACAGAGCTACGTAACCTCAATATAGGCTACTGTAGCTATAGCCTATACTGTTATAATCTGAAAAAATTAATGGCAGCATCTGACGTAGGCTATTTCACAACCATTTCTCTAGATGCGTGAAACGAATGGCTGTGTCGTATTAACGGACATATCCCATTGTTCATAATATCGCAGTGTAACATCTGAAATCAAATGTAGCCAAAATGCGTCATTTGGAAACGTATGCTTGTATAAATCCATGAATGCACATTTATATACTGAAATGGTAGCTGCCATACTTATTTAGGCCTATGTTTAATCGTGTTCTTTTAAACAACGTGTGCGAGGAAAAAGCCTAATTAACGCTGCTTCTTCACCGTCTCTAAAATGAGATCTCCACCATGGAACACGAGAGACTGCAAAATCTAACTGGACCACCAGAGGGCACCAAATACAAGGGAATGGACGGGAGCATAAAAGAAGCACGCAAGAATCCACTCTCAATACATTGACGTTAACATACATGTGCACACATGACCTGAAGTTGTAGCTACAGCCCAACTTGCAATTACTTTAGTAATTGCACCTTTTCTAGTTATTAGTTGGGCTGCTGTAGGCAGCCCAAGTACTGTTCTTACTCATACTTCATATTATTATTATTATTATTATTATTATTATTATAGGTATTTTGAGAACGCATCTCCTCCTACATGCTTCCACATAGAACAACCATTCCAACTGTACATTGTAGCATACTACTCACAGTATGTTGCTATGACTTTATGGATGCATAACATTTATACTTTTTGAGATATAATAGTTTTAAAGTGTAAAAATGGCAGTAATTTCATTTTCTGGCCACTAGGTCTATTCCCTGATTGGCCAATGTGACATATCACGTGACCGTTTCCAGATTCTGCCTATTTTCGCTGTGTAATGGCGGCCATGGAATGTCTTGCCGGCCGAGAAATGCTACGCGATATGTGGATAATACAGGACCTTACCGAGCGTGAAATGCTACACTATATGTGGATAATACACGACTGGTAGGTAGATGCGCATTTAAAACAAATTAAGACTGCCTCATACTGTAGAAAATAATATTTGGGTAACCGTAGTGAACTTGTAAGGTAACCTTCGAACGTAGCATACAGGCTGCCTCCTGTCCGAATTGCAGTTTGAACTGAAAACATGCGCTGTACTGAAAGTCGGTTTATTATCAAGTTGAGTGCATTAGCCTATTAACCATGTAATACTTAAAGCGCATCTCTGGGAAGGCAGTCCGTTTATTCCAAACCCTCTCGCGAGTTCCAGTGACGCACTGAATGTTGTTATTGAAATCACAGCGTAGTCTAAAAATAGAAAAAACACCCGCCAAATGCCTGTTTTTTATCTGTCTTGCTTGCATTGTAACGTTAGGCTAATAGTATTAAGCAACACCCAGGTTAAAACAGACATCTAGATGTTTTTTCACATGATATTTTGTTTACTGTAGCCTCATTCGAGAATCGCGATGTCTCCACATAGAGGTACGTAACCTCAATATAGGCAACTGTATTGCAGTTGGAACATATGTACTGTAAGTATGTTTGTTAACATTCATGTATTTACTGTAAGGCGGTTTATTATCAAGTCGAGTAGTCTATGTGGTGTATTAGTCTATTAATCATGTAATACTTAAAGCGCATCTCTGGGAAGGCGGTCCGTTTATTCCAAACGCTCGTTCCAGTGACGCACTGAATGTTGTTATTGAAATCACAGCGTAGTCTGTAAAAATACAAAAGACACTTGGCTATATGACCGTGTTTGTGCATTGTAACGTTAGCCTAATAGTATTAAGCAACACCCAGGTTAAAACAGACATCTAGATGTTTTTTCACATGATATTTTGTTTACTGTAGCCTCATTCCAGAATCGCGGTCTCCACATAGAGGTACGTAACCTCAATATAGGCAACTGTATGAGAAATGCTACGCTATATGTGGATAATTCACGAGTGGTAGGTAGATGCACATTTACCAAATAAATAAGACTGCGTCATACTGTAGAAAATAATATTTGCCTAACCGTAGCGAACTTGTAAGGTAACCTTAAAACGAGCCTATACAGGCTACATGCTCTCGCATTTGGAGTGTTCACATCGCTCTGAAAAAATGCGCTGTTCTGTTTGTTAACATTCCTATATTTACTGTAAGGCAGTTTATTATCAAGTCTAGTGTATTAGCCTATTCATCATGTAATACTTAAAGCGCATCTCTGGGAAGACAGGCGTTTTGATAAACCAGCGCGAGCTGGAGTGATGCACTAAATGTTGGTATTAATATCACAGCCTAGTCGGTAACAAAAAAAAAAACACTCTGCTACATGACCGTGTTTTATCACTCTTGCCTGCATTGTAACGTTAGCCTTATAGTATGAAGCAACACCGAGGTTAAAACCGACATCTAGATGTTTTTTCACGTGATATTTTGTTTACTGTAGGTTTGTTCCAGAATCGCGATGTGCCCGATGTCTGCACAGAGCTACGTAACCTCAATATAGGCTACTGTAGCTATAGCCTATACTGTTATAATCTGAAAGAATTAATGGCAGCATCTGACGTAGGCTATTTCACAACCATTTCTCTAGATGCGTGAAACGAATGGCTGTGTCGTATTAACGGACATATCCCATTGTTCATAATATCGCAGTGTAACATCTGAAATCAAATGTAGCCAAAATGCGTCATTTGGAAACGTATGCTTGTATAAATCCATGAATGCACATTTATATACTGAAATGGTAGCTGCCATACTTATTTAGGCCTATGTTTAATCGTGTTCTTTTAAACAACGTGTGCGAGGAAAAAGTCTAATTAACGCTGCTTCTTCACCGTCTCTAAAATGAGATCTCCACCATGGAACACGAGAGACTGCAAAATCTAACTGGACCACCAGAGGGCACCAAATACAAGGGAATGGACGGGAGCATAAAAGAAGCACGCAAGGATCCACTGTCAATACATTGACGTTAACAGACATGTGCACACATGACCTGAAGTTGTAGCTACAGCCCAACTTGCAATTACTTTAGTAATTGCACCTTCTCTAGTTATTATAGGTATTTTGAGAACGCATCTCCTCCTACATGCTTCCACATAGAACAACCATTCCAACTGTACATTGTAGCGTACTACTCACAGTATGTTGCTATGACTTTATGGATGCATAACATTTATACTTTTTGAGATATAATAGTTTTAAAGTGTAAAAATGGCAGTGATTTCATTTTCTGGCCACTAGGTCTATTCCCTGATTGGCCAATGTGACATATCACGTGACCGTTTCCAGATTCTGCCTATTTTCGCTGTGTAATGGCGGCCATGGAATGTCTTGCCGACCGAGAAATGCTACGCGATATGTGGATACTACACGACCTTACCGAGCGTGAAATGCTACACTATATGTGGATAATACACGAGTGGTAGGTAGATGCACATTTAAAACAAAATAAGACTGCGTCATACTGTAGAAAATAGTATTTGGCTAACCGTAGCGAACTTGTAAGGTAACCTTTAAACGTAGCCTACAGGCTGCCTACAGGCGACCTCCTGTCCGAATTGCAGTTTGAACTGAAAACATGCGCTGTACTGAAAGTCGGTTTATTATCAAGTTGAGTGTATTAGCCTATTAACCATGTAATACTTAAAGCGCATCTCTGGGAAGGCAGTCCGTTTATTCCAAACGCTCTCGCGAGTTCCAGTGACGCACCGAATGTTGTTATTGAAATCACAGCGTAGTCTAAAAATAGAAAAAACACCCGCCAAATGCCTGTTTTTTATCTGTCTTGCCTGCATTGTAACGTTAGGCTAATAGTATTAAGCAACACCCAGGTTAAAACAGACATCTAGATGTTTTTTCACATGATATTTTGTTTACTGTAGCCTCATTCCAGAATCGCGATGTCTCCACATAGAGGTACGTAACCTCAATATAGGCAACTGTATGAGAAATGCTACGCTATATGTATGCTACGCTGTATGTGGATAATACACGAGTGGTAGGTAGATGCACATTTAAAACAAAATAAGACTGCGTCATACTGTAGAAAATAATATTTGGCTAACCGTAGCGAACTTGTAAGGTAACCTTACAACGTAGCCTACAAGGCTACCTCTTGTCCGGATTGCAGTTTGAACACCGGTCTGAAAACGTGCTGTTCTGTTTGTTAACATTCATGTATTTACTGTAAGGCGGTTTATTATCAAGTCGAGTAGTCTATGTGGTGTATTAGCCTATTAATCATGTAATACTTAAAGCGCATCTCTGGGAAGGCGATCCGTTTATTCCAAACGCTCGTTCCAGTGACGCACTGAATGTTGTTATTGAAATCACAGCGTAGTCTGTAAAAATACAAAAGACACTTGGCTATATGACCGTGTTTGTGCATTGTAACGTTAGCCTAATAGTATTAAGCAACACCCAGGTTAAAACCGACATCTAGGTGTTTTTTCACATGATATTTTGTTTACTGTAGCCTCACTCCAGAATCGCGATGTGCCCGATGTCTCCAGAGGTACGTAACCTCAATATAGGCAACTGTATGAGAAATGCTACGTTATATGTGGATAATACACGAGTGGTAGGTAGATGCACATTTAAAACAAAATAAGACTGCGTCATACTCCTTTTTTCGCTTTGTAATAGCGGCTATGGAATGTCTTACCGACCGAGAAATGCTACGCGATATGTGGGTAATACACGAGTGGTAGGTAGATGCACATTTAAAAAATAAATAAGACTGCGTCATACTGTCGAAAATAATATTTGGCTAACCGTAGCGAACTTGTAAGGTAACCTTTGGTTATTCTATAGTTCAGAATTTATAGCTGACTGTGTACTTCTCATGTTTATTCGCCTACTAGCGATAGCTACGCTGTGAGAAAGTTGTGCTTTGTCGGATTTGCTTTGTAGTCGCGTCAATGACCTTCAATATGCACTCATTGTAGGCTAGCCTACTTCGCTTTGGAGTCTGAAAAAAAAATGCACTGTTAACGTAGTTACTGTAAGGCGGTTTATTATCAAGTCCAGTGTATTAGCCTATTAATCAGGTAATACTTAAAGCGCATCTCTGGGAAGCCAGTCCGGTTTGATTCCAAATGCTCGCGAGTCATGCAGTGAATGTTGGTATTTATATCACAGCCTAGTCTGTTTTAAAAAGAAAAAACACTCGGCTATATGACCGTGTTTTCTCTGTCTTGCCTGCATTGTAACGTTAGTGTAATAGTATTAAGCAACACCCAGGTTAAAACCGACATCTAGATGTTTTTTCACGTGATATTTTGTTTACTGTAGGTTTGTTCCAGAATCGCGATGTGCCCGATGTCTGCACAGAGCTACGTAACCTCAATATAGGCTACTGTAGCTATAGCCTATACTGTTATAATCTGAAAGAATTAATGGCAGCATCTGACGTAGGCTATTTCACAACCATTTCTGTAGATGCGTGAAACGAATTGCTGTGTCGTATTAACGGACATATCCCATTGTTCATAATATCGCAGTGTAACATCTGAAATCAAATGTAGCCAAAATGCGTCATTGGGAAACGTATGCTTGTATAAATCCATGAATGCACATTTATATACTGAAATGGTAGCTGCCATACTTATTTAGGCCTATGTTTAATCGTGTTCTTTTAAACAACGTGTGCGAGGAAAAAGCCTAATTAACGCTGCTTCTTCCCCGTCTCTAAAATGAGATCTCCACCATGGGACACGAGACTGCAAAATCTAACTGGACCACCAGAGGGCACCAAATACAAGGGAATGGACGGGAGCATAAAAGAAGCACGCAAGGATCCACTCTCAATACATTGACGTTAACAGACATGTGCACACATGACCTGAAGTTGTAGCTACAGCCCAACTTGCAATTACTTTAGTAATTGCACCTTCTCTAGTTATTATTAGTTGGGCTGCTGTAGGCAGCCCAAGTATTGTTCCTACTCATACTTCATATTATTATTATTATTATTATTATTATTATTATAGGTATTTTGAGAACGCATCTCCTCCTACATGCTTCCACATAGAACAACCATTCCAACTGTACATTTTAGCGTACTATTCGCAGTATGTTGCTATGACTTTATGGATGCATAACATTTATACTTTTAGAGATATTATACTTTTAAGATGTAAAAATGCCAGTAATTGCATGTCCTGGCCACTAGGTCTATTCCCTGATTGGCCAATGTGACATGTCACGTGACAGTTTGCATTCCCTGCCTTTTTTCGCTTTGTAATGGCGGCCATGGAAGGTCTTACCGACCGACAAATGCTGCGCGATATGTAGATACTACAAGACCTTACCGAGCGAGAAATGCTACACTATATGTGGATAATACACGACTGGTAGGTAGATGCGCATTTAAAACAAATTAAGACTGCCTCATACTGTAGAAAATAATATTTGGGTAACCGTAGTGAACTTGTAAGGTAACCTTCGAACGTAGCATACAGGCTGCCTCCTGTCCGAATTGCAGTTTGAACTGAAAACATGCGCTGTACTGTTAACTTCACTGTAAGTCGGTTTATTATCAAGTTGAGTGTATTAGCCTATTAACCATGTAATACTTAAAGCGCATCTCTGGGAAGGCAGTCCGTTTATTCCAAACGCTCTCGCGAGTTCCAGTGACGCACTGAATGTTGTTATTGAAATCACAGCGTAGTCTAAAAATAGAAAAAACACCCGCCAAATGCCTGTTTTTTATCTGTCTTGCCTGCATTGTAACGTTAGGCTAATAGTATTAAGCAACACCCAGGTTAAAACAGACATCTAGATGTTTTTTCACATGATATTTTGTTTACTGTAGCCTCATTCCAGAATCGCGATGTCTCCACATAGAGGTACGTAACCTCAATATAGGCAACTGTATGAGAAATGCTACGCTATATGTGGATAATTCACGAGTGGTAGGTAGATGCACATTTACCAAATAAATAAGACTGCGTCATACTGTAGAAAATAATATTTGCCTAACCGTAGCGAACTTGTAAGGTAACCTTAAAACGTCGCCTATACAGGCTACATGCTCTCGCATTTGGAGTGTTCACATCGCTCTGAAAAAATGCGCTGTTCTGTTTGTTAACATTCCTATATTTACTGTAAGGCAGTTTATTATCAAGTCTAGTGTATTAGCCTATTCATCATGTAATACTTAAAGCGCATCTCTGGGAAGACAGGCGTTTTGATAAACCAGCGCGAGCTGGAGTGATGCACTAAATGTTGGTATTAATATCACAGCCTAGTCGGTAACAAAAAAAAAAACACTGCTACATGACCGTGTTTTATCACTCTTGCCTGCATTGTAACGTTAGCCTTATAGTATGAAGCAACACCCAGGTTAAAACCGACATCTAGATGTTTTTTCACGTGATATTTTGTTTACTGTAGGTTTGTTCCAGAATCGCGATGTGCCCGATGTCTGCACAGAGCTACGTAACCTCAATATAGGCTACTGTAGCTATAGCCTATACTGTTATAATCTGAAAGAATTAATGGCAGCATCTGACGTAGGCTATTTCACAACCATTTCTATAGATGCGTGAAACGAATGGCTGTGTCGTATTAACGGACATATCCCATTGTTCATAATATCGCAGTGTAACATCTGAAATCAAATGTAGCCAAAATGCGTCATTTGGAAACGTATGCTTGTATAAATCCATGAATGCACATTTATATACTGAAATGGTAGCTGCCATACTTATTTAGGCCTATGTTTAATCGTGTTCTTTTAAACAACGTGTGCGAGGAAAAAGTCTAATTAACGCTGCTTCTTCACCGTCTCTAAAATGAGATCTCCACCATGGAACACGAGAGACTGCAAAATCTAACTGGACCACCAGAGGGCACCAAATACAAGGGAATGGACGGGAGCATAAAAGAAGCACGCAAGGATCCACTGTCAATACATTGACGGTAACAGACATGTGCACACATGACCTGAAGTCGTAGCTACAGCCCAACTTGCAATTACTTTAGTAATTGCACCTTCTCTAGTTATTATTATTATAGGTATTTTGAGAACGCATCTCCTCCTACATGCTTCCACATAGAACAACCATTCCAACTGTACATTGTAGCGTACTACTCACAGTATGTTGCTATGACTTTATGGATGCATAACATTTATACTTTTTGAGATATAATAGTTTTAAAGTGTAAAAATGGCAGTAATTTCATTTTCTGGCCACTAGGTCTATTCCCTGATTGGCCAATGTGACATATCACGTGACCGTTTCCAGATTCTGCCTATTTTCGCTGTGTAATGGCGGCCATGGAATGTCTTGCCGAACGAGAAATGCTACGCGATATGTGGATACTACACGACCTTACCGAGCGTGAAATGCTACACTATATGTGGATAATACACGAGTGGTAGGTAGATGCACATTTAAAACAAAATAAGACTGCGTCATACTGTAGAAAATAGTATTTGGCTAACCGTAGCGAACTTGTAAGGTAACCTTTAATACGTAGCCTACAGGCTGCCTACAGGCGACCTCCTGTCCGAATTGCAGTTTGAACTGAAAACATGCGCTGTAGCCTACTGTTAACTTTACTGAAAGTCGGTTTATTATCAAGTTGAGTGTATTAGCCTATTAACCATGTAATACTTAAAGCGCATCTCTGGGAAGGCAGTCCGTTTATTCCAAACGCTCTCGCGAGTTCCAGTTGACGCACTGAATGTTGTTATTGAAATCACAGCGTAGTCTAAAAATAGAAAAAACACCCGCCAAATGCCTGTTTTTTATCTGTCTTGCCTGCATTGTAACGTTAGGCTAATAGTATTAAGCAACACCCAGGTTAAAACAGACATCTAGATGTTTTTTCACATGATATTTTGTTTACTGTAGCCTCATTCCAGAATCGCGATGTCTCCACATAGAGGTACGTAACCTCAATATAGGCAACTGCATGAGAAATGCTACGCTATATGTATGCTACGCTATATGTGGATAATACACGAGTGGTAGGTAGATGCACATTTAAAACAAAATAAGACTGCGTCATACTCCTTTTTTCGCTTTGTAATAGCGGCTATGGAATGTCTTACCGACCGAGAAATGCTACGCGATATGTGGGTAATACACGAGTGGTAGGTAGATGCACATTTAAAAAATAAATAAGACTGCGTCATACTGTAGAAAATAATATTTGGCTAACCGTAGCGAACTTGTAAGGTAACCTTTGGTTATTCTATAGTTCAGAATTTATAGCTGACTGTGTACTTCTCATGTTTATTCGCCTACTAGCGATAGCTACGCTGTGAGAAAGTTGTGCTTTGTCGGATTTGCTTTGTAGTCGCGTCAATGACCTTCAATATGCACTTATTGTAGGCTACTTCGCTTTGGAGTCTGAAAAAAAATGCACTGTTAACGTTAATGTTTGTGAACATTCCTGTATTTACTGTAAGGCGGTTTATTATCAAGTCGAGTGTATTAGCCTATTAATCAGGTAATACTTAAAGCGCATCTCTGGGAAGCCAGTCTGGTTTGATTCCAAACGCTCGCGAGTCATGCAGTGAATGTTGGTATTTATATCACAGCCTAGTCTGTTTTAAAAAGAAAAAACACTTGGCTATATGACCGTGTTTTCTCTGTCTTGCCTGCATTGTAACGTTAGTGTAATAGTATTAAGCAACACCCAGGTTAAAACCGACATCTAGATGTTTTTTCACGTGATATTTTGTTTACTGTAGGTTTGTTCCAGAATCGCGATGTGCCCGATGTCTGCACAGAGCTACGTAACCTCAATATAGGCTACTGTAGCTATAGCCTATACTGTTATAATCTGAAAGAATTAATGGCAGCTTCTGACGTAGGCTATTTCACAACCATTTATCTAGATGCGTGAAACGAATTGCTGTGTCGTATTAACGGACATATCCCATTGTTCATAATATCGCAGTGTAACATCTGAAATCAAATGTAGCCAAAATGCGTCATTTGGAAACGTATGCTTGTATAAATCCATGAATGCACATTTATATACTGAAATGGTAGCTGCCATACTTATTTAGGCCTATGTTTAATCGTGTTCTTTTAAACAACGTGTGCGAGGAAAAAGCCTAATTGACGCTGCTTCTTCCCCGTCTCTAAAATGAGATCTCCACCATGGGACACGAGACTGCAAAATCTAACTGGACCACCAGAGGGCACCAAATACAAGGGAATGGACTGGAGCACTATACTATATACTATACTATAACCTCTGCATTTGAATGGATCTCTATGGGAATTGGGGGGTGGGACTAGATTTAGTTTTAAATTACACTGGAACAGTGTGGAACACATGGTTGGCTAAATGGCTCTAAGTCATCAAGGGTCTGACATATCAAACAAGCCTTAAACCATCACTCTGCTGCCAGAAATACAGTAGATATGGATGGATAACTTGAAGGGTTTCTTCTCCTGACTTATTTTTCCCATAGAGTTCAATAGGAAAATTTGTCAGGAGAAACAACCCTTCAAGTGATCCATCCATATCTATTGCATATCTGGCAGCAGAGTGATGGTTTAAGGCTTGTTTGATACGTCAGACCCTTGATGACAGAGCCATTTAGCCAACCATGTGTTCCACACTGTTCCAGTGTAATTTAAAGCTAAATCTAGTCCCACCCCCCAATTCCCATAGAGATCCATTCAAATGCAGAGAGGTTATAGTACTGCTTCTAAGAGTACCTGGAAATAAGATATCAGGAGTCTTTTGATATCCTTTTATACAGAATCATGATGGCATCACATGTTTACCTGTGGAATACTGTTTACCACAGAAGTTGTTTGAGAGAATGGCAAGAATGTGCAAAGCCGTTATCAAGGCAAAGGGTGGCTACTTTGAAGAATATAAAATATAAGACTTTTTTTTATTTGTTTTGGTTTTTGCATAATTTAATTTCTGTTATCTCATAGTTTTGATGTCTTTACTATTCCAAAATGTGGAAAACAGTAAAAATAATGGAAAAAAACCTTCTATGAGTAGGTGTCCAAACTTTTGACTGGTACTGTATGTTAAAGAATTCTAGTGAAGTAACCCTAGTGGACCACACTATGCCACATTGAAGAACTCCTGGTTAAGTGAATTATCACTTCTACCTCTAATCAGCAATCATAGGATTCATGAATGCTCCTTAGATGGCAGGTTAGGGTTACACACTCATTTTCTGTCACGGTCTATGGACCCCCTGAAGTAGCCTTGGCCACCCCATGTATAAAATTTTTGTTCCGCCACTGCAACGTAGAAACCAGACATCACACTGCCATCATTAAAAATATGTGGAAGCAACGTGTCCTTTGAATTGTATTTAGATCATTGTGTAAAAGAAAAAAATGAGACAGTGGATCAATGTGTTTTACCTGACGTTGTGAATTTTTCTCAAAAGTGAGCTTGAATATTATTATTTGACCGGCTCATAAACGTCGGTAGGCTACTCAACGAGTAGATATAGCTCAACGTATATAAAATATATATATGATATAATATATTTTAAATAACGTTATTATACAATCTCATACGTAAGTTGTATCAGGATAACTGCTTAATGGTTTCAAAAGAACACTGCAGCGCGACGCCTTTTTCCTTATCAAAAGAGGAGGATTAAGAGGGAGAAGAACAGCTTAGATGCATGAAATGCATGTTCCTGCCAATACCATGTCATCATCGCCGTTGTTATTTGTTGTTGTGATGTAGTCCTCTTTCCATGTAAGAAATAATTATAAGCGCTTTTTCAATTCGGGAAATTGAGTTCGACTCAATTTCGTACAGCTCTGCAAAAGACAACGTCAATTCTGACTCCAGCTACACACGAATAAAGAGCATGCCATTCTTTATATAAATCATGAACTATTTATCATAATAAATCGTTATCTATTTTATTCTAGCTACGGCCAGGTGTCGACCCGGGGACTCGTTAAGCAAAAAAAAAAAAAACATTCTAATTCGTAGTAGGCTTAGTTACACTGTTGTTCAAATTCCAAATACATAAAAAATAAAGATTATTTTTGCTCGCAACGTGTTAGCCTTTAATGAAATCAATGAATTAAAGTAGCCTAGGCCTATATAGAACTCCCACAGAAGATGTACATCTTAAGTTATGAACATCAACAAGCATAGACAGATATTCAGGTTCAGATATTCAAATCAAATGATTCCATATAAGCAATTATCTGAGAGTGATCTATGGAGGAATGCAAATGTAGCATAACACCCCGGTTTTATTAAAAAAGAAGATTGAGCATCATACTTTGAAAAAAGTGTAGGCCTATTTTCTAGCTAGTGGCGTGTGTGTGTTCTGTGGCACAACGTGATCATATGTGGCTCTGGAAATGTCTAGGCTACTTCCGGCGTTGAACGTTCGAATCCCACTCTGCAGCATCTAATTCTTTTTGTCTTTCATAAATTATTATTCTCGTGAAGAGGATAATGCTTTCCATCAGAATATATCAAAAACCTAAACTGATCATTGAACAGAGGGCTATTTTATAAGAACTGCGGCAGGCACTGCAAAAATGTTATGGTTCTGTTTTGTTTGTGTATTATTTTCTGTTACTTTATTATTTTTCATATTCACTGCCCATAGCCCTGGTTCCTGTACTGTATGCATTTCCCTCAGATCCCCGTCTGTCTGTGTGCTGTGTTCCGAGTTGTCACTCCCCTGTATCGTGCTGGCACTATTCGGGTGATTTCGGAAGTATTCGGGATTTCTGCCTTCCTTCGTGTCTCGTATTCTTTCTTCAGTCTTTTGTATTAAACTGTAGATAATATTAACAATTACTTATTGCACTTGTGGTTATCTAGTTTAAAATACACTTACTAAATCTACTAATGTATATGTGTTACTAAACAAGACTAACCCCCGTATTTTAGTTATTTACTAATTGATACTAACATATCTTCTACGCTTTAACATTCCATTCTCGTGTGCTTTACCTGACTCCTGCTGCCTTCGCATATTGACTGCACCTGTCTCTAGCCTGTAACTCCGCCTACCAATCTGAGCACGAGTCTGCCTCTGATCCAGGCTATGTTGTCGTCAATGTGTTTTCGTGAATCCGGTCCACGTTTTTGTCATTTCCCCATTATTGTATTATCGATTCCCATTGTTATCACCTTTGTCTTGTTTGTAACCCCACCCTCTCTCACACCTGACCCTCCTTTGTCTTATCCTTCCCGTGTTTCTTTGTCAGACCGTTGATCAATTTCATTGTGCCGATTACTAGTAAGCTTTTGTTATTTGAGATTCCTGAGACAACCCTTTGTACGACTTTGAGCCTGCCTTTTCCTCGTTTTGTTTGCCGTGTCTTTCTGGTTTTTTGACTCTTGCTACGTTTATTTTTACTATTCTTTTGGATTTCGATTTTGTACCGTCTCAAACTCTGATTACCTGGCTACTGATCTCGGACTGAATAAACAACGTTTTTTGCCTGCTACATGTGGTCTGCGTTTGGGTCCTTCTCAGAACATAACAGTACGTTCTGACCACCATGGACCCAGCGGACCCAGCTCAAGCGCGTGTCGCACTGGAGCAACAAGGCGCGATGCAGGGACGTCACCATTCGCAACTGGATACGGTAACCCAACACCTCCGGACCCTGGCATCCTGTGTGGCTGAGCTGACATCTGCCCTGCGAACACTTGCACCCGGCATCGCCCCCCAGCAACCACCTGTGCAAACCCCTCCGGGTTTCCTATCTGCACCACCTTGTGAGCCACAACTGCCTCCTCCGGAGAAGTACGCCGGTGAGCCTGGAGGCTGTTGACCCTTCTTGACCCATTGCCAGCTAGTCTTCCAGCTGCAGCCTTCCACCTTCCCCACTGAGCAGTCCAGAATTGCATACATCATCACGCAACTGACTGGACATGCTAAGAAGTGGGGAACGGCTGCATGGGAGGCAGGGCTCCCCTGCTGCCAGACTGCGAACCTGTTTGCCACTGAGATGAAGAGGGTATTCGACAGGTCCAAGCATGGTCACGAGGCTGCCCGGGAGATGCTCCGGATGAGATCCTCACCCGTGACCTACCCGAAGATCTTGATGACCTCATTTCCATAGCCATTCGAGTGGACACTCGGCTGCAAGATCGTCAGCGCTTCCAGGGGTCAACGTGCGTTCCCAAGAACTGCTGCTGAGGGGGTCAGGACCAGAACCATTCAGTCTACTCCCCCAAGATCACCTCCTGCTCAAGTGTCGGAACTGGAGCCAATGCGTGGCCCGTGCTTGCTTGACCAGAGAGGAGAGAGACAGACTCATGAACACCAGGTCCTGCCTTTACTGCGGTCAACCGGGACATTTCGTTTCAGATTGTTCGGTAAAAGTCAAACGCCCACTAGTTTGTTGAGGAGCACAAGTGGGTGTACTACCGGTCGAATCCTCCTTGAGGAACCGCACCTGCCTTCCTGTGATGCTCGAGTGGGGGAACAAGATGAGGAAGACCACTGCCCTCATCGATTCTGGAGCCGAGGAGAACTTCCTGGACGCTGGAGCAGCTGCCAGATGGGGGATTCCGATGTTCGGACTTTCACGCCCCCTGGTGGCTAACTCACTCAACGGCCAGACACTGGCGAAAGTAACACACTCCAGTGAACCCATCAAACTCCTCATCTCTGGCAACCATCAAGAGGAGCTTCGGCTCCACATCATCGATTCTCCCCCACTCGCCCATTATCCTTGGACATCCCTGGCTTTCAAAGCACAATCCCGAAATGGAGTGGAGAAGACATGAGATTTTGGGTTGGAGCCCATTCTGTGCTGCTCATCGTCTTCGTAAGGCCCACACTCCTGTTCCGAGCCCCCCTTCCGAGAAACCATCCGACCTGAAGAACGTTCCTCCTGAGTACCTGGACCTAGGAGAGGTCTTCTGTAAATCCCGAGCAACCTCCCTGCCTCCTCATCGTCCTTATGACTGCGCCATTGACCTGAAGCCCGGAACCACTCCTCCCAGGGGGGCGTCTGTTCTCACTTTCTCGCCCAGAGACTTAGGCTATGGAAAAATACCTCAGGGAATCGCTGGCTGCTGGCATAATCCGCCCTTCATCAGCACCTGCTGGAGCAGGATTCTTCTTCGTGGGGAAGAAGGATGGATCACTTCGCCCCTGCATTGACTATCACTCTCTGAATGACATCACAATCAAGAACCAGTACCCTCTCCCCCTCATGACGTCAGCTTTCGAGCTTCTGCAGGATGCTACTGTTTTTACGAAGTTGGATCTTCGCAATGCTTACCACCTGGTACGCATACGTGAGGGGGATGAGTGGAAAACTGCATTTAACACTCCTACTGGACACTGGGAATACCTTGTGATGCCATTCCGGCTCACTAATGCTCCAGCAGTTTTTCAAACCCTAGTTAACGACGTACTCCGTGCTATGATCAATCAGTTTGTTTTTGTCTACCTGGATGACATTCTAATCTACTCCAAGTCCCTCGCTGAACACACGGAGCACGTTCGTAGGGTCCTCCAGCATCTGCTGGAGAATAGACTTTTTGTTAAAGCAGAGAAGTGCGAATTCCATTGCACCACAACCTCCTTCTTGGGATACATCATTTCGGCCAGGAGCCTGGAAATGGACCCACAGAAGATCAGAGCTGTTATCGAGTGGCCCCGGCCGGAAAGTCGAAAGGAATTACAACGCTTTCTGGGCTTTGCCAATTTTTAATCGAAGGTTCATTCTTAATTACAGTTCCCTGCCAGCCTCTCTCACAGCTCTCACATCGGTCAAGGTCAGGTTCGATTGGAATCCCAAGGCTGAGCAAGCTTTCAGCGATCTCAAGCAGCACTTCACTACAGCCCCCATCCTCATCCATCCTAATCCTGCTGCTCAATTCATTGTGGAAGTACACGCCTCTAACATCGGAGTGGGGGCCATTCTATCACAGCCATCTCCGAAGGACAACAAGATTCATCCGTGTGCGTTCTACTCCCACCGCTTGACTCCTACAGAGCAGAATTACGACATAAGTAACCGGGAGTTACTCGCAGTCAAGCTGGCTTTGGAGGAGTGGTGGCGGCATTGGCTTGAGGGCGCTCAAGTACCCTTTTTAGTCTGGACCGACCATAAGAACTTGGAGTACCTCCAGACTGCCAAGAGGCTGAACTCTCGACAAGCTAGATGGTCACTATTCTTTTCTAGATTCAATTTTACCCTTGCTTACCGCCCAGGAGCCAAGAACACCAAGCCCGATGCCCTTTCCCGCCGTTTCGACCCTCCTACCAAGGATCCATCTCCCGACACCATCCTCCCCAAGAGTGTCTTCATCAACACGGTCCAACTCCAGATTGAAGATATCGTTCGGACGGCGCAGAATGGGGAAGCTGGTCCCAGTCGTTGTCCCACCAATCGCCTGTTTGTGCCCGAAGCTGTCCGGTCCCAAGTCCTTCAGTGGGGTCACTCGTCTCAACTCGCCTGTCACCCTGGCATCAACCGCACCCTCACCTTCATACAATGAAGATTCTGGTGGCCCGACATGAAAGA
Source organism: Synaphobranchus kaupii (assembly GCA_029718625.1). Classification (NCBI taxonomy): domain Eukaryota; kingdom Metazoa; phylum Chordata; class Actinopteri; order Anguilliformes; family Synaphobranchidae; genus Synaphobranchus; species Synaphobranchus kaupii. The sequence continues at coordinate 21,359,262 of CM056382.1, forward strand.
GGATGTCACAAACGTTGTCTCTGCCTGCTCAGTCTGTGCCCAGAATAAGGTTTCACATCAACCCACTTCAGGTCTATTACAGCCACTTCCTATCCCTCACCGTCCCTGGTCACACATCGCACTTGATTTTGTCACTGGTTTACCCCCCTCAAACAACAAAACCATAATTCTCCCCATAATTGATAGGTTCTCTAAAGCAGTTCACTTCATTCCCCTCACCAAACTTCCCTCAGCCAAAGAGACCGCAATCATTACTTGTACAACACGTCATCAGACTCCACGGCATCCCCACTGACATAGTTTCAGACAGAGGTCCCCAATTCACTGCACATTTCTGGAAAGCCTTTTGCACACTTCTAGGTTCATCAGTCAGTCTCTCTTCAGGTTTCCATCCCCAGTCCAACGGCCAGACTGAGCGGGCCAATCAAGTTATTGAGACCGTTCTCCGCTGTTTATGTTCTAATAACCCCACGTCATGGAGCCACCAATTGCCATGGGGCAGAGTATGCCATTAACTGTCACACCTCTTCCTCCTCCAAGCTATCTCCTTTCGTATGTTGTCTAGGTTACCAGCCACCCTTGTTCCCCAGTCAGGAGGAGGAGATGGGGGTTCCTTCGGCCGAGGCCTTTATCCGTCGCTGCGCTCGTACCTGGAGGATCACACATCGCAATCTGCTCTGGGCCAGCGCACGCATGAAGGAGACTGCTGACCGTAAGCGATGCAAGGCACCCCAGTACAATGTCGGATAACGCGTTTGGCTCACTACCAGAGACATTCCCCTTAAAGTGGACTTGCGTAAACTTGCTCCCCGTTACATTGGGCCCTTCCCCATTTCTAGTATCATTAGTCCCACCGCTGTCCGCCTCAAGCTCCCTGCATCCATGCAAAGAATTCACCCCACCTTTCACGTTTCCAGACTTAAACCTGTTGCCACCCCCCCCAACTCATTGACGGTGGCGAGGCATAAAGAAAGATTCTGGACCTACGTCGTCGGGGCCGTGGCCTTCAATACCTGGTGGACTGGGAAGGCTACGGTCCCGAGGAGAGGTGCTGGATTCCTTCTAGCTTTGTTTTGGATAAGGACTTGTTAAAAGACTTTCATGTCACTCATCCAGCTCCTCCAGTTAAAACGCCAAGAGGCGTTTCTTAAGGGGGGGGGGGGGGTACTGTTATGGTTCTGTTTTGTTTGTGTATTATTTTCTGTTACTTTATTATTTTTAATATTCATTGCCCATAGCCCTGGTTCCTGTACTGTATGCATTTCCCTCAGATCCCCGTCTGTCTGTGTGCTGTGTTCCGAGTTGTCACTCCCCTGTATCGTGCTGGCACTATTCGGGTGATTTCGGAAGTATTCGGGATTTCTGCCTTCCTTCGTGTCTCGTATTCTTTCTTCAGTCTTTTGTATTAAACTGTAGATAATATTAACAATTACTTATTGCACTTGTGGTTATCTAGTTTGAATTACACTTACTAAATCTACTAATGTATATGTGTTACTAAACAAGACTAACCCCCGTATTTTAGTTATTTACTAATTGATACTAACATATCTTCTACGCTTTAACATTCCATTCTCGTGTGCTTTACCAGACTCCTGCTGCCTTCGCATATTGAGTGCACCCGTCTCTAGCCTGTAACTCCGCCTACCAATCTGAGCACGAGTCTGCCTCTGATCCAGGCTATGTTGTCTTCAATGTGTTTTCGTGAATCCGGTCCACGTTTTTGTCATTTCCCCATTATTGTATTATCGATTCCCATTGTTATCACCTTTGTCTTGTTTGTAACCCCGCCCTCTCTCACACCTGACCCTCCTTTGTCTTATCCTTCCCCAGTGTTTATAAGCCCTCAGTGTGCAGTGTTTCTTTGTCAGACCGTTGATCAATTTCATTGTGCCGATTACTAGTAAGCCTTTGTTATTTGAGATTCCTGAGACAGCCCTTTGTACGACTTCGAGCCTGCCTTTTCCTTCTGTTTTGTTTGCCGTGTCTTTCTCGTTTTTTGACTCTTGCTACGCTTATTTTTACTATTCTTTTGGATTTCGATTTTGTACCGTCTCAAACTCTGATTACCTGGCTACTGATCTCAGACTGAATAAACAACGTTTTTTGCCTGCTACCTGTGGTCTGCGTTTGGGTCCTTCTCAGAACATAACAAAAAAAGATTTTTGCAAAGGTGAGATTCGGACTTGCATCACCACAAAAGGGAGAACCTACAGCAGGAGAAGCGACTGTTTAAACCAATGCACCACCAGAAAATTCTGAAAAAGACTATCCGCAGGCTTTAACAGGTAAGTTTTTGGGAGCGCAAGAAGTTTAGTGCTCTATATATGTAAACTGTTGCTTTAAGGCAAAGGGTTTGCTGGACTGTAGGGTGTGGTTGTGAGGGCATCGTCCTGGGTGCTCTTCTGAACTTTGTGAGTGCTATATTTGTTATGCTAGTATGGCATTTAGCTGAAACATTGGTAGATCTAAATGGTAATGTTATATCAACTGGTTAACAATGGCCTTAGCCTTGTGGTTTGAGCCACAACTTTCACACTGTAGACTCGTGTTTGAGCCCTGCCAAATCCCTACCGTTCCCGACAAAAACTGTGTACATGTTATGCTTTTCACATGTAATCATGTATTTGTATTGCAAAGGCAAGGAAATTGAACAATATTAATTGTTGTGTTTAAATTATACGTCGCCTAAACAGAGGTCAGACATGGTCCATTACTTGCTCCCACCAAAAGATTTACTGCACGTAAACTTGTACAGTACAGTAAAAATATAACATTTGTCAGGCAGAGAAAATAGTTTAAACACAAAGGAAGCATTTTCTAGCTCTGTCACTTTCCCCAGTAGCTTATATAGCTTCCCCCTTTATAGCTAGCATAAGTCATACAGTAGCTTAATAAATAATTATTCTTTACTAGGCAACACAATCACGTGTGGCAACCATGTCATTTCGCAAAAACTTTACCGATCAAACGTTGCAAAAAAATAAAAATAAGACCCAACATTATCAATTATACAGGCAAGATAAATGATGGTCAGTTTCACTGTTCATGGCCATTTAAGTGTTTATAACTATTTCCTTATGCAGTATTAATATTAAAATTATATCAATGTGCAATACCTATGTTTAGGAAAAGACACAAAGGGATAGCTATATGGATTCCATGAAAGCAGATTTATTGAATTTCTTTGTGATAATTTCTAAGACCGCTGTGGCGTTCCTAGTGTTATACTTTAACAACTTTATAGGCTACTGTAGCTACCTTGCAAAAGGCATGTTTGTAAAATGATGTTAGCTAGACAATCTACTGACATACACACCATTAGGTCTATCATGTAGGCTACAATAACCCATTAAAAACAAGTACGGTAATCCATTTAAAAATATGACAAACTTAAATTTATTTGTAATTTATAGTAAAGGGGAAATGACAGAATCCAGGCGTATGTGTTTCTTTTAGCCAGAATGCATGCGTGTTTGCATATATGTATGCATCTCTCTTTCTAGATTAAATGATCTTATGGTTCATAAATTTATATGCATTGTCATTATCAGTTACTAACAACAAACACAGTACAAAAATAAATGATATTTCAACAAAAAATGTTTTCAATGTACAAAAATGCCAAGTTACTCACGCATACAAAGGACTGTCTATAATAAAACTGGCGAAATCTGGGCCTGCCATTCAAATTATTGATATCAAAATTAGGCCAAGCTACAACAAACAATATTGGCTATCTTACCTCGCACAAATTGAACAAGCTGTATTCCAAAGCAATGCTACCCAGTGCAACTTGGCCCTGTGCCTTTTCATCTTACCCTCTGAAAGATGGTCATTCAAACTTTGCATCACATCAAAGTGTCAACTAACAAAAAATGCTTCATGGAAGAAGACAAGGATGATGGCTTTCTGTACACATTAGCTATATGTCATAACGCTTAAATTGTGAAAGTTTCAAGATTCCACTAATATGCCCACATGTAACTTTTTATCCTTGAAGACAAACCACAAAATGAATTTTTAGATGCCCTGTATAAATGGCAGCATTAATATTTGTTCTAGGAGTTCTGTGAAATTATCCCTCCAAAAATCTGATTTTTATTTCCTTTATTGCCTGCAATACACTCAGATAAAGGGTTCCATGATGGCGGCCAATTTTTGGCCTCTATCTCTACAACTATGCAGAATTAATTTGGATGGACAAGGATTGTGTGAAAATATGAGAACAATTTGAGACCTAAGCATGCAAAATCAGCAAATCATCATTGAAATAGCTAGGTCTGACCCGATTGAGTTCAGAACACTAGTTCAGGGCACTAGGAGCCGGCCTAACCAGAGGCGTCACCAGAGATGTATGGAACTTTGTGTAGTGTATTGCTTCACTTAAGAACGCAACATTTGGTAAGACTTCACATTAACTTGCACCTATACCTGTGTAGTTAAATTGTAACTAATTTGGTAACAAGAAGTTACTTACCGTTAACTCCAACGTAGGAAACATGGAGCAGCAGTCAGTGGTATTCTTGTTACACGTGAAATCATTCCATATCATAAAGACACGTTGTGAAATTAACATACAAGGTTTATTTATTGTGCATCATGAAGCTGTGGCCTATGAGTTTAAATAAAATCTCAAAATAGGCACTAATACACTGCCTGGCCCAAAAAAAAGTCGCACACGCTAATATTTCGTTGGACCGCATATAGCCTTGATTATGGCGCGCATTCGTCGTGGCATTGTTTCGACAACCTTATGCAACGTCACATTTATTTCCGTCCAGAGTTGCATTCGTTTTTGGCCGAGATCTTGTATTGACGACGGGAGAGTCGAACCACTCTGTAACGTCTTCTCCAGCACACCCCATTCCTCATGCTCCCTGAACCGCTCTTTCACAATTTGAGCCTGATGAATCTTGGCATTGTCTTCCTGGAATATGCCCATTGATGGGATAACCTGGTCATTCAGTACATTCAGGTACTCAGCTGACTTCATTTTATTTCTGCATAACGTTGCTGAGCCTAGACCTGCCCAATTGTAGCAACCCCAGATCTTAACACTACCTCCAGAGGTTTGTACAGTGGGCACTATGCATGACGGGTGCAACGGCGACTTTTTTTTTGGCCAGGCAGTGTATTTACAGAATACAAAATAGTCACCACAAGACTACCACTAACTGTTGTCCCATGTTACTCGGTAATAACCTAGTTACCAAATTAGTTACAATTTAACTACACAGGTATAGTGCAACTTTAATGTAAAGTGTTACCCAACATTTTATTCTTCATATGGGCCGATTCTGTATTATAAGGAAGGAGTAGCAATCCTAAACAAAATTTCTGCCGGGATTAGTGCCGGGAAATTGCAAAAAAAAAGACCACAATACTTCTTAAAGGTAACCGTGGCTTCCCCCCCCCCACCCCTCCTTTGCTGTTCTCGAGGTACGGTGGGAAAGCAAACACAAACGCGCTCCAGGAATCATTTTAGTCCCATAGTGGATAGTTCCTACAACTCGTTGGAAAAGGGGTTAATGATCCAGTGCTTTTCCTTACATGCAGTCGTCTTTTGTCACCAAACATGCTTATGGTGTGTATGGCCAAAGACATTTTGGTTCCATCTGACCATAATGCATGATTCCAATTGTAGTTTCAATGTCACTTGGGGCTTATTGGTTACTCTCAGTAAGGGATTCTTTTGTGCAACCCATCCAAAGAGCAAAGGATATGCGACCAAATATGAAATGATACATTAAAGCAAAGGGTTTGAATACTTATGCACATGAGATTTCAGTTTTAGATTTTTAATACATTTGTAAAAATTTCTAAAAACATGTTTTCACTTTGTCATTATGGGTTATTGAGTGTATATTGATGGGCAAAAATGGCAATTTTATCCATTTAAAATTAAATCTACAAAACAATAAAGTGTGCAAAAGGTGAAGGGGGTTTAATAATTGTGAGTGCAACTGTATATTTTAAGAATTTGTTCAAGAAGTTTCATTCTTGCAATATTCTATTGAAGTTTTTTGTCAAAGAATAAATAATATGAACAAAACAATAATTTGACCAATGCTCTTCCAAACATTATCCACAAGTCATTCCTCTAGCCGCTGTTCTGAGCATGAGGGGGAGGCTCAATAGTCGCAGTTATCACCTGAACTGGGTGCAGCTTGGTTTCCACACTCCCAATGCCCTCAACGGTGGTGACAGCACAGTGGTGGAGAGAACAGATTGGAGCTAGACAGGCATTTACAGAGTGGTGACTGAGATGAGATTATCAAGGACTTGAAACCAAGGAGTAGACAGTTTAACTGCCGATTATATAAAGCTACACACAAGAGTATATATAACGGATTACATATACCACTAATGGCATTCAAGAGTGTTGAAAATCCACACCATACAGAACAGCTGAGATCCTGACCTGCTTTGCTGAGGCACACAATTAGTTCCAGGGAGAAATGTATCATTTGCCATTTGAAAGTCATGCTTTTGAATTTACAAGGCTGGATCTGCTATTCCATTGACTTCTTGGGCCTTATTCAGAACCATGCTGGTGATTGGTATACTTTGCATTGCGCTTTTCCCATGATGTTGTGAAAACAAGTGTATATCCAAAATACAACGCAATAAAGATACTAGCCATTTCGGAAATGCCGTAGGGGTTTAGACTTTTTACAGTTTCTTGTTGTCTTTTCTGTGTGTTATAATCATGTCGGGTAAAAAGATCAATGGAAGGTTTAAAAAAAAAAAAATGTTAAAAAAATCCCTGTAGATAATCCCCAATTCAATTAAATTGTCCATGTCATGTAGTGCACATTGGCTGAATTCTCTTAATATTTTTCCTTAACTTTGACTTAAAATTTTCTTTTTCTTTGCAGGTTTGGCACTTTTGGTGACTGTTGAACATGCTAAACCATGTTGGCAAAGATAAATACTAACTAAAAATAAAAAGTAACTTCCCAAAGTACTCTAGGTGCAAAGTATTTTATGCAATGTTGAGTTGTGGTAACAGAACTAGAAGGTTGCCAGTTTTCTTATCAGGCAGCACTACTATCATGCCTACAAACTAGAACTTCTTTAATAAATATTTAATATATGAATGTAGAATGTATGAAACATGTTTCCCTGAATAAGGGGGGGGGGGACACCAGTTATTCTACTTGTAAATGTAGAACATGGCAACTTATGGCCACTTAACAAAGTTTCAATCCATTACATTACAGGCATTTAGGAGACGTTCTTATCCAGAGCGAGTTACACAACTTCTTAACATCTTATTACATTTATACACCTGGATATACAGTGGTGTTCAAAAAAATAGCAGTACAACATCAGTAACCTGATGAACCACTGTTATTAGTAGTAGTGATATTTCTGCATGGCAAATAATTTACTTGTAGATGTAGTAGTGTAATAGAAAAACAACAGACCCAACTGTCATGACATGCACGCTGCTTGTTCTGAGTAATTGACTCATTCATTGAAAGGGGCGTGTTCAAAATAATAGCAGTGTGGAGTTTGATTAGAGAATTCATTCATTCTGTGGAAAAAAAACAGGTCAAACAGGTATTCCACAGGTAAACAGGTGATGCCATCATGATTCTGTATAAAAGGATATCAAAAGACTCAGAAAGACTTAGAAGCAATTAGTGTTGCACGGTACACCGAAACTTCGGTACTTTTTCGATACTTAAAAAAAAAAACGGTTCGGTATTAGAAATTTCCGACGTTCGGTACTTTAAAAAAAAAATTAATATTATTCTTTTTTTTAATATAATCTTTTTTTTCTTTATCTTTTATGTAGCTGCAATATTTCCCTTACCGCAGAATGCTGGAATGATCAAAATAGCATCTGGAAAAATCCTTGCCAGCTTCGGTTTCCCGTTAGGCCTAATTATATTTTCAATGGCAGCGCTGATATTATGAGGGTGTAATTATAGTTTCCGCCTCTACGCAAAATGGCGCACTTTCGTCCGTTTCGCTATCTGACCAGAACTCTTACATTTTAGTGTAGAGTAAAAGCTAATACTGCAGAGGCAGGAGTTTGATTCTGCCTGTTTTTAAGGACTGATTATGGATCAGCACTATGGAGGAGTCTCAAAAGCAGCTCTACAGTGCTGCAAAGATAGCTGATCCAGAAACAGTCCTTAAAAACCGGTAGAAACAAACTCCTTGTCCTGGGTTTAAGTTGTATAGTTCTGAATATCATTTGTGAAGCTAAGGGGGGTTTATTGTATATAAGTTCTGTTTTAAGTTTATTAATATTATAAATAACTAATATTTATTTACCATACGCCTTTGTGAGCAAATGTTATTTTAGCTCAGAATGGAGAAATGCACCACTTTGTTACCAACACCCTCCCCATGTGTGCGACGACTCTCCGTACCCCCGACCTGCGCGATGATACTACCTCGGTCCCGCACACGCGTTTGATGACACCGTGTATGCGCAACAACACTGGTAGTTTCGAGGGGCCTACCACCCGGCCTGAAAAAAAATCTAGGGGAAACACTGTACTGTATGTGACTATTCTGAAATAAATGTATTCTGTAGCAAATTTCTGAATGATACAGCTTCTTCTTCAGTTCGAACTTAAAACCATGGATGTGCAGGGAATATTTTTTCAGATATTGACATTTAAATAAAACTAGTAGAAACAAGGAGGAAATTGCCTCTGAAGGGCCAAAGTAAATAGGGTTAAGGTCATTTCAGGAGAGGTACCGAGTATCGAATCAATATCGTTTCAGTTTCAAGTACCGTTTCAGTATCGAGTATCATGATACTAAACCTGGTATCGAAGTCAAAATTTTGGTATCGTGACAACACTAGAAGCAATACTATAACCTCTCTGCATTGGATCTCTATGGGAATTGGGGGGTGGGACTAGATTAAGCTGTAAATTACACGAGAATAGTATGGAACCCATGGTTGACTAAATGGCTGTAAGTCAACAAGGGTCTGAGGTATCAAACGAGCCTCAAACCATCACTCTGCTGCCAGATATGCAGTAGATATGGATGGATCACTTGAAGGGTTGTTTCTCCTGACAGATTTTTCTATTGAACTCTATGGAAAAATAAGTCAGGAGAAGAAACCCTTCAAGTTATCCATCCATATCTACTGTATTTCTGGCAACAGAGTGACGGTTTAAGGCTTGTTTGATACCTCAGACCCTTGTTGACATACAGCCATTTAGTCAACCATGGGTTCCATACTATTCTCGTGTAATTTACAGCTTAATCTAGTCCCACCCCCCAATTCCCATAGAGATCCAATGCAGAGAGGTTATAGTATTGCTTCTAAGAGTACCTGGAAATAAGATATCAGGAGTCTTTTGATATCCTTTTATACAGAATCATGATGGCATCACCTATTTACCTGTGGAATACCTGTTTGACCTGTTTTTTTTCACAGAATGAATGAATTCTCTAATTAAACTCCACACTGCTATTATTTTGAACACGCCCCTTTCAATGAATGAGTCAATTACTCAGAACAAGCAGCGTGCATGTCATGACAGTTGGGTCTGTTGTTTTTCTATTACACTACTACATCTACAAGTAAATTATTTGCCATGCAGAAATATCACTACTACTAATAACAGTGGTTCAACAGGTTACTGATGTTGTACTGCTATTTTTTTGAACACCACTGTATACTGAAGAAATTCAGGTTAAGTACCTTGCTCAAGGGTACAACGGCAGTGTCCTACCTGGGAATCGAACCTGAAACCTTTCAGTTACAAGTCCAGTTCCTTAACCATTATACTACACTGCCGAATTACTGTTCTGGTTTGGTTTGGAATCGTGATCTGCACTACATAGTTTGTTAAAGGATACACAATCCGGTTTTGGTATAGGTGAAACTTGGACACCATCACAGTACAGGCCCCACAGCCACCTTCTGCACAGCCAAGCTTGGTCCCTGTAAGACCCACTGAGAAACAGGATGTTAAAGAACTTGTACAAATATTGACTTGTGAAACTCATAATATAAAGCAGTGCACAGCCTTTAGAGGGAGTAAGTTTGTATGATCCAAAACACAAACATATGATGAGAATAAAATGTTCTGAAAATGAAAACATACGTCTTTACTGCTAATGCCAAACTTCAATAATCATTAACCAGAATAAATGCTGCTGAAGCAGGATTGAGTCATAGCTGCTACGCCCCCAAAAATAAACAGACCGCAAGGCCATTGACCTGGATTAAAAGTGGATGTTTGATCATGGGAGAGACTGTTTAAGGAACAGCAGTATGACTTGCAAAAACACAGATTTTAGAATCAAATATTTGTTTATTGCCAAGGCCCGATTCAATAACTGACTAAATTGTTTTTCACATTATATAGGCTATACATTTCAAGTGACATCCAGGTTTTGTTCAAACTTATCTGAAGTTCAGTGTTTTCCCATTACAGTGCACTCCAAAAGTGTTAGGACAATCATACATTTTGTTGTTTTGGCTCTGTACTTCAGCACATTGGATTTGAAATGGAAAAGTGACTATGAGATTAAAGTGCAGACTAAGTTTTAATTTGAGGGTTTTTACAATTGAGGGTTTTTGCTGTGTAGCAATTGTAGCCATTTTTACACATCACTCTGCAGTCAGACATGCAGTAGATATGGATGGATCACTTAAAGGGTTGTTTCTCCTGACTTATTTTTCCATGGAGTTCAATAGGAAAATGAGTTAGGAGAAACAATCCTTAAGTGATCCATCCATATCTACTGCATATCTGGCAACAGAGTGATGCTTTGAGGCTCATTTGATATCTCACCTTGATGACTTACAGCCATTTAGACAACCCTGTGTTCCATACTATTCCCATGTAATTTACATCTTAATCTAATCCCACCCTCCAATTCCCATAAAGATCCATTCAAATGCCAAGAGGTTATAGTATCGCTTGTAAGACTACCTGAAAATAAGATAGTCTTTTGATGTTGTTGTCTTTTGATCAGGAAGTCATGGCGTGCAAAGGTATGCAACCAAATATTAAATATGATGACTTAAATATGAGCACAACTGAACTTTGGTAGAATTTTGGTTTGTGTAGTTACCCGAGTCGAAATGGTGGCGAAATATGTTTATTAGTTTCTCTGTGCTCCCCTGGGGTGATAATCCAGAATAGGGCATTTGTCGCTCTCCATTCACTTCTATTGGGCAGGTAAAACGGTCTCAAAATGACACTTCTAGCACGTATACAAACGTGACCGAAGTGGATGGAGAGTGAATGGAGAGCGACAAATACCCTATTCTGGATTATCACCCCAGGGGTGCACAGAGCAACTAACGAACATATTTCACCACCATTTAGACACATATTATGGCCAGGTAACTACACAAGCCAAAGTTCTACCAAAGTTCAGTTGTGCTTTAAATACTCAAAAAGAATGAAAGTTGTCAAATCAGTTTTTGTGCATTTAAAATTGTTCGAAAAAATTTGAATGTAAAAACCCTCAATTAAAGCTGAAAGTCTGCACTTTAACCTCATAGTCACCTTTCCATTTCAAATCCAATGTGCTAGAGTAGAGCCCAAACAACATAAAAATGCGTCACTGTCCTAACACTGAGTGCACTGAACTTATCCATTAGAAACTAGTCTTGATTCCGTGACGTACGCATTTCTAAACACAGGAATGGACAGGGAAAAAATCTCTGGCCATGACCAATAAACTAGTCATGCAGGAGAAGATGAATGGAAATAGTCTTGAGTTATGCTTATGATATAAAACATGATACATTTGGGTGTTTCTTATACAGGACATGTAAACCCATTTAGAAGAAACATGTTTAAGCAAACAGGACAAAGTATGCCATAAACCTGTCCTTCAATAGATCAAGCAGAGAGTTTCATGGCCCCTGACAAAGCACATTAGAATTAAACAGAAATAGAAGCAACTACAATCATTGATTACCTTGACCATTAAACTATAATAAAGTACAATATAGCCCCTGAATTTCTCTGAAATTCCCTAAAACCATTTTTGAAAAAAGAGGATACGCGTTCTCCTGAGGTAGGTCAAGAGAGTCATCTCTGGCTCTGCATTTCTCTCCACAATCTGAAAAAGATTAAACTTCTTCAGTGAAAGACCCGTTAATGATAACATTGGTGTTGCTGGTGGCAGAAGCACAGAAAAGCATCTCAATCGCACACATAGGGCAGCACACATGGAGAAAACATGAAGGATAAGATGAAGTATACAGATTACAACGTTTTGTACTTGGAGTGTTGTATCTAATAATAGTTACCTACATATCAGGCATGCATAGAAACGACACAGTACAGTAGACTCGAAACCCCAATAAATATTGTGTTAATGTCATAACCAGTTGTTAACCTATGTCGTTAACAAAGGCAGTGAATCTATTCGAATTAACGGTTACACTTACGTAAGATTGGAGAAAACAAATTGCATCAGTTCTTGTCATTTCATAGTAGCCTACAGTAAAGGGATTTTCAATCTATGTAATTTAAGTAAAGCAAAAACCGATACCGTTTTATATTAGGCTATGTTGCGCATATGATAAAAAAATAAATATGCTACCTACGTGGTTAAATATTATCCTTGAATCCCTCATAATGTTAACATAATCAGTAATGTGTTGGTTATTCAAATCAAACCGATAAAAAATATACCCACATACCTTTTTCCCATTAACAAAGAAAACTAATTCGTCTCCAAAGGAATTCGAAACCATGGACATTTCGGCGATTATATGGTTTGACATGTTCAATCGTGTGCAGTTTGTGTACGGTCACAAACACAGATCAAGCGTGCGTCGTCGTGCCGTGGTTTTAAACTCACTCCAGTCACTGCGATTGGTTTGTTGTTCTTAAAACAAATAATTCACGTGACGGAACCGTGAAGCGTATAGAGTACTCAAGTGAGTACGTCAGTCGTGGGCGGAGTCTGGTTTCGGAAGTAAATTCCCTATGGAAAATAGAATGGGCTTCGGAGACTACGGACTATTTCTTGAAATCTGATTCATGGAATGAGCCGAAACGTTCCTGGATTAGCCTGTGTGGTACAAGCATGTAGACCATATATCGCATGTTCCAATTTTTATTTTTTAAAGTAATGCATTAATGATTGTAGTTCGACTTGTAGTTCGACTTGTAGTCCACTTTAACGGACTGCATATCCAGTACTGCAACGCACGGGTGGTTCTCGACCAATAAGATATCATCATCTCGTCTGTCTGCTCTGTGGCAGATGGGAGTAGGCTCGTGCCGCTCAAGACAAGCTAACGTTAGCTTGCTAAGTAGAGAAGCCCGCCCGACAAGGTCAGAACCTATGCTACGGTTGACCACATGAAGCAATTCTAGCTTTAAGTCTTTCAAGCTAGCTAGCTAACGTTAGAAAAAAGTGTTTAAAAACAGAGCTGTGTGCTACTGCTGGCTAACGTTATATGAAAATGCCTGGAGATAAGACTGCTCGTTCGGAGGGAATTATGGGACGAGTAGTTTTTAAACAGTGCCAGCGCTGGGATGTTCACAAAAAAAAATACTAAAACGTAAAATATACTCGAAGCTGGTCCAGAAAAACGACATAGTTTGCGAAAGGGCGTTATATTGAACAATCCGGGAAATTGACGGTAAGACATAATCAGTAGAAATGGTTTAAAAGTAAGCTTTAGTTAATGTCTACGCTCTAAATTAATGGGGAATTTACTTCCGAAACCAGCGTGACGTAGTCACTTGAGTAGCCTACTCTATAGGACCTGGAGTTCTGTGATTGGACCCGAGAGGGTGGGAGGTATGGAAGCATATCCGCGCCAAAATTCAAATGAAAATGCAAATCGGCGATTGCATTTCGTTAACATACGATGCGCGCAAAAACCATGACATAATTCAAATGAAAATGCAAGAGGTGCACATTGCGTTTTCATTTGCAAGTTAATGTACGCACTTTATCTGACAATTTGAAAATGTTAATGCAAATCCATTTCACATTTAATTTTTCTCGCCCTCTACGACACAACCCTGCCATAATTTTAATGAAAATGAAAAACCACATTTGCAATGCAATCGCATGATCCATGACAAAAAGGAAATGATAATTCAATTCGCCATTTAACATATCGTTTTCATGCTTTTGCGGCACAAGAGTAACATAATTCAAATGCAATGGCATTGTATCCGTTTGCATTATCATTTCCGTGTGGTCATGCAAAAACCCTGCCAAAAATCTGAACTGAAAATGCAATGCAAACTGCAATGCAAATGCAAACTGTCAAAGCTGCCCATCAAGGCGGGGCCTCGAAGAAAGGGCCGTTACAGGGGACTGTTCAAACCACTGAACATGAAACTATAAACGAGGTAGCCTAAACGTTACGATGATCCTAGCCAGCCCGTTGTTCCTACTAACTTAACCTTAATAGCAGGGAGGACTTGCGTAGCCTAAGGGCAATAGATTTCCATTCACCAGGTTGCCTTAGACAGGGCTGTGTGATAAACCAACATTGGGCTATTGCTTAGCCTATATTCCATGTCACTAAAATAAAATAAGCAGGCTATCAATAAAATAAGTGCTTATATCTCTAATCGTGTCTGAGTGGTAGACCTATTTAAATGAAAATGATTCTGTAGCCGATGTTCTTAAAAGACTGAGCATAATGGCACTGTGCCAATACTGACAGATTATTTTATTTTTTACAGCTGTGTGGATAGGCTAGGCTACTGTCGGAACTCACTGTATTCGCACACCCTCTAAAAAGACAAATTTTTACGTTCTCTCAATAATCAAGAGCCTATTTAAATTGAACAAATTAAAATGTTTTGTGTAAAATAGGCTACAACAGGAAAATCAGTGTCATAGAGGCTAACCGCCATATCTTAAAGCATTGAGATCTGGAAAGCTCCAGAGACTGTGCGAATAGCCTACCTAGTAGCCTACCAAAGACGGTGAATTGTGTTGTAGGATAGCCTATGGTGTAACGTTATAATGCAATTAAAATATAATTAAAAACAAACATTTAATCATCTGTAGGCTATGTTGCTTCATGACTAGGCTAAATATAGATTATTACAATAGCCGAGGCTACAGGTAAAATTCCCAAGGTTGATGCCGGGCTTTGTGAGTAGGGAGATCAAAATCGGTTGTGTCATATATCTAAAATCTTTGGTTGTGCCCGCCGGGGTCGTTTCCCCAGTGTTTTCACCACAGAACTATATACGAACGTGGTTTTTTCACCAAATAAAAAAAGAAGCTGTCATTCAGTTTTTACAAGTCTTTTATTGCCATCTGCTGGGTAAAGACATGAATGACAGTCCATACTACACAACATAGCCTATGCGGAATAGGCCTAATTACACAATTTTATATTTTTATTTAATTAGCCTAGATTCTATACGTTACACCATACAAAATCCACTGTTTTTGGTAGCTAGGCTGTAGCAGGCTCAAGCTGTGTCACGTACAGATCGCTGTCTCAGGCTTTCTGTGGACTACGTTACCTTTGCTCTGCACATAGCCTAGGGTAAGGCTATCTAAAAGAAAACAATAATTAATAGAAATCGTGATGGAAATGCCCACGGTGAAAATGGTAGCACATTTTTAGGCTATCAGCTAGTTTCCACACCAGATTAACGAAAGCAGGCTAAATTGTGAAATTAATTTAGTTAACATTGGGCTGGCTATGGCTAGTCGTAACTTTTAGGCTACCTCGTTTCCTTTTTAATTCTGATCATTTCGCCTATAATCCCCAAACACAGAGGACTAGGAAATGTCGCTATCTAGCCTGGTAACTGCCTGACAACCGAAATCACAGACAACTATTGAATCATATGTTCATTGGTTTGAACTGAACAGTCCCCCTTTCTTCGAGGCCCCGCCTTGATGGGCAGCTTTGACAGTTTGCATTTGCATTGCATTTTCAGTTCGGATTTTTGGCAGGGTTTTTGCGTGACCACACGGAAATGATAATGCAAACAGATACAATGCCATTGCATTTGAATTATGTCACTCTTGTGCCGCAAAAGCATGAAAACGAATGGCGAATTGAATTATCATTTCCTTTTTGTCATGGATCATGCGATTGCAACAAGAAACTGCTAATGCAAATGTGGTTTTTCATTTTCATAAAAATTATGGCAGGGTTGTGTCGTAGAGGGCGAGAAAATTTAAATGTGAAATGGATTTGCATAAAAATTTTCAAATTGTCAGATAAAGTGCGTACATTAACTTGCAAATGAAAACGCAATGTGCACCTTTTGCATTTTCATTTGAATTATGTCTGGTTTTTGCGCGCATCGTATGTTAACGAAATGCAATCGCCGATTTGCATTTTCATTTGAATTTTGGCGCGGATATGCTTCCATAGGGAGGGGTCAAACCACAGAACTATATAAGAATTAGGCCCAGGCTGCATTCCGTTTGTCAAAAATGTAGGTCCTTTTTCAAAGATTTTAGATATATGACGCAAGATACGCAACTAGCGCTTTTCTCCATTGGATTTTTTGTCCGCACAAGAGGAAGTGATCAGACATGTAGTGATGGGGAAACAAAGCTTTCTGAAGCAACAAAGCTTTCCGGCCCATTGTGTTGAAAATGAGTTAATTACTCAAAGCTTTGATTAACATAGTGCGCACTAGTGGCATCTGCTGGTCAGAAGAATTAAGCGCATATGTCAAAGTTGGACGTGAAGCAGCCGTCTATGGAAGCAGCGTGCACATTAACGTTAAATGTTGCCCAGCAAATACATACAGTAGCTATTATAATATACTAATAATATATAATTTAATATTCATATAATATAGCTTACTAATATTGTAGGTTATATATTAATCTAGTAGCCTAATGACTACTGTAACAGCTCAATAAATATTTTTACGAGTGTTCTGTAATATAATGAGACGCCTAGCCAAATTCAAAAACTTTATAAATTATTTATAAGTATATATTATATTTGTATTATTTTTGGGGTATGAATAATTCTCAAATAAGCCTATTCATACAGCTAGCAAACACACGCCCTAACGCAAAATGATATCTACTACGTGTAGGCTATATACGCATTTAATTAAAGTAGGTCTACAACTACCACCATTGAATAATATTGGTGAGAGGTTAGCACACAGCAATAAGCATGAAGAGATCGGGGTTAGAATATTTGTTTATTTCTGTAGCAAAAGTTTAGTCTACATTTTTGTTAAGTATATAAACATTTTTCTGTTTAAGTTGCCAGAAAATGTATGAAGGCTCAATTAGAGTGAAATACACATGGATGACAGTGAGTGAGTTTCAATTCTGCCGAGAAGTGTTACTGAACAGCGAATGTGCTTGTAACACACCACGTCTTCAAATATACAGCTTGCTTCAAACCCAATGCAAAAATCCGACACCAAAACCAAACCAGTGACGTGTTTGTCTGACTAAACGATCACGTGCTTCTCGTCATACGAAAGAAGGGGTGTTTCTCAATGTCTGTACTTGGCTGCGGTCCAATCCGTTAAATGTTCTGCCCTCCTGCCCTTCCCCTCGCCGCTTCCACTTGGGGGAATCCCTTTAGAAATCGGAAGTTGGGCATTGCCAAGGGCGAGTGCAGTCCAACCGTTAGAAATGCAAGTGAAGTACGTGAAACTATGGTGTATTCAAATAATCTCGTAAATCAGAATATTTCCGATTTACGAAAAGAAAAAAAGATTTGAACGTGACACCCCGGTGATGAGATGGTGACGAGTTAATGACAACAATCTCGGAAATCCGACATTCAACTCAGGCACCTCCTGAGATCCTGGAGATGACCGAGGTGACGAAAAATATGTCAAAGGTCAAAAGTAAACAGCTGAGCATATGTAAACATGGAGAGATCTGGAGCTAGGGAGACCCGTTGCGTGGTGTATGTAGTCTTTCTGTCAGTATTTGAGTCTGTTATGTGTTTGTTATATTATTTCAGTTTCGGTCATGTTTGTTTTTGTTTGGTTGTTTGTATTTTCGTTTTCCGTTTCCCTTCCATGTGCTGTTGTTTTCACTTCCCCATTGTATCAGCCCCACCTTCTGTCTCAGCTCTGGGTTCTCTCGCAAGTCTCTCCTGTGGATGGAAAACTGCACCACTGCACCTTCTTCTCACACCGTCTCAGCCCCACTGAACGGAACTACAGCATCGGGGACCGGGAGCTGTTAGCGGTCAAGCGGGCATTGGAGGAGTGGAGACACTGGCTGGAGGGCTCAAGCACCCCATTTCTGGTGTGGATGGTCCACAAGAACCTGGAGTATCTGCGTTCCGCCAAGCGCCTCAAAAGCACTGTCTTTCCAATATGTTTGATAGCCCTATTGTTATTTTTGCATTTTGAGTGCATTTCACATACTGTAGTGCAATCGTTAAATGTATTTTTGAAGTAGGCTACCGATGTTCATTGAAGATAGAACATTTGGCAGCATTTTGCAGATGGTGGAAAACTATTTTATGTTCATGTTATCATACATAATATAGGCTATGGCGTATACATGTCTCTTAGGGCATGACAAATGCTCATTCCAATTTACTGTGCGCTGATATGTGGTAGATTAAGATAAAAATTTCCTTGGAGTCATTATGAATAGGAAAGTTTAAAAGATTAAAAGAATACAGAAAAATGCAATCCCAGGACAAAAGTATACATACTGTAGAGTACAGGGACAAGTGATGTTTTATTGAGGTACAAGAGTGAATGATTAGGCAACATATTTAGGTGTATGTAACACTGTGATATCAATGTTTTTCATCTTAAGCCATCAGAAGGAGCAAATGTATTTGTTTTGTAATGGACAAAACAAATTAATTCATTTTATGACATGTTTTGCATAGGGGTTTTGGACCCATAGATATCTACCCCCCTATACTGATGAAAATATAGTAATTCCCACTTGAAAATTATGCAAAAGTGAGTTTTATGAGCCAAAACTGTTGATTTGTAGTTAAATATATCTTTTATTTTTTTATTTAGAGCAGTGCACAATTTAGCCATTTGGATAGATTTGGAGACACTAATGGACAACAGGGTACACTGCTATATTTTGCATCATATACTTTTAGTAGTTCTGCATATCATCCTCAGATTTTTGCTAAACTTGTGGACATGGGGTTTATGATCCAGGAAATGTATATATATTACCGATTTCACTTATGTAGCTCTCAGCAAATTGAAAAAAAACTATTTTTAAATTTTTTTTCTCCAAAGTTTCTTTGCATTTGTGGCACTTTATTTTGAATTACATTATGAAAATAAACAAATCTAAGTTTGTATTGTAAATGGCACACCTGTCTTCTTTCATTTAAGCCATTTACCAAGTTTATGTGATGCTCACACCTGGAGTTATAAAGCCTTAAACAGAGCACCCTGAAATTTGCCATCTGCGCCAAGGGGTTAACTAGGTGCCATTTGTGCCACGTAGCTAGTTAACTAGCTAGATGTCATTTCTTATTTTTAGCTTGTTAACTAGGTGGCCGTTTTGCACAGCTAGGTGGCTTTTTTTTTTTTAGCTAGGGCTAAAAGGTAGTTAGCTATGGAAATCGAATAAATGTTAAAACGGCGTGCAGCTATATGTAGCTAGCTGACCATTAAAGGCTACCTAGTTAGCTAGCTACTTTTAAAAAGAGTTTTGCGACCTAGCTAGCTGCCCATTTGTCCTACTAGCTAGCCATATGTCCCAACCTCTTTTTAAAAGTAGCTAGCTAACTAGGTAGCCTTTAATGGTCAGCTAGCTACATATAACTGCACGCCGTTTTAACATTTATTCGACTTCCATAGCTAGCTACCTTTTAGCCCTAGCTAGCTGCCCATTTGTCCTACAAGCTAGCCATATGTCCCAGCTCGTTGCGTTAAAACGCCAGCTAGTTCACTAGCTAATGAACAAAGTGCAGCTAGTTTACTAGCTACACAGAAATAAGGGCAGCTAGATCACTAGCTGACACTGTGTTAAGGCCAACTAGTTAACTAGCTATGTTTTAAAAAGACATTTGCGACCTAGCTCGCTAACTACGTGGCTGGCTCTTAAGGCCAGCTAGTTAACTAGCTGCACATATGCCACCGCGCCGCGCCGTTTTAACATTTATTCGACTTTCATTTAATATGCAATGGAGGCGGGCAATGGGCGTCCCCTTATGAGTTGACTGAACGTGTTAAAGGCAGCGTTATGTAGCCAGGCTAACTGAAAAATATTACGTTTTTTAGGAGACTACCTTCTCAGAGGCAACGTTAACTTAATCATGCATCGTTATGTATGTTATGACAATAAACCCTTTTGGCCTCGTACATACTGGGGTTTTAGTTTCGGAAACGTTTCAGTTTTGAGGTTTTCGCTACCTTGACCTGCTCGTACACATTACTCGAAGGCATTCTGTGGTTTTAGAATGCTCCGCGCAGCACGTTTCCTTGACAATGGACTTAATCTTTTGTGTCCCTTGGTATCCGTATCGACAAAATAAACAACATGGATCATTTGCCGCTTTACAAGTGTTGTAGGCGTCTCCTCCTCCTTCCTAATTGAACCATGATCGGCAGCCGTAATATAGAGATAAAATAATAGAATAATAGAATACGCACAAATGTTAGTAACCATAAATAGGCTATTGGACATTCTGAACAATGATTTTTTTCATTCTGATGTTTTTATTTGAGTATTCCTGTGGTTTTGTACCAACTTTTGTTCAGCCTTAACGTGTGTGTAAAAATGGCATATTTGTTGTCGATCTGTACAATATATGAGCTCCACCCTCAAATACGCCTACAGAAAACCCAACAATGCACTTTTTTTTTTGTCTTCTTTTTCTCTTGTGGGCGGGTGGACCAGGCTTGTGATTGGGTGGGCCTGTACAGTATTGATAACGTTAACTAGGTGGCTGACATTAAGGCTTACTAGTTAACTAGTTAGCTCGCAAGCCCTTTTTAAAATGCAGCTAGTTAACTAGGTGGCATTTATGCCATAGGTTTTCAAAGACTTTTGCCCTCAACTAGTAAGCTAGTTAGGTTGTAAACATGTTCTCACAACTGAACTAGCTAACTAGTGTGCCTTAATAAAACCTAGCTAGTTAACTAGTAAGCACCACTTTATGGTAGCTAGTTAACTAGCTGCACTTTGTCCGTGCTTACGACCTAACTAGTTAACTAGCTGCCCTTTTGTGCCACCTAGTTGGCCAAAAAGCCAGCTAGCTGTGCTCAGAGCACAGCTAGGTGGTGTTTTGGTGCAGCTAGCTAGGTCGTATGGCCAGCTAGTTGGCCCAAATGGCAACTAGCTAGGGCAATTGTGGTAGCTAGCTGGGACATATGGCCAGCTAGCTAGGACAAATGGCCAACTAGCTAGGACTAATAAGGTAACTAGCTATGGAAGTCGAATAAAAGCTAAAACGGCTTGCCATACTCGACTCCAAAAAACACACAACCACCTTATAATGTAGGACCAGACCTGTGCCGAAGAATACTTTGTATTTTCAATTGTATTCATAAATATTACATTACCAAATAGGAGAACTAATGAGGAATGAAATCTCAAATGTTTGTGGCTATGCAATTTTCTGTAGCTAGTGGGTTACCTTAAAGGGATAGTTCGCAATTTTGGACATAATGGGCCCTATCTTACACCCGGCGCTAAGCGGCGCTAACCCAAACGCAAGTGTCTTTGCTATCTTACACCCGGCACATGGTTCATAATAACGCCTTGCGTTCACGTCCTTTAACTACCATGTATTCTTGCGCCCATTACAAGTGAACTGGGCGTGTTGGTCTTAAGATGAGGAGTGGCCAGGATTCTTTCTGGCGTATTGCTATCTTGAGCCAGCAGAAAGCGCTTGTGCTAGAACCACCAAAAACCTGGTCTAGTCATGTCGCAGTTGTTTACATGTTATTTTAACGGCTCATATAAGTGCGTCTACATAGGCGTGTGCACAACGCGTGTACCATCCTGTCTGTTACATACAGGGGCGCGCACAAGCATGACTAAAATATCTAGATCACAATGTGAAATATTATTATTGTGTAGGCTATGTCAAAAATGCATAATAATAAAAGGTTCCATAGGTCCACATACCTTTCCCTCAGCGAAGGGAAATGATGCCACATTACATTGCTATCAGCCCACTCCATCACATCCAGGCGATGTGCGATGGTACGGGACAATGGCTATCCATTAAAAAGGAGCTGATAACACGTATATCAAGCCTAATGCGCAAATTGTCATTTACACCTAATGCGTGAATTGTCATTCAAAGGAAAACTCGCACACTGCAATAGGCGTGTTAGGATCCTGTAATCTGTCTGTTTATTCTGTATTATTGTCCCTGATGTCTTTTCCTATTTTCCCACATTACCCTCGCGATTGTTAGTCCGCGTTCCATGTTCCTCAGATTCCACTCCCTGTCTTTGTCTTTGCACTATTCGGGTGATTTTGGGAACATTCGGGTTTCCTCTGTATTTCGTATCTCGTTTTCTTCCTTCTGGCTTTATTAATATTTGTATATAATACTAATGTACTAATCATACTAACTGTTAGATTAGATTTAATACTAACCTTCTAACAAACTAACGTGTATATAATACTAACCAGCTAACCTACTAACATTAGGGTTTTAGAGTTCGCTACTAACATTCCTAATTACTAATTCATCTTGAGTTTCTACCTGCAGCTGTTATTTCCCTCCTCGTTATCCTATCCCTGTATCTATCTGATTTCGCATTCTCTGCACGTGTCCACTTTCGCGTTCCTCCCCTCCGAGCTGTGCACTTGTCTACCTGCCCCAGGCCGTTTGTTATCATTGTGTCTATGTGTATTCCAGTCCGTGTCTTACGTTTCCCCCGGTTATTGTATCATTGGTCCTTGTTAACCCTCATTGTTCTCACCTGTGTACTCTCCCATTTCCCCTCCTCTTCACACCTGATTCCTTTTGTATTTTCCCTGTGTATTTAAACCCTGTTATTTCAGTCTGTCTTCGCGAGTTCCTCATCATTGATTTTCTACTGTGTGTTTTGCTAGTTTCCTGAGTAACTGCCCTGATATCTGTTTCCGAGTTTTCGTATCCCTCATCCTTTACCTGTGGTTGTTTTTTTCCTGTTTTCTGTCTTCGGTTTGTTTTCTTTTTCTTTCCCTTTTGCCTCCCTGGTTTAGACCCCTGCCTGTGTTCTTGCGACTCAAATTTTTGGATACTGTTTTTGTGCCTTTGTTGTGCCTTCCCAGTTCGGACCCCTGCCTGTTCTGTGACCCTGTTTTTGGATTCTGTCTTTGTACCATTGCCCTGCCTTCCCGGTTTTTTACCCGGCCTATATTACCACGGATTGCTGCCTTGCCCTTATTAAACTTCAGTTTTTTTTTGTACTCCTGCCTGCGTTTGGGTCCTTTCCCCACTGACACCTAACAGAAGGAACTCGCCAGCTAGGACCCAGCGGGCGGTCGCCAGTCATGGCGACTCAGGTTTTTTTTTGTAGACCCCTTGGACAACACCTCCCATGAGGAATACCTCATCTGGGGGCAGAATCCTGAGTTTGCCCGTCGGCATGCCGACCACCACCCATCACCCCGGACCCTTTATCAGCCCACCTCTCACTCCGTTGGCTCGGAGTCTTAACCCTCCAGCCAGCCAGCCCTGAGCCCACTACCCCTTCAACCACCCAACCCCAACCGTCACCCTTCGAAGGGGACCCGCCTGGTCCTGTGTCCGGGTAACTATGGGCCCAGGAGAAAACAAGGGGGTCCTGGTTCCCAGCTACCCGTCGACGGAGGATCCATTTTCCACCCGTCCGTGTTTGCCAACGTCCTGCCACGTTCCAGCTCTCCTGTCCCGCCACTTTCCAGCCCTCCTGTTCCGCCACTTTCAGCCCTCCTGTCCCCGCCTCGTTCCAGCCCTCCTGTCCCGCCTCATTCCAGCCCTCCTGTCCCGCCACTTTCCAGCCCTCCTGTCCCCGCCACGTTCCAGCCCTCCTGTCCCGCCACGTTCCAGCCCTCCTGTCCTGCCACGTTCCAGCCCTCCTGTCCAGCTGCAGAGCCAGCTATCCGCCTGTCCTGAGCTGCAGAGCCAGCTATCCGCCTGTCCTGAGCCTGCAGAGCCAGCTATCTGCCTGTCCTGAGCTGCAGAGCCAGCTATCCCGCCTGTCCTGAGCTGCAGAGCCAGCTATCCGCCTGTCCTGAGCTGCAGAGCCAGCTATCCGCCTGTCCTGAGCTGCAGAGCCAGCTATCCGCTAGACGATGCAGCCGTCGCAGCCTCCTGGGCGATGCAGCAGTCGCCGCCGCCCTCCTGAGCGGTCCTGCCTGCGCCGCCGTCCAGCCCGGTTTTTGACCCAGCCTGTATTACCACGGATTGCTGCCTTGCCCTTATTAAACTTCGTTTTTTTTTTTTTTTACTCCTGCCTGCATTTCGGCTCCTTCCCCCACCAGCACCTAACAAGACGGACATTTGAGTTTTGAAAATGCGCTTCAGATGTCATTACAATACAGCCGTTTATCTAGGAATACAGCCTGTAAGTAAATGGAATGGTCTGTGACTGAAAAAATTTCAAAACCTTGTCCAGTGAATATTGCTCTTATTGTTTTTCAAATAGCCTAGGCTACAGCGGATTCGCTGTGCATAAGGTTTTTTTCGATAGCCTATGGTTAAAAAACTGAGATAAATGTCACCATGTTAACTGAATTGTAACCTTAGGTATACTTCATCCTTCATATTTTTTTAATTACAGTGACAAGGTTTCCATACCCTCAACTTATTAAAACCCCGCTGATTTCACCTGTTATTCCATAACTGAACAAAAGATTTTAAAGAGAACTAAGTGTCTAATTAGAAACGAAAACAAATTTGCAGCATGTTACAATTAATTCACTATTAATTTTAATACCATTATCTGCATGTGCGCTTTACAGGAGCAGGTCTGTTTCCCCTGCTGTAAATCACACTTTTAACGGTCTTCCTGGGAAAGTGGATTGTTTTAAAGCATTACGTTACCAGTAAAACAGGTTGCTCACATTTCCATAAGCAGGACATTATAAAACAAGGGAAAATATGCATGAACCTATGGGTTGCCAACCTGACAGCTTTATTGTATTTGTTGTCATCATTAAGGCAAAATAACGTTATTTTATTAATCAAAATTAGAATGCAGGTAATGAACTTCGGATGAAGCTTGAACATGAGTTCATTGCTTCATTGCATAATCAAACGAAATTCGTTAAACAAGCAGGCTAATTTGGCGTTTTCTAAGGTGTGACGGAAGCCATTGGTAGCTTATTCTCAGCTGTTGCAAGTGCCTTTAACTAAATTTAACCGCATATATTTTGTAAAATAACAACACTGTCGGGAATTACCGGGAACTCATAATGGTTTGTCCGAATAATATTTATCATAGGCTACTATTGATCCATATAGCCTATTCCTTGATCGCACTAAACACGCACAAGCATGTCTGTTTCACCATCATATAAGCAATCCGCCAAGGTGGAAAGGCAGGCTTTTAAAGGGAATGATATATGATATTTTGATTGGTTTATTGCATGTCACGCCCAAGACACACCTATAATTAAGGAAGAGACTAGGTTCAGCCCACTTGCACGCTGCGCCGTGCTTAGCGCCCAAAAAACACGCCGTTAAAATAGCAAAAGTGGACTTTATGCCATGCGCTTAGACCAAGCGCCAAGATCGCCAAGATAGAGTCCATTGTCTCAATTACGACTTACCCATGATGTAGTTGATTGATGGAAACCATTTTCAGCTCATTCCATGCTGTCCCCTTTTTTTTGATATACACACGTTGCTAATGCTAGCGCAACTCTATGGTAACCGTAGCATCCACTACCAAACGCACTTAAACACTCCACAGTGCACCCAAAGCAAATAAAATACGATGACAGTCTATCGGGGTTATTTTGAGTGTTGGAAGTACGGCGACGGAGCGATACTTTACATTACCTACGAATGTAGTGCCGGCACTGGTCGACTACAACAACAAAGAAGAGCAACAAGTTGCAATGGCCACGTTCGCTCCGCCGCCGTACTTCAACAGAGAATATAGGTCAGCACAAAGTAAAGGATTCAACGATAGTTTGACTTCAAAAATGATAGTATAAACACTCAAAATAACCCCAGACTGTTATCGTATTTTATTTGCTTTGGGTGCACTGTGGAGGGTTTACGTGCGTTTAGTAGTGGATGCTACCGGTTACCATAGAGTTGTGCTAGCATTAGCAATGTGCCTATGTCCAAAAGAAGGGACAGCATGGAATTAGCTGAAAATGGTTTCCATCAATCAACTACATCATGGGTAAGTCGTAATTGAGACATTATGTCCAAAATTCTGAACTATCCCTTTAACACATTTTATAGGGTAGAAAATGTTCAAATCATAATGACATCTAGCTGAACAAAAGAAATATTGCAAGTATCTTATAAGTGACTTGTTAAAGGATGTTGTAACTGTCCCTTTTAGAGGAAATTTCAAAATTAGGTTTTTTTTATCTTGAGAATCTTTTGCTTTCACTTGAATGGGTTTAATTGTGTTCAATTAGCTAAAACTATATTTCTGGCCCTTAGCTAAAACCACATGTCTTCAATCATATTAAAATCACAGCTGGGATCCTTCTGGGCTCATGGCATGGCTGGGTCCTGGCACTGCCTCATCAATGACTTGGCCTAACAGCAGACTCTGCTCTGTCACATAATAATAAATAAGAGTAATACCTTTCATAGCCCAATAATAATGATTATGTACAACTTCAGTTAGTAGGCTAATGCTGTGCAAATAAAGCATATTGTACTAACGTTAGCTATTTAATGTCTGGGAAAGTAAGACAGCCATATTTTTCAGATGTCCCCAGTATGAAATTATTATTGAGTCACAATATATGACTCACTGGAATAATGATAACACTGACTATGACCAGCTAACAAAATTAGGTCTCCGGAACGTCCCCTGAACATCTCGAAATGTCATCAGGACGTCGCCTTGACATCTTTTTGTAGGGTTTTCTGAACATTACGTGGACGTCACAGAGAACGTTCCCTGGACGTTCTATTAACGTCCCCCAGACATTCATTACATGACGTTAAGTAACAGTCGTTGCAGGAACGTCCTTGAATGTCCCATGAATGTTATGAGCGCAACGTCATATCATAACCGCATAGGGACGTTGCTTGAATGTCCCCGAAAAATTCTAATTAAATGTCATATTGTAACCAAACAGTGACCTTCCTAGGAATTTAATAACGTCCTAGTAATGTTTTTAGGACATCCCTAGGAAACTTCACGTCATAACTTTGTGGGGACTAAAAGGGACTGTTTGCTGGGAATAAGTCACTGCTATCATAAGGCCTTTAATTGTCGTTTTGTTAATTTAGTAAATAAACATTCTTAACCTGGCAGATGTTCCCTTTCGTGACAATTCCCAGAAAGATATAAAACGTCCATTCATGAAGATTAACTAACGTGAGCTCTCTGAATCTGAACATTTCAATCTCCAGTTATCAAGTTAAATTAACTATATTTGGCTATTAACTTTTGCTAGATAGCTAACATTACCTAACGGTTGAAGGGTGACAGAGGTGTCAAATAAATAAAAAGTTAATAACAGCAGCGAACAAAACCAACAAGAAGCAACAGCTACAGCAAGATACAGCAAGTAGCCTAGGCTATGTTAGCTAACGTTAGCTAAGTTTGCTACATCTAGGGTTGTCACAATATCCCATTTTCATATCGTCGATATGTCTTTAAGAAATATTGTGATATTCAACATTATCGTTCGTATATAATTATAGTGGATTAATGACAACGTGAACAGAAGTTATTACCACGTGTGGCAGCATTGAGTTCTAATTGCAGTAGCCTTAGCGTTGCTTCTGGATCCGTGTACTTTTTGGCCAATCGTTTCCCGTTTCAGAAACAGAAATTTAAAAACAAGAAACGAATGGTTATGCTCTATTAATTTTAAAAACAGAAATTGAAAAACGAGAATCAAATGGTTATTCGTTTTGGATCCATGTATAAATGAATGCCAACTGCAACATCCCATACTGTCACTCATCTCACAAAACAGTTTTTTTCTCGTAACTTAGCTAGACACTTCATAGATCGCTCCAAAATGAATATGATGACAAACATGATGACGATGAGCGCCCGTCAATTTATTACGTTTCAAACTATGTCCACAAAACAATGTTGCGATGCAATGTTTGCTACTATGTCTGCAGCATATGGCAAATAATTTATTGCCATCTCCTGTAGGTTCTCATAGGCATAATGTTATAATGCACTCATGACTGTGTAGTTAGTGAAAATGTTTTATGGGAAATGTTTGTTGTATTCCCATCCTTACTTGTGACAGCTTTTTAATGCATTTACGGCATGTTACCTCATCGACATTCGCCGGTTCTCCGTTATCATTGGGTTTGTAGCCGAAAAATTCCCAGATTGGCGAAGTGGTGTTTTTCTTTGAAACAAGATCAGCCATCTTCTCTCGCTTTCTCCATATAGGAGCTGCTATAAATACACCGCATTCAACATAGAAGAGAAAAATTCACAGTATACATAAATACAAAAAAATGTAGAGGTGTGCATTAATGATTTGGATGACCTGGGGAAAGGAGCGTAGGTTGAAGCGATCTGTCCTGTCTCCCACCAATCTACATCTTCTACCAGAAGGCATAGTGGAGAGGGTGCTTGATGATTTTGGTTGCACATTTGATGATGCATTATGAATGTATGGAGTCCAGTGCGGGGAGTTTGCAGCCTGTGATCTTTGCTGCTCTGGAGATGATCCTGTCCGTGTCCTTTATTGTGTGCTGTGGTGTATTTCCATACCAGACGGTGATTGATAGGATGTTAGTTTGGATGATGGCTTTGTAGAATTGAACGAGAAGACCTTTCTTAACTCCTTTCTTCACGAGAAGACCTTTCTTAAGTTTTTTCAGTTGGCGGAGGAAGTAGAGTCTTTCTTGGGCTTTCTTTGTTAGGTGGTTGGATTTTAGGTTTAGGTCTGAAATTGATGAGGATCTTGTTTGTCTTTTTTGCATTCAAGACCAGGTCATTTTCCTTGTGCCATGCGTCCTCTCCACCTCTTGCCGGTAGGCTGCCTCGTTGTCCCTTGATATCAGTCCTACAATGGTGGTGCCATCGGCATATATCCACTGAGCACAAACCCAGATATAAACGTTTAAATGTTTGTGAAATACGAAATACTATCCAAGCTCTCATCTTTTGAGACTTGCTAAAATCTACAATATAAATGTGCACATTTTATGTCATAATTTTCATATGTGATTTAGTTGTAAATTCAAAGACAAACAATATGGATTAATGTGAATGCATTTCTCAAAATGTCATTACTTTGGCAAGCGAAATCCGGCCTACACGTACATGCAATTTCACCGCGTGAAGTGTATCACTTAAAATGTCAAAACATTTAGCCAATTTGTTGCCACAAGAAGCTTGGGCAAACAACATGGCAGAAGTTTCTATCCTAGGCAGACAGAGTTTTTACCCAAAAATAATGTTGCATGAATTTCTGCTATGCGCATGTGTGTGGACTTGTACATGAGAGTCAACAACTTGCCTGTCCATGCTCGTTTGTGATATCATTCATTAAACACTACAACACCCATGTGAAAATGTGGCCTCAACGGCTCAGTGGGAAAGTGCTTGTCTTCAGATTCAAGGATTGTGAGTTCAATTCCAGCTTGTTGCGGTGTTTTTTTACATGAAAAAATTTGGTTGAAACGTGGTCTTGTAGGATATCTAATATTTAGAAAGTACCCCCGCCCCAGTCCCCCTTCTCTCTATCTCTGTCGCTCTCTGTCTCTCTCTCACTCACTCCCACAAACATCAAAGATAAGCCAGTCTTTGTCATAAATGACCCCTCTCCCCGACACCTTAACCCAATCAGGACAGGGATGCTCTCCCTGTAAAGATATTGTATGGAGCTGAAAGAAGGAAGTGTTAGTCAGTTTGGAGTTTGTTTGGGGAAGAAGTCATCCTTTTTGGTTCCTTGTGCGTTTCCTTTTGTTCCTGTTCAGCTGGAGGGTAAATAATATTGTCAATTTTTGGCTTATCTCTCTCTTTAATGGTATCTTCTAATTAATGTCTGGTTTAATGTCTTCCCTTTGGTAAATTATAAGTAGTCAGCCTATGTTCCTTAGTGAATGTATGATTTCCAGTCATTATTCTAATTGACTGTTTTTCATTTAATAAAATGATTTAATCTCAAGACCTGATTTAGACTTTGTTTTGGCTTGTTGGTTGATCCACCAGGTTACTGTTCGACTTAGCTATTAACAAATTTGGCGATTTAATTGATGATTGTCATTTTTAATAATAATAATTTAATTAAATCACATAAAACTTATTTTGAATGTAGGTTAAGTGAGGGGTTCTAGCACGCAATATCGCTTGTGTTCAGTATTCAGAGTGCCGAACATTTTAACAAGGGCATCGACTGTTGGAACCGCTGGATTCAGATAATACACATTTTACCTAATCCTCACTTACCCGACATAATTGGAGGTCCCACCGAGATCGGTTGTCCTATAGCATACTAAACTGTACTATTGAGTAAACTGTGGTAAACTCTGAGACAAGTTCAAATCTTTTTCTAATCGACTGGTCTTAGATTGATTGATTTTATTTTGGAAAAAAAATTTTTATTATGGCATGCCAGACAAAGAGAGAGATGCCTCATTTACCCTCCACTGCTGGCCTACCAGCATTCCCTGGCCAGTCAAAGTTGGATCAGCAGTGGTACCTCATGATATCAGAACGGCAATACTTGATAGCCCAGTGCCCAAAATTTGCAGAACAGCTCAATGCAATGGGCCAGCTTAAGGAGGAGGCACTTTACAACCTGCGGACTGAGTATTTGGACTATCTGATTTCCCCAGATAGTGATTAAACCAAGCGCAGGATTGTACAAGGGATAAGGTCGTACCTAGAGAAAAGACAACATTTTCTCTACCTCCGGCGGTCAAAGCAGGCATGGGAGGAGGTAAACCAAATGTGGAAACTGGCTTGGGAAAAGCACCACTGTAAGCCAGAAGTTACTGCCAAACCAGTTTCTTCTGTGGCAGTACAGCCTGTGCTGGTAGGTGCAGTGGATGGCACCATCCCAGCCATAACCCAGGCACCACCCCCCAGCGAGGACAATACACCACTCTCCATTGACTCATCCCCACCCCCTTCAGGCTTGAACAATTCTGTGGATTTTTTCACCTCCACAGACAATGTAGCTGCCCCCCTGGTGAGCCCCCCTTCCCTGGAGGAATTTGGGGGAAACAGCTCTGTCACTTGTATCACACCAGCCACCACAGAGGATGTGACCCCACAGGAAGTGGAATCCACTGCTGCAGTCCTCTCAACTGAGCCAGGTGAGGAGACCGTCGAACGCCTGGAGGCAGAACCTACTACTGCAGACACAGCAGCCCAGCCTGGTGAGGAGACCGTCGAACCCCTGGAGGCAGAACCTGCTCCTACAGACACAGCAGGCCAGCCTGGTGAAGAGACCGTCAAACCCCTGGAGGCAGAACCTGCTACTGCAGACACAGCAGCCCAGCCTGGTGAGGAGACCGTTGAACCCCTGGAGGCAGAACCTGCTACTGCAGACACAGCAGCCCAGCCTGGTGAGGAGACCGCAGGACTCGGAACCGGCTTCTATAGGCCCATCAGCCCTGCCAAGTGGAGAGGTCTACGTACCCCAGCAGGTGGAGTCAGCCCGCACAGACCAGTCCACCCAGGCCGAGGACCCCACCCCACCCCTTGTGGACTTTTCTTCCCCTTCTGCTGAATCCAGGGAACCTCTGTCTGCTGCACAGACAGAAGGGGTGTGCTTTGTGGACTCTCCCACTTCCACAGTTCCTGTGACGGAGGAGATAGGGGGACCTCTGCGAAAGCCTCGCTCTCCTATCAGAGCTGCAAAGAGATCCCGGGAAAAGTATTATTCTATATAATAAGTACTATTCAAAATATGACCTTTTTCAGTCGATTTACATTGGATTACATAGAAAGTTTGAAGTGGGATTATTTCAGAATGCTACAGTAATATTTCACCCAACTTGGGTGAGATATAGTGGAGGACCTCTTCTCTCATAGTCAAGTATTCAAAGTTTGAGGCGTTCTAAAATTGGCAAGAAAATCCTATTCAAAATGTCACCTTTTTCAGTCGATTTACATTGGATTACATAGAAAGTTTGAAGTGGGATTATTTCAAAATGCTACAGTAATATTTCACCCACCTCGAGTCAGAGGTGGGGAAGGACCTCTTCTCTCATAGCCAAGAGTCAAACATCTGACAAGTTCTAAAATTGGCAAGAAATTCCTATTCAAAATATGACCTTTTTCAGACGATTTACATTGGATTACATAGAAAGTTTGAAGTGGGATTATTTCAAAATGCTACAGTAATATTTCACCCAACTCGGGTCAGATATAGTGGAGGACGTCTTCTCTCATACTCAATTGTCAAAGGTTTGAGACGTTCTAAAATTGGCAAGAAAATCCTATTCAAAATATCACCTTTTTCAGTCGATTTACATAGGATTACATAGAAAGTTTGAAGTGGGATTATTTCAAAATGCTACAGTAATATTTCACCCAACTCGGGTCAGATATAGTGGAGGACTACTTCTCCCATAATCAAGTTTCAAAAGTTTGAGAAGTTCTAAAATTGGCAAGAAAATCCTATACAAAATATCACCTTTTTCAGTCGATTTACATTGGATTACATAGAAAGTTTGAAGTTGGATTATTTCAAAATGCTACAGTAATATTTCACCCAGCTCGGGTCAGATATAGCGGAGGACCTCTTCTCTCATACGCAATTGTCAAAAGTTTGAGACGTTCTAAAATTGGCAAGAAAATCCTATTCAAATTATCACCTTTTTCAGTCGATTTACATTGGATTACATAAAATGTTTGAAGTGGGATTATTTCAAAATGCTACAGTAATATTTCACCCAACTCGGGTCAGATATAGTGGAGGACCTCTTCTCTCGTAGTCAATTGTCAAAAGTTTGAGACGTTCTAAAATTGGCAAGAAAATCCTATTCAAAATGTCACCTTTTTCAGTCGATTTACATTGGATTACATAGAAAGTTTGAAGTGGGATTATTTCAAAATGCTACAGTAATATTTCACCCAACTCGAGTTCTATATATTGGAGGCCCTCTTCTCTCATACTCAAGTGTCAAAAGTTTGAGACGTTCTAAAATTGGCAAGAAAATCCTATTCAAAATGTCACCTTTTTCAGTCGATTTACATTGGATTACATAGAAAGTTTGAAGTGGGATTATTGCAAAATGCTACAGTAATATTTCACCCATCTCGAGTCAGAGGTGGGGAAGGACCTCTTCTCTCATACCCAAGTGTCAAACGTCTGACAAGTTCTAAAATTGGCAAGAAAATCCTATTCAAAACATGACCTTTTTCAGTCGATTTAAATTGGATTACATAGAAAGTTTGAAGTGGGATTATTTCAAAATTCTACAGTAATATTTCACCCAACTCGGGTCAGATATAGTGGAGGACGTCTTCTCTCATAGCGAAGTGTCAAACGTTTGAGACGTTCTAAAATTGGCAAGAAAATCCTATACAAAATATCACCTTTTTCAGTCGATTTACATTGGATTACATAGAAAGTTTGAAGTGGGATTATTTCAAAAATGCTACAGTAATATTTCACCCAACTCGGTCAGATATAGGGGAGGACGTCCTTCTCTCATACTCAATTGTCAAAGGTTTGAGACTTTCTAAAATTGGCAAGAAAATCCTATTCAAAATATCACCTTTTTCAGTCGATTTACATTGGATTACATAAAATGTTTGAAGTGGGATTATTTCAAAATGCTACAGTAATATTTCACCCAACTCGGGTCAGATATATTGGAGACCTCCTCTCCCATAGCCAAGTGTCAACAGTTTGAGACGTTCTAAAATTGGCAAGAAAATCCTATTCAAAATATCACCTTTTTTCAGTCGATTTACATTGGATTACATAAAAAGTTTGAAGTGGGATTATTTCAAAATGCTACAGTAATATTTCACCCAACTCGGGGCAGATATAGGGGAGGACCTCTTCTCTCATAGTCAATTGTCAAACGTTTGAGACGTTCTAAAATTGGCAAGAAAATCCTATACAAAATATCACCTTTTTCAGTCGATTTACATTGGATTACATAGAAAGTTTGAAGTGGGATTATTTCAAAATGCTACAGTAATATTTCACCCAACTCGGGTCAGATATAGGGGAGGACGTCTTCTCTCGTAGTCAATTGTCAAAAGTTTGAGACGTTCTAAAATTGGCAAGAAAATCCTATTCAAAATGTCACCTTTTTCAGTCGATTTACATTGGATTACATAGAAAGTTTGAAGTGGGATTATTTCAAAATGCTACAGTATATTTCACCCAACTCGAGTTCTATATATTGGAGGCCCTCTTCTCTCATACTCAAGTGTCAAAAGTTTGAGACGTTCTAAAATTGGCAAGAAAATCCTATTCAAAATGTCACCTTTTTCAGTCGATTTACATTGGATTACATAGAAAGTTTGAAGTGGGATTATTGCAAAATGCTACAGTAATATTTCACCCATCTCGAGTCAGAGGTGGGGAAGGACCTCTTCTCTCATACCCAAGTGTCAAACGTCTGACAAGTTCTAAAATTGGCAAGAAAATCCTATTCAAAATATGACCTTTTTCAGTCGATTTAAATTGGATTACATAGAAAGTTTGAAGTGGGATTATTTCAAAATTCTACAGTAATATTTCACCCAACTCGGGTCAGATATAGTGGAGGACGTCTTCTCTCATAGCGAAGTGTCAAACGTTTGAGACGTTCTAAAATTGGCAAGAAAATCCTATGCAAAATATCACCTTTTTCAGTCGATTTACATTGGATTACATAGAAAGTTTGAAGTGGGATTATTTCAAAATGCTACAGTAATATTTCACCCAACTCGGGTCAGATATAGGGGAGGACGTCTTCTCTCATACTCAATTGTCAAAGGTTTGAGACTTTCTAAAATTGGCAAGAAAATCCTATTCAAAATATCACCTTTTTCAGTCGATTTACATTGGATTACATAAAATGTTTGAAGTGGGATTATTTCAAAATGCTACAGTAATATTTCACCCAACTCGGGTCAGATATATTGGAGGACCTCCTCTCCCATAGCCAAGTGTCAACAGTTTGAGACGTTCTAAAATTGGCAAGAAAATCCTATTCAAAATATCACCTTTTTCAGTCGATTTACATTGGATTACATAAAAAGTTTGAAGTGGGATTATTTCAAAATGCTACAGTAATATTTCACCCAACTCGGGGCAGATATAGGGGAGGACCTCTTCTCTCATAGTCAATTGTCAAACGTTTGAGACGTTCTAAAAATTGCAAGAAAATCCTATACAAAATATCACCTTTTTCAGTCGATTTACATTGGATTACATAGAAAGTTTGAAGTGGGATTATTTCAAAATGCTACAGTAATATTTCACCCAACTCGGTCAGATATAGGGGAGGACGTCTTCTCTCATACTCAATTGTCAAAGGTTTGAGACTTTCTAAAATTGGCAAGAAAATCCTATTCAAAATATCACCTTTTTCAGTCGATTTACATTGGATTACATAAAATGTTTGAAGTGGGATTATTTCAAAATGCTACAGTAATATTTCACCCAACTCGGGTCAGATATATTGGAGGACCTCCTCTCCCATAGCCAAGTGTCAACGAGTTTGAGACGTTCTAAAATTGGCAAGAAAATCCTATTCAAAATATCACCTTTTTCAGTCGATTTACATTGGATTACATAAAAAGTTTGAAGTGGGATTATTTCAAAATGCTACAGTAATATTTCACCCAACTCGGGGCAGATATAGGGGAGGACCTCTTCTCTCATAGTCAATTGTCAAAAGTTTGAGACATTCTAAAATTGGCAAGAAAATCCTATTCAAAATGTCACCTTTTTCAGTCAATTTACATTGGATTACATAGAAAGTTTGAAGTGGGATTATTTCAAAATTCTACAGTAATATTTCACCCAACTCGAGTAAGAGGTGGTGGAGGATCTCTTGTCTCATAGTCCCATGTCAAAAGTTTGAGACGTTCTAAAATTGGCAAGAAAATCCTATTCAAAATATCACCTTTTTTCAGTCGATTTACATTGGATTACATAAAAAGTTTGAAGTGGGATTATTTCAAAATGCTACAGTAATATTTCACCCAACTCGGGGCAGATATAGGGGAGGACCTCTTCTCTCATAGTCAATTGTCAAAAGTTTGAGACATTCTAAAATTGGCAAGAAAATCCTATTCAAAATGTCACCTTTTTCAGTCAATTTACATTGGATTTACATAGAAAGTTTGAAGTGGGATTATTTCAAAATGCTACAGTAATATTTCACCCAACTCGAGTAAGAGGTGGTGGAGGATCTCTTCTCTCATAGTCCCATGTCAAAAGTTTGAGACGTTCTAAAATTGGCAAGAAAATCTATTCAAAATATCACCTTTTTCAGTCGATTTACATTGGATTACATAAAAAGTTTGAAGTGGGATTATTTCAAAATGCTACAGTAATATTTCACCCAACTCGAGTAAAAGGTGGTGGAGGATCTCTTCTCTCATACTCCCATGTCAAAAGTTTGAGACGTTCTAAAATTGGCAAGAAAATCCTATACAAAATATCACCTTTTTCAGTCGATTTACATTGGATTACATAGAAAGTTTGAAGTGGGATTATTTCAAAATGCTACAGTAATATTTCACCCAACTTGGGTCAGATATAGTGGAGGACCTCTTCTCCCATAGCCAAGTGTCAAAAGTTTGAGAAGTTCTAAAATTGGCAAGAAAATCCTATACAAAATATCACCTTTTTCAGTCGATTTACATTGGATTACATAGAAAGTTTGAAGTGGGATTATTTCAAAATGCTACAGTAATATTTCACCCAGCTCTGGTCAGATATAGCGGAGGACGTCTTCTCTCATACTCAATTGTCAAAAGTTTGAGACGTTCTAAAATTGGCAAGAAAATCCTTTTCAAATTATCACCTTTTTCAGTCGATTTACATTGGATTACATAAAATGTTTGAAGTGGGATTATTTCAAAATGCTACTGTAATATTTCACCCAACTCGGGTCAGGTATATTCGAGGACCTCTTCTCTCATACTCAATTGTCAAAAGTTTGAGACGTTCTAAAATTGGCAAGAAAATCCTATTCAAAATGTCACCTTTTTCAGTCGATTTACATTGGATTACATAGAAAGTTTGAAGTGGGATTATTTCAAAATGCTACAGTAATAATTCAACGAACTCGAGTAAGAGGTGGTGGAGGACCTCTTCTCTCATAATCCAGTGTCAAAAGTTTGATAGGTTATAAAATTGGCAAGAAAATCTTATTCAAATTATCACCTTTTTCAGTCGATTTACATTGGATTACATAAAATGTTTGAAGTGGGATTATTTCAAAATGCTACAGTAATATTTCACCCAACTCGAGTCAGATATATTGGCGGACCTCTTCTCTCATAATCAATTGTCAAAAGTTTGAGACTTTCTAAAATTGGCAAGAAAGTCCTATTCAAAATGTCACCTTTTTCAGTCGATTTACATTGTAAGTTTGAAGTCGGATTATTTCAAAATGCTACAGTAATATTTCACCCAACTCGGGTCAGATATAGTGGAGGACCTTGTAGGATATCTAATATTTCCCCCCTTCTCTCTATCTCTGTCTCTCTCTCTCATTCTCAACCCCCCATCAAAGATAAGCCAGTCTGTCATAAATGACCCCTCTCCCCCCCCCTCCCCCACACCTTAACCCAATCAGGACAGGGATGGTCTTCCTGTGGAGGTATTTTATGAGTGTACCGCAGAAAAAGAAGTTAGTCAATTGTGGAGTTTGTGTGAAGAAGTCATTCTTTTTGGTTCCTCGTGCGTTTCCTTTTGTTCCTGTTCCGCTGGAGGGTAAATAATTTGACAATTTTTGGCTTATCTCTCTCTTTTCCTTCCCTGGAGGAATTTGGGGGAAACAGCTCTGTGTCTTGTATCACACCAGCCACCACAGAGGATGTGACCCCACACGACGTGGAATCCGCTGCTGCAGTCCTCTCAGCTGAGCCAGGTGAGGAGACCGTCGAACCCCTGGAGGCAGAACCTGCTACTGCAGACACAGCAGCCCAGCCTGGTGAGGAGACCGTCAAACCCCTGGAGGCAGAACCTGCTACTGCAGACACAGCAGCCCAGCCTGGTGAGGAGACCGTCAAACCCCTGGAGGCAGAACCTGCTACTGCAGACACAGCAGCCCAGCCTGGTGAGGAGACCGTCAAACCCCTGGAGGCAGAACCTGCTACTGCAGACACAGCAGCCCAGCCTGGTGAGGAGACCGTCAAACCCCTGGAGGCAGAACCTGCTACTGCAGACACAGCAGCCCAGCCTGGTGAGGAGACCGTCGAACCCCTGGGGGCAGAACCTGCTACTGCAGACGCAGCAGCCCAGCCTGGTGAGGAGACCGTTGAACCGCAGGACGCGGAACCGGCTTCTACAGGCCCATCAGCCCTGCCAGGTGGAGAGGTCTATGCACCCCAACAGGTGGAGTCAGCCCCCACAGAAAAGTCCACCCAGGCCGAGGACCCCACCCCACCCCTTGTGGACTTTTCTTCCCCTCCTGCTGAATCCGGGGAACCTCTGTCTGCTGCACAGACAGAAGGGGTGTGCTCTGTGGACTCTCCCACTTCCACAGTTCCTGTGATGGAGGAGATAGGGGGACTTCTGCGAAAGTCTCGCTCCCCTATCAGAGCTGTAAAGAGACCCCGGGAGAAACGGAGCAGGAAGCCAACCCCCGGCCGTTTTACGACTCCTCTGGCCCTCAAAGTCTCCGCCAGAGTGTTGTCTTGCAATCCAAAGCAAGATGAAAGCAGCCAATTTAGCACAACAGTTTCCCCCACCCTCGTCTCTCCACCCCCGAGCCACACCTGCAAACTTCGCACACACACGTCATCCAGGGAGAGTGCAAGAGCCCTTTTCCGACATCAGAAGTGTTCGGAGAGCAGTGATGGACTGCATGCCTACGAGCAACGATCAGCCCAGCTGCCCAGAGAGGGAACCAAAGCCAAAACTGGCATAGACCCCTGGACAGAGATGAGACGGGCGTGGTTAAGGGGCATCCACGTGCGGAAGAAGCAAGATGACAGGATGCCTCCTGTCATCCCGGTTTGCTGAACGCTGTGGCCCTCCGCAGCCAAAGTACTGCCAGTAACCACACTGGGGTTCTAGGAGGTAAAACTGGCACTCTGCCTGCCCCTGCCCCCCCCCCCCCCCCCCCTCACCACCCCCCCCACATCCCTACCACCACCTTTTAACATAAGACAATGCCCATGTTTTTAAGTCCCTTTTTTAAAGTGTAGGTGCCCCCCTCCAATGCTGTTCCTGGGCACTTGTGGACAAGTCTGCCCTATTCAGGTGATTATTTGGACTGGCAATCTTGTGGATAGTAAATCCTGTCCGTAAGGTTCCCCTGAATGGACTAAGTGCTTATAACATGCAGTGTTCCCCTCTTCACATGTTGCTGTGAGTGATAAGGCCTAAACCCTCAAGTCCCACAGTCTTCTCCTGCCACTCCCCGAAGGACCCCCAGAGGCACAAGTGCAACCGGACCCATACCCTGCCACGGGAAGCTAGCCTAAGCGACTGCCGTCAGCAGTCCACCCAACTGGACCCGAGCTCAAGGAGCCAAAACGGATTCCGACAGGGAAAGAGGTGCTTCCCCGCCCGTCAGTAGAGAGGTCTTGACCGCACTTTTCCGCCTGTGGATCGTCCAGCTGCCTGTCACAGGAGACAGAGCCCCCCGCACGCTGTGCAGAATTGGTAGAGACACTGTCAAATTAGGCCGCCTTTCACTCACACAGTTACAACATTAAGGGGAATAAGCACTGCATGTTATCCAAGGAAGTCCAGGGAGCCTCTTCCCTTGCCAGTCCAGATACCCTGACACTGGAGAAGGAATTGACTGAACCAAGGTGCCATGACAGCAGTGAGAAAAAAAAAAAAAAATGTCTGCACCACACCGGATCATCACAATGGGACTAGTAAACTGGACATGGACTAATTGTTTTAAAGATGGTTAGTGAACCATTAGGACACTTGTTTTCATGCAGCTATCATTGTACAATGATATAATGTCCAAATGTGTGGTTGTTATGATGATGGAACGATAGGCTCTTAGCAGCTGCATGCACCTATCGTTCCAAGAGAGGGAATGACGGGATGTTGCCTAATGTCTTTTGCTCTTTCTCTCTCTCTCTCCCCCTCTCTGTCTCTCTCTCTCGGTCTCTCTCTGGCCCCCCCCCCCCCCCCATCCATCCCTACCACCACCTTTTAACCTAATACCATGCCCATGTTGTGTTTAAGTCCCTTTTTATAGAGTGTAGGTGCCCCGCCAAAATACTGTTCATAGACACTTCTGGACAAGTCAGCCCTATTCATGTGATTATTTAGACTGGCAATCCCGTGGAAGGTAAACCCTGTCCGTAAGGTTCCCCGG
The DNA here is from genome assembly GCA_029718625.1 of Synaphobranchus kaupii. NCBI lineage: Eukaryota > Metazoa > Chordata > Actinopteri > Anguilliformes > Synaphobranchidae > Synaphobranchus > Synaphobranchus kaupii. The sequence goes on from CM056382.1 coordinate 21,399,736, forward strand.
CATGGACTGACAGTGGTCATAACATGCAGTGCTATCATTAATTGTTCCGGTCTTCGCTATGAGTGTTAATGCCTAAGCCCTCAACTCCCACAGTCTTCTCCTGCCATTCCCTAAAGGACACCCACAGACACAAGTGCAAACAAGTGCAACCGGTCCCACACCCCTGCCGCGGGAAGCTAGCCTAAGCAACTGCCGTCAGCAGTCCACCCAATTGGATCCAGGCTAAAGGAGCCAAAATGGATTCCGACAGGGAAAGAGGAGCTTCCCCCGCCCGTCAGAAGAGAGGCCCTGACTGCACTTTGCCACCTGTGGATCGTCCAGCTTCCTGTCACAGGAGACAGAGCCCCCGCACGCCGTGCACAACTGGTAGAGACACTGTGGAGTAGGTTGCATTTCACTCACGCAATTGCAACACTAATGGAAAAAGCACTGCATGTTACCCAAGTCCAGGGAACTTCTGGTCCCTTGCCAGTCTAGATACCCGGACACTGGAGAAGGAAGAGACTGAACCAGGGTGTCATAACAGCAGCGACACAAAAGAGTGTCTAATAGAGATATGACTCTAGATCACAAAGGGGACTATTAAACTGGGCATGGACTAAATGTTTTAAAAAATGGTTGGTGAACCATTTGGACAGTTGTTTTTGTTGTTAGCAGGTAACTGCATCTTCAATGTCCAAATGTGTAATGTGATTCCTATTTGGTGATGTAAGAATAGGTTTTTAGCAGGTGCATGCACCTATTCTTACAAGAGAGGGATGTAGGATATCTAATATTTCCCCCCTTCTCTCTATCTCTGTCTCTCTCTCTCATTCTCAACCCCCCATCAAAGATAAGCCAGTCTGTCATAAATGACCCCTCTCCCCCCCCCTCCCCCCACACCTTAACCCAATCAGGACAGGGATGGTCTTCCTGTGGAGGTATTTTATGAGTGTACCGCAGAAAAAGAAGTTAGTCAATTGTGGAGTTTGTGTGAAGAAGTCATTCTTTTTGGTTCCTCGTGCGTTTCCTTTTGTTCCTGTTCCGCTGGAGGGTAAATAATTTGACAATTTTTGGCTTATCTCTCTCTTTTCTGGTATATTTCCTAATTAATGTCTGGTTTAATGTCTTCACTTTTGTGAATTATAAGTAGTCAGCCTACAATCCTTCGTGAATGTATGATTCCCAGTCATTATTCTAATTGAATGTTTTCATTTAATAAAATTACTTAATCTCAAGACCTGATTTAGACTTTGTTTTGGCTTGTTAGTTGATCCACCAGGTTACTGTTCGACTTACCTATTAACGAATTTGGGCGATTTAATTGATGATTGTAATTTTTAATAATAATTATTAAATTAAATCACGTAAAACTTATTTTGAATGTAGGTTAAGTGAGGGGTTCTAGCACGCAATATCGCTTGTGTTTCAGTATTCAGAGTGCCGAACGTTTTAACAAGGGTATTGACTGTTGGAACCACTGGATTCAGAAAATACACATTTTACCTAGTCCTCACTTACCCGACAACCTCCTCTCCCATAGCCAAGTGTCAACAGTTTGAGACGTTCTAAAATTGGCAAGAAAATCTTATACAAAATATCACCTTTTTCAGTCGATTTACATTGGATTACATAGAAAGTTTGAAGTGTGATTATTTCAAAATGCTACAGTAATATTTCACCCACCTCGAAACAGAGGTGCGGGAGGACCTCTTCTCTCATACTCCCGTGTCAAAAGTTTGAGACGTTCTAAAATTGTCACAAAAATCCTATTCAAAATATCACCTTTTTCAGTCGATTTACATTGGATTACATAGAAAGTTTGAAGTGGGATTATTTCAAAATGCTACAGTAATATTTCACCCACCCTCGGGTCGGATCTAGTGGAGGACGTCTTCTCTCATAGACAAGTGTCAAAAGTTTGAGACGTTCTAAAATTTGCAAGAAAATCCTATTCAAAATGTCACCTTTTTCAGTCGATTTACATTGGATTACATAAAAAGTTTGAAGTGGGATTATTTCAAAATGCTACAGTAATATTTCACCCAACTCGGGTCAGATATAGTGGAGGAACTCCTCTCCCATAGCCAAGTGTCAACAGTTTGAGACCTTCTAAAATTGGCACGAAAATCCTATTCAAATTATCACCTTTTTCAGTCAATTTACATTGGATTACATAGAAAGTTTGAAGTGGGATTATTTCAAAATGCTATAGTAATATTTCACCCAACTCGGGTCAGATATAGTGGAGGACCTCTTCTCTCATAATCAATTGTCAAAGGTTTGAGACGTTCCAAAATTGTCAAGAAAATCCTATTCAAAATATCACCTTTTTCAGTCGATTTACATTGGATTACATAGAAAGTTTGAAGTGGGATTATTTCAAAATGCTACAGTAATATTTCACCCAACTTGGGTCAGATATAGTGGAGGACCTCTCTCTCATACTCAATTGTCAAAAGTTTGAGAAGTTCTAAAATTGGCAAGAAAATCCTATACAAAATGTCACCTTTTTCAGTCGATTTACATTGGATTACATAGAAAGTTTGAAGTGGGATTATTTCAAATTCTACAGTAATATTTCACCCAACTCGGGTCAGATATAGTGGAGGACGTCTTCTCTCATAGCGAAGTGTCAAACGTTTGAGACGTTCTAAAATTGGCAAGAAAATCCTATACAAAATATCACCTTTTTCAGTCGATTTACATTGGATTACATAGAAAGTTTGAAGTGGGATTATTTCAAAATGCTACAGTAATATTTCACCCAACTCGGGTCAGATATAGGGGAGGACGTCTTCTCTCATACTCAATTGTCAAAGGTTTGAGACTTTCTAAAATTGGCAAGAAAATCCTATTCAAATTATCACCTTTTTCAGTCGACTTACATTGGATTACATAAAATGTTTGAAGTGGGATTATTTCAAAATGCTATAGTAATATTTCACCCAACTCGGGTCAGATATATTGGAGGACCTCCTCTCCCATAGCCAAGTGTCAACAGTTTGAGACGTTCTAAAATTGGCATGAAAATCCTATACAAAATATCACCTTTTTCAGTCGATTTACATTGGATTACATAGAAAGTTTGAAGTGGGATTATTTCAAAATGCTACAGTAATATTTCACCCAACTCGGGTCAGATATAGTGGAGGACCTCTGCTCTCAGAATCAATTGTCAAAATTTGAGACGTTCTAAAATTGGCAAGAAAATCCTATTCAAAATATCACCTTTTTCAGTCGATTTACATTGGATTACATAAAAAGTTTGAAGTGGGATTATTTCAAAAATGCTACAGTAATATTTCACCCCAACTCGGGTCAGATATAGGGGAGGACCTCTTCTCTCATAATCAATTGTCAAAAGTTTGAGACATTCTAAAATTGGCAAGAAAATCCTATTCAAAATGTCACCTTTTTCAGTCAATTTACATTGGATTACATAGAAAGTTTGAAGTGGGATTATTTCAAAATGCTACAGTAATATTTCACCCAACTCGAGTAAGAGGTGGTGGAGGATCTCTTCTCTCATAGTACCATGTCAAAAGTTTGAGACGTTCTAAAATTGGCAAGAAAATCCTATTCAAAATATCACCTTTTTCAGTCGATTTACATTGGATTACATAGAAAGTTTGAAGTGGGAATATTTCAAAATGCTACAGTAATATTTCACCCAACTTGGGTCAGATATAGTGGAGGACGTCTTCTCCCATAGCCAAGTGTCAAAAGTTTGAGGACGTTCTAAATTGTCACAAAAATCCTATTCAAAATATCACCTTTTTCAGTCGATTTACATTGGATTACATAGAAAGTTTGAAGTGGGATTATTTCAAAATGCTACAGTAATATTTCACCCCAACTTGGGTCAGATATAGTGGAGGACGTCCTTCTCCCATAGCCAAGTGTCAAAAGTTTGAGAAGTTCTAAAATTGGCAACAAAATCCTATACAAATTATCACCTTTTTCAGTCGATTTACATTGGATTACATAAAATGTTTGAAGTGGGATTATTTCAAAATGCTACAGTAATATTTCACCCAACTCGGGTCAGGTATATTGGAGGACCTCTTCTCTCATACTCAATTGTCAAAAGTTTGAGACCTTCTAAAATTGGCAAGAAAATCCTATTCAAATTATCACCTTTTTCAGTCGATTTACATTGGATTACATAAAATGTTTGAAGTGGGATTATTTCAAAATGCTACAGTAATATTTCACCCCAACTCGGGTCAGGTATATTGGAGCACCTCTTCTCTCATACTCCATTGTCAAAAGTTTGAGTCGTTCTAAAATTGGCAAGAAAATCCTATTCAAAATGTCACCTCTTTCAGTCGATTTACATTGGATTACATAGAAAGTTTGAAGTGGGATTATTTCAAAATGCTACAGTAATAATTCAACGAACTCGAGTAAGAGGTGGTGGAGGACCTCTTCTCTCATAATCCAGTGTCAAAAGTTTGATAGGTTATAAAATTGGCAAGAAAAGCTTATTCAAAATATCACCTTTTTCAGTCGATTTATATTGGATTACATAGAAAGTTTGAAGTGGGATTATTTCAAAATGCTACAGTAATATTTCACCCAACTCGAGTCAGATATATTGGCGGACCTCTTCTCTCATAATCAATTGTCAAAAGTTTGAGACTTTCTAAAATTGGCAAGAAAGTCCTATTCAAAATGTCACCTTTTTCAGTCGATTTACATTGTAAGTTTGAAGTCGGATTATTTCAAAATGCTACAGTAATATTTCACCCCAACTCGGGTCAGATATAGTGGAGGACCTTGTAGGATATCTAATATTTCCCCCCCTTCTCGCTATCTCTGTCTCTCTCTCTCATTCTCAACCCCCCATCAAAGATAAGCCAGTCTGTCATAAATGACCCCTCTCCCCCCCCCCTCCCCCACACCTTAACCCAATCAGGACAGGGATGGTCTTCCTGTGGAGGTATTTTATGAGTGTACCGCAGAAAAAGAAGTTAGTCAATTGTGGAGTTTGTGTGAAGAAGTCATTCTTTTTTGGTTCCTCGTGCGTTTCCTTTTGTTCCTGTTCCGCTGGAGGGTAAATAATTTGACAATTTTTGGCTTATCTCTCTCTTTTCCTTCCCTGGAGGAATTTGGGGGAAACAGCTCTGTGTCTTGTATCACACCAGCCACCACAGAGGATGTGGACCCCACACGACGTGGAATCCGCTGCTGCAGTCCTCTCAGCTGAGCCAGGTGAGGAGACCGTCGAACCCCCTGGAGGCAGAACCTGCTACTGCAGACACAGCAGCCCAGCCTGGTGAGGAGACCGTCAAACCCCCTGGAGGCAGAACCTGCTACTGCAGACACAGCAGCCCAGCCTGGTGAGGAGACCGTCAAACCCCTGGAGGCAGAACCTGCTACTGCAGACACAGCAGCCCAGCCTGGTGAGGAGACCGTCAAAACCCCTGGAGGCAGAACCTGCTACTGCAGACACAGCAGCCCAGCCTGGTGAGGAGACCGTCAAACCCCTGGAGGCAGAACCTGCTACTGCAGACACAGCAGCCCAGCCTGGTGAGGAGACCGTCGAACCCCTGGGGGCAGAACCTGCTACTGCAGACGCAGCAGCCCAGCCTGGTGAGGAGACCCGTTGAACCGCAGGACGCGGAACCGGCTTCTACAGGCCCATCAGCCCTGCCAGGTGGAGAGGTCTATGCACCCCAACAGGTGGAGTCAGCCCCCACAGAAAAGTCCCACCCAGGCCGAGGACCCCACCCCACCCCTTGTGGACTTTTCTTCCCCTCCTGCTGAATCCGGGGAACCTCTGTCTGCTGCACAGACAGAAGGGGTGTGCTCTGTGGACTCTCCCACTTCCACAGTTCCTGTGATGGAGGAGATAGGGGGACTTCTGCGAAAGTCTCGCTCCCCTATCAGAGCTGTAAAGAGACCCCGGGAGAAACGGAGCAGGAAGCCAACCCCCGGCCGTTTTACGACTCCTCTGGCCCTCAAAGTCCTCCGCCAGAGTGTTGTCTTGCAATCCAAAGCAAGATGAAAGCAGCCAATTTAGCACAACAGTTTCCCCCACCCTCGTCTCTCCACCCCCGAGCCACACCTGCAAACTTCGCACACAACACGTCATCCAGGGAGAGTGCAAGAGCCCTTTTCCGACATCAGAAGTGTTCGGAGAGCAGTGATGGACTGCATGCCTACGAGCAACGATCAGCCCCAGCTGCCCAGAGAGGGAACCAAAGCCAAAACTGGCATAGACCCCTGGACAGAGATGAGACGGGCGTGGTTAAGGGGCATCCACGTGCGGAAGAAGCAAGATGACAGGATGCCTCCTGTCATCCCGGTTTGCTGAACGCTGTGGCCCTCCGCAGCCAAAGGACTGCCAGTAACCACACTGGGGTTCTAGGAGGTAAAACTGGCACTCTGCCTGCCCCCTGCCCCCCCCCCCTCACCACCCCCCCCACATCCCTACCACCACCTTTTAACATAAGACAATGCCCATGTTTTTAAGTCCCTTTTTTAAAGTGTAGGTGCCCCCCTCCAATGCTGTTCCTGGGCACTTGTGGACAAGTCTGCCCTATTCAGGTGATTATTTGGACTGGCAATCTTGTGGATAGTAAATCCCTGTCCGTAAGGTTCCCCTGAATGGACTAAGTGCTTATAACATGCAGTGTTCCCCCTCTTCACATGTTGCTGTGAGTGATAAGGCCTAAACCCTCAAGTCCCACAGTCTTCTCCTGCCACTCCCCGAAGGACCCCCAGAGGCACAAGTGCAACCGGACCCATACCCTGCCACGGGAAGCTAGCCTAAGCGACTGCCGTCAGCAGTCCACCCAACTGGACCCGAGCTCAAGGAGCCAAAACGGATTCCGACAGGGAAAGAGGTGCTTCCCCGCCCGTCAGTAGAGAGGTCTTGACCGCACTTTTCCGCCTGTGGATCGTCCAGCTGCCTGTCACAGGAGACAGAGCCCCCCGCACGCTGTGCAGAATTGGTAGAGGACACTGTCAAATTAGGCCGCCTTTCACTCACACAGTTACAACATTAAGGGGAATAAGCACTGCATGTTATCCAAGGAAGTCCAGGGAGCCTCTTCCCCTTGCCAGTCCAGATACCCTGACACTGGAGAAGGAATTGACTGAACCAAGGTGCCATGACAGCAGTGAGAAAAAAAAAAAAAATGTCTGCACCACACCGGATCATCACAATGGGACTAGTAAACTGGACATGGACTAATTGTTTTAAAGATGGTTAGTGAACCATTAGGACACTTGTTTTCATGCAGCTATCATTGTACAATGATATAATGTCCAAATGTGTGGTTGTTATGATGATGGAACGATAGGCTCTTAGCAGCTGCATGCACCTATCGTTCCAAGAGAGGGAATGACGGGATGTTGCCTAATGTCTTTTGCTCTTTCTCTCTCTCTCTCCCCCTCTCTGT
>CM056382.1:21407626-21569491 GCA_029718625.1 Synaphobranchus kaupii
CCGCCTCCGCAGCATATCTTAAAGTCAGCCTGCCCAGTGTGAAGGGATTTTCTGTTTTACAATGTGTGTGTATTAATATAGAGACAATCACATGACTATTATTAAGCATTTATTATAGTTTTGATTATTAGTAGATCAATTATATTGAGTTAAGTAATTAAAACAATGTATTCCTCTGTTGAACACTGAGTAGGCTTCAAGCAGGCCTTGCTGTGTCTCACTCCCTCTGTGTCTCATCCTTCACAATCTGCAGAGACAAGCAGTCTGTGAGAATGGATGTTTTCGTGACTTGGTGTGAAGGTTAGAGTTTATCGAAAAGACTAAACACCAAGAAATGGATAGCCTTGTCTCTCTGTATGTTTAGAAACCGCCCATTGTGGCAAATCAGTAAAGCAATAAGAGATTGTGTATAAATGTCTTCTGTATTCTATTTTCAAGTTAGAGAAGATTCTGGTAAGACTCTCTCTCATTCTGAGTTTATCTCCAAATAAACAGAAATTCTTTTTCTTATTTCTATTACATGGTTTTGTTGTGGTTGTTTGGACAGACTTGCTCACTGTGTGTTGAAAGGGAAAAATCCACGACAATATGGCGTAGTTGGCAGGATTGCTAACTTGGTTTTCTCCTAAGCAGATTTCTCTCAAGTCGGAACGGCTTAGACAGTGCGCACTGCCGGGAGTTCAAACCCAGAGACCGCAACCCACTGAGACAATGGGTTCTAAAAATTCAAGGAGACAGGACTTGGAAATTACGGGTCCAATGAAAATAATGCATGACAAATATGGTCCGGCATCCACACACCAGCGTGATAAATGGCAAAAGTTAGGTTTCCCTGAAAAAGGCTCTTTTAGTCTAAATCAGATTGATAACCTAAAAATGCGGCTGCGGTCATATGAGGTTAAAAATAGTAAACGTAAATTTAAATGGCAACCCGACTGGGATGCAGTAGATTTGTGGGAAAAGGAATCAAAATGAAGGCAGGAAAAACAGACCAAGGGGGAAGATAAAAATAAAATTACTGTGGAGAAATCCCGACAAGGTAATTCAGTGCTATCTCCTGTTGTGCATTCCGACGGCTCTTTGTATCCCGATGTAGCGCAGCTTGCAAGCATACACAAAATTAACCTGGACTTGGACTGTCCTGCGTGTCCTCCAGCTTATGTCCCACAGCAAGCGGCAGGAGTTCACGGACATCCCTCAGCCACTGCTCCCCAGGCAGTGCATTCCAGTGCTGCTGCACAACCATCTGCGAGTGGGCCGGTGGCCAGAGTGAGACCTGCAGCTTCTGTAAGCCCAGATTCCACAGTACAGGTAACTTCCCACAAGGGCGAACCGCACGAGGTAGAGATGCCTACCCCGTCGCACACCAGGGGAGGTACCACGTACGGCCCGAAGACGTCGGCACCTGTGCCGGGGCCGGACTCATCCTGGGGGCCAGACACATACCCTATGCTAGAATGCCCCAACCCCAGGGCAGGACAAGACGACCAGGGTCCGACGGTCCTGGTATATCGGCCCTGGAAGGTGTCGGAGTTACAGGCTGTCTGCAAAGATTTGCCGGATCCAACCCAGGTGGGTGATGCCAAGTTCATGGAAGCTTTGAGAAATCTGGTAAAAACTTGTCACCCAACTGCAGGTAAATGACAAACTGTACTGATTAAAAAACTGAAGTTACGGTGGGGTAACGTAAGGGGAAATTGGTCTAAGAACCATCCATACAATGATGGTGCTACTTCTGAGTGAAACAGATAGATACTTTAGAAACCAGTATGAAAACCGAATTCCCTGTTCGTCTGAACTGGGAAGCAGTCAGACAGTTTAAACAAAAGCCTGGTGAAACTGTTAATGATTTTCTTGAGAGACTTACAGAGAAGTATGACGCGCACAGTGGAATGGACAAACCCGACAACAACAAGACTCTTAAGGAATTTTTTGTTTTACAATGTGTGTGTATTAACATAGAGACAATCACATGACTATTATTAAGCATTTATTATAGTTTTGATTATTAGTAGATCAATTATATTGAGTTAAGTAATTAAACAATGTATTCTCTGTGAACACTGAGTAGGCTTCAAGCAGGCCTGCTGTGTCTCACTCCCTCTGTGTCTCATCCTTCACAATCTGCAGAGACAAGCAGTCTGTGAGATGGATGTTTTTGTGACTTGGTGTGAAGGTTAGAGGTTATCGAAAGACTAAACACCAAGAAATGGATACCCTTGTCTCTCTGTATGTTTAGAAACCGCCCCTTGTGGCAAATCAGTAAAGCAATAAGAGATTGTGTCTTCTGTATTCTGTTTTCAAGTTAGAGAGATTCTGGTAAGACTCTCTCTCATTCTGAGTTTATCTCCAAATAAACTGAAATTCTTTTTCTTATTCTATCACATGGTTTTTTTGTGGTTCTGTTTGGACAGACTTGCTCACTGTGGGCCCTATCTTGGCGATCTTGGCGCTTAGTCTAAGCGCATGGCGCTAAGTCCATTTAGGGCGTGTCCAAGTCTACTTTTGCTATTTTAACGGCGTGTTTTTTGGGCGCTAAGCACGGCACAAGGTGCAACTGGGCTGAACCTAGTCTCTTCATTAATTATAGGTGTGTCTTGGGCGTGACATGCAATAAACCAATCAAAATGTCATATCCCATTCCCAAAAGCCTGCTTTTCCACCTTGGCGGATTGCTTATGATGGCGAAACAGACATGCTCGTGCGTGTTTAGTGTGATCAAGGAATCGGCTATATGGATCAGTAGCAGTAGTAGTATTATGAGTTCCCGGTAATTCCTGACAGTGCTGTTAACGAAATATATGCTGTTAAATTTCATTAAAAGCACCTGCAACAGCTGAGAATAAGCGACCAATTGCTTCCTTCTCACCTTAGAAAACGCCAAATTAGCCTGCTTGTTTAACAAACTTGATTATGCAATGAACTCATGTTCAAGCTTCATCCGAAGTTCATTAGGCTACCTGCATTCTAATTTTGATTAATAACATAACTAACGTTATTTTGCCTTAATGATGACACTAAATACAACAAATCTGTCAGGTTGGCAACCCATAGGTTCAGCATATATATTCCCTTGTTTTATAATGTCCTGCTTATGGAAATGTGACCAACCTGTTTAACTGGTAGCGTAATACTTTAAAACTATTCACTTTCCCAGGAAGACCGTGAAAAGTGCGATGTACAGCAGGGGAAACAGACCTGCTCATGTAAAGTGAACATGCAGATAATGGAAATAAAATTAATTGTAAATTAATTGTGTAAAGTGCTGAAAATTTCGTTTGTAATTAGACGCTTAGTTCTCTTTAAAATCTTTTGTTCAAGTTATGGAATTACAGGTGAAATCAGCAGGGTTTTAATAAGCTGAGGGTATGGAAACCTAGTCACTGTAATTTAAAAAAATATGAAGGACGAAGAATAGCTAAGGTTAGCCTACAATTCATTTAACATGATGACATTTATCTCCGTTTTTTGACCATAGTCTATCTAAAAAACATTATGCACAGCGAGTCCGCTGTAGCCTATGCTATTTGAAAAACAATAAAAGCAATATTCACTGGACAAGGTTTTGAAATTTTTTCAGTCACAAACCATTCTATTTACTTACAGGCTGTATTCCTAGATAAACAGAGCTGTATTGTAATGACATCTGAAGCGCATTTTCAGAACGCAAATGTCCGTCTATTGCAGTACGCGAGTTTTCCATTGAATGACAATTCACGCATTAGGTGCAAATGACAATTCGCGCATTAGGCTTGATATAGGTGTTATCAGGTCCTTTTTAATGGATAGCCATTGTCCCGTACCTTCGCACATCGCCTGGATGTTGATGGAGTGGGCTGAGAGCAATGTAATGTGGCATCGTTTCCCTTCGCTTAGGGAAAGGTATGTGGACCTATGGAACCTTTTATTATTATGCATTTTTGATATAGCCTACACAATAATACTATTTCACATTGTGATCTAGATATTTTAGTCATGCTTGTGCACGCACCTGTGTGTAACAGACAGGAGGGTATGCGCGTTGTGCACATGCCTATGTAGACACACTTATATGCGCCGTTAAAATAACATGTAAACAACTGCGACATGACTTTAGACCAGGTTTGTGGTGGTTCTAGCGCAAGCGCTTTCTGCTGGCTCAAGATAGCAATACGCCAAAAAGAATCCTGGCCACTCCTCATCTTAAGACCAACACGCCCTGTTCACTTGTGATGGCGCAAGAATACATGCTAGTTAAAGGACGTAAGCGTTAGGCGTTACTGTGGACCTAGCGCCGGGTGTAAGATAGCAAAGATACTTGCGTTTGGGTTAGCGCCGCTTTGCGTCGGGTGTAAGATAGGGCCCTGTGTGTTGAAAGGGAAAAATCCACAACACCAGCTTTCTCCCAATACACTGCCCCCTCGTGTACGGTTGTGTTATTGCACCTGCATTTGGCGCTGTGGTCTGTTAATTGCCTTTACATTCTGGTATAATACCTATTATCATTAATAGTATTATTAACCATGCTGTATTCATAATTGATTACTTCATCACAGCTATTTTAATTTATTTGATTAATTCATTTTACTATTAAATAGGAAATTTAGGAGTAATTGTAATTCGGACAATTTCACATTCTGATATTTGATAATCGGAGAGGTGCTGGATGTGACATGGGGTGCTGATCCATAAGAAAAAGAAAAAATCAATGTAGGCTAGCAAAGCTCTACAAAAAGTCTACACGGCACGCAAATCTCCGTTGCAAAAATTAAAAAGCCTTTATTTCATTGCTGCAGGATAATCCAACACGTCGGCAACAAAGCCTTCTTCAGGGTAGATACTGAGTTGCACTCACAGGTGCGTTAAATAATCACATCATGCGGCCTCAGCCAATCAAGTCACAATACATGGTAGTCTATAAAATTAATTGCAATACAATACAACCCCTATGGAAAAAGAACATGCTGCAGTATATTGTAAATATATCAAAATTATCTTCACAATATATTTAAAATATACTGCAGTATATTACATTTCCATATGGGAAAAAGGGCAATACATTATGAAATAGAAGCATACAATACCATACAATACCAACAAAGCCTTCCTCAGGGTAGATACTGAGTTGCGCTCACAGGTACATTAAATAATCACATCATGCGGCCTCAGCCAATGAAGTCACAGTACATGGTAGTCTATAACATTCATTGCAATACAATGCAAAAAAGGACAATCCATCATGAAATAGAAGCATACAATACCATACATAGATAATGCTGGCGCCAGCTAATCAGAAAAGAAAAATTATTATATACATAATGTCCAGATACATGCCCACATACACCCCCATACATATATATGTATATATGTATATATATATATATATATATATATATACATATATATATATATACACATACGCCATATATACATAAATATACACCTGCATACTGCATATACATATACACATACATTCCCCCACGCATGTGTACATGGACATAATGAGTATGTACAACAAAACAGATTCGGAGAATCAACAATTACTATCTCGTAAACGACAACAGTATTGTGTGAAGATATAAACACCTCTAGGGTTGAAGACGGTCTTTTAAAATTATTTTTGTACGTCCAACATAGAAAGCCCCGTATGGGCATTGAAGCCTATATACAACGTGTGTGGTGGAACAATTGACAAATGAGCGCATCTTATAGGTGGTACCTCTATGCGCATCAGGAAAGACGTCGGTCCTGGTTACATTGAAGCAATGGTTACAGTGTCCACATGGATAGGTGCCCATAGGTTTGGAGAGCCAGTTCCGCTCGACTGAGACGGTCAGATGGCTGCGCACCAGCGTGTCGTGAGTGGGAGCGTGTCGAAAAGAAAACATGGGGGGATATGGGAAAATGTAATTCAGAGTGGGATCACTCTGAATAAGGCTCCAATTACGTTTGATTATGTTATTTATTTTGGCTGCTTCCGTGCTGTATTGAGTAACAAAGTATATTTGATCAGATCAAAAATGTCTACGACATAAAAAAGAGCCAAGTTACTCATGCATAGCCTACATAGCACTGTCTATAAGTCCTTAATTCCAATTTGCAAAAACTAGGCCTGCCTTTAACTCTATAGGCTTTGGCCCCCTAGTGGTGGGACGCATGCGGTCCAATTTTTTATAGTGTTCATATTTCTCTTAAATTCTAAATGATAACGTTAATAAAACACGGAACTTTCGACGCAAAATTGTTAAAAACAGTCACAGCCTGCGAACACATTCGTTTATATGCTTATCAGCTCTCAGGTTACACTACAGAGCCATAAAGCAGCAGGGTGCTAATAGCCCAACCCACTTTTTTTATTTGTTTACAGCCTTCACCTCGCCGCAATCACAGGCAATAAAATGCGTATCACAAAAGCTCTTGGTACCATTTCAACACGCTGAAAAATCAAGATCCGATTCAGGAACAATTGTATATTATTGAAAAGTTGTATAAATAAACATTAGGTGTTTTTTTACCGTTGCGTAAAAGCATTACTAGACTGCTACAGGAATGATCTAACGTAAAACACGTAGATTATCTTCGACGGGGGTTCCTGCCCTTTCAAACGAAGCAAAATATGTCATATTCAAGCGACTGTGAACGGCGCTGTATCCACGCGTAAAGACAGCCCATAGGGCAATCGGCTGTGCGCTCCTGACTGTCGACAGCATCATATGACGCCTGTGGCCATTTTGACTGAGTTTATCCTGGAAGGGATAGGCTGGATTGCTGTTACAATTACGTTTTCAGTCTATCCCGATGTATTTAGCAATGTGTAGCTTTTTTTGTGAGCTGAAAAAACGTCACAGACCAGTCTTTCTCTGTACGCAGACACGGGCAGCTGTATGATGCAATTGCGCTGGTGATGTCTTTGCTGCTTCAAAGTTTACGATTATTTTATACATTTATACGCGAACGTGGCAATCAACGGTGGAAAGAAGAGCGCTTATTTCACGGTTGCTCAGGTTTTGGAGGTGAAGAAGTGTCCCAGAGGCGAAGAAGTCTGTGTTCTGGCAGAGCAATGACTCTGGCATGGACCCGTGCCTGGACATGTAAGTGTTTTTAAAAATATATAATACAAATTATTATTATTATTATTATTGTTATTATTATCATCATAATTATCAACAGTATGGAGCGCTATTATCTAGAGTATTTTTAGTTTGGTGATAAATGGATTCTCGCAGGAGTTCGCTAGTTAGCTTCTATGGCGTCACAGGCTAAGGAGCGCCTGCTCTTTGTTTGTTTTCTAGCGTTCATTCGCAGTTTCTTTGTGCAGCAACCAACACAAGGGCTAGTTGTTGAATTTACGCATGAAACGACATCCATTCTCAGTACTTTATTTCACGGTTCAGTCAAGACATTACAGTATTATAATAATGTAATTTAGTTCGTGCAAGCTGACAAACGAATTCATAAATCCTAGTTAGCTACGATTGCTAATTATGTTGGAGCTAATATCAGACGTACTGTGGATGTAAGATTTTTTAATGTATATACGTATATATAATATATATATATATGTGTGTGTGTGTGTGTGTATATATATATATATATATCTATATATATATATTTTTTTTTTTATAAAATAAAAAAAATTTTCCACTTAATTGTAATACTTGCCATATGTCTTTTTGAGATAATTTGTGTTCTCATTTTTTAGTGATTCTACTTAGTAATGTACTTGAATCTGTCTTTTTCAGGGAGGACAGTGAAGACACCCCTCCCCCACCTAACACCTCTGTCGTAGGAGGTGGTAACAGACAGGTTTGCCAAATAGTGATGTATAATTCATTACTTTTGCTGTAAAAAGTCAAGTTGAAGGCTTGTTATAGATAAACCTGTTATTCTGCTGGCTTATGGGGCTCTGGTAAATCTAACTTTGAAGTACAGTGCCATTTTAAATGTAAAGCAGATTGGTTGGATAACATTAGGGTAAGTAATCCTTTTCGGAGAGGTATTTGGGCACTTTTGGGCACGCTTTGTAAGAGAATACCCTCATACACATAAACACAAAACATGTGTAGGTTAATTTTCTTCACATTCTGTATTACAAAAAATGTTTTAAAAGAAAAATAAAGTTTTCTGATGATTGACATGCCTAGACAGAAAGATATGCACATGTTTTATATTTGGCGACGTTTGGAAACGTTTCGGGACACCCGGGCCCCGTTTTGGTAAAAATACCAATGCATAAGGAAAGCCTGTAGATATCTTTACCAAATTCTAAACCCAAGTGGACAACATATCAGTGCACTAGTGTAAGGAAGTCTGGCTTGCTCCAGTACTTTGAAGTTGAAATATTCAGTGCTAAACTGTAAAAACACAAGGCGTTTTGTACTTTTTTTTGTTTTTTTATGTGTATTATGTATAAACTGTATGTGACCATTTTTACATAAATTTATTCTGATGCAAATTTCTGAATGGTACAAGCCTCTTCTTTCATTGAAACTTTCAACCATGGATGTGCAGTGAATCGTTTTTGAGATATTGGCACTTAATTGACACTAGTAAAAACTAGGCGAAAATTGTATAAAATAGGCCAAAGTAAATAGGGTTAAAAGTATTGATATCAAAATGTGGCCAACTAACAATATTGCCTATCGTAGCTCACACTAAATACACTAGCTCTATTCCAAAGCAATGCTATCCAAACTTTCCTAAATTATTTAATGCAACTTGGCCCTGTGTTTCTTCATCTAACCATCTCAAGAGAATGTGGTCAATGAAACTGTATGTGCCACATCAAACTGCAAAATGAAAATATTTATAGTGTGTCGGGTAAGTGAGGACTAGGTAAAATGTGTATTTTCTGAATTCCAACAGTCAATGCCCTTGTTAAAATGTTCAGCACTCTGAATACTGAACACAAGTGATATTGCGTGCTAGAACCCCTCACTTAACCTACATTCAAAATAAGCTTTACGTGATTTAATTAAATTATTATTATTAAAAATGACAATCATCAATTAAATCGCCGAATTCTTTGATAGGTAAGGCAAACAGTAACCTGGTGGATCAACCAACAAACAAAAACAAAGTCTAAATCAGGTCTTGAAATTAAGTAATTTTATTAAATGAAAACATTCAATTAGAATAATGACTGGGAATCATACATTCACGAAGGAATGTAGGCTGACTACTTATAATTTACAAAATGGAAGACATTAAACCAGACATTAAATTGGATATACCAGTAAAAGAGAGATAAGCCAAAAAATTGCCAATATTATTTACCCTCCAGCTGAACAGGAACAAAAGGAAACGCACAAGGAACCAAGTGAAATGCAACCTACTCCACAGTGTCTCTACCAGTTCTGCACGGCGTGCGGGGGCTCTGTCTCCTGTGACAGGAAGCTGGACGATCCACAGGTGGCAAAGTACAGTCAGGACCTCTCTTCTGATGGGCGGGGAAGCGCCTCTTTCCCTGTCGGAATCCATTTTGGCTCCTTTAGCCTGGATCCAATTGGGTGGACTGCTGACGGCAGTTGCTTAGGCTAGCTTCCCGCGGCAGGGTGTGGGACCGGTTGCACTTGTTTGCACTTGTGTCTGTGGGTGTCCTTTAGGGAATGGCAGGAGAAGACTGTGGGAGTTGAGGGCTTAGGCATTATCACTCATAGCAACATGTGAAGACCGGAACAATTAATGATAGCACTGCATGTTATGACCGCTGTCAGTCCATGCAGGGGAACCTTACGGACAGGGTTTACCGTCCACGGGATTGCCAGTCTAAATAATCACATGAATAGGGCAGACTTGTCCAGAAGTGTCCAGGAACAGTATTTGGCAGGGGGGGGGCAGAGAGAGGCCGAGAGAGAGAGACAGAGAGAGAGAGAGAGAGAAAGAGCAAAAGACATTAGGCAACATCTCGTCATTCCCTCTCTTGGGACGATAGGTGCATGCAGCTGCTAAGAGCCTATCGTTCCATCATCATAACAACCACACATTTGGACATTATATATATATCATTGTACAATGATAGCTGCATGAAAACAAGTGTCCTAATGGTTCACTAACCATCTTTAAAACAATTAGTCCATGTCCAGTTTGATAGTCCCATTGTGATGATCCGGTGTGGTGCAGACATTTTTATTTTTTTGTCACTGCTGTCATGGCACCTTGGTTCAGTCTCTTCCTTCTCCAGTGTCAGGGTATCTGGACTGGCAAGGGAAGAGGTTCCCTGGACTTGCTTGGTTAACATGCAGTGCTTATTCCCCTTAATGTTGTAACTGTGTGAGTGAAAGGCAGCCTAATTCCACAGTGTCTCTACCAATTCTGCACAGCGTGCGGGGGGCTCTGTCTCCTGTGACAGGCAGCTGGACGATCCACAGGCGGAAAAGTGCGGTCAAGACCTCTCTACTGACGGGCGGGGAAGCACCTCTTTCCCTGTCGGAATCCATTTTGGCTCCTTGAGCTCGGGTCCAGTTGGTTGGACTGCCGACGGCAGTCGCTTAGGCTAGCTTCCCGCGGCAGGGTATGGGTCCGGTTGCACTTGTGCCTCTGGGGGTCCTTCGGGGAGTGGCAGGAGAAGACTGTGGGACTTGAGGGCTTAGACCTTACCACTCACAGCAACATATGAAGAGGGGAACACTGCATGTTATAAGCACTTAGTCCATTCAGGGGAACCTTACGGACAGGATTTACCATCCACAGGATTGTCAGTCCAAATAATCACCTGAATAGGGCAGACTTGTCCATAAGTGTGCAGGAACAGCATTGGCGGGGGCACCTACACTTTAGAAAAGCGACTTAAAAACATGGGCATGGTCTTATGTTAAAAGGTGGTGGTAGGGATGTGGGGGGGGGGGGGGGGGGGAGTGCCAGTTTTACCTCCTAGAACCCCAGTGTAGTTACTGGCAGTCCTTTGGCTGTGGAGGGCCACAGCGTTCAGCAAACCGGGATGACAGGAGGCATCCTGTCATCTTGCTTCTTCCGCACGTGGATGCCCCTTAACCACGCCCGTCTCATCTCTGTCCAGGGGTCTATGCCAGTTTTGGCTTTGGTTCCCTCTCTGGGCAGCTGGGCTGATGGTCGCTCATAGGCATCTAATCCATCACTGCTCTCCGAACACTTCTGACGTCGAAAAGGGGCTCTTGCACTTTCCCTGGATGACTTGTGTGTGCGAAGTTTGCAGGGGTGGCTCGGGGGTGGAGAGACAAGGGTGGGGGAAACTGTTGTTCTAACTTGGCTGCTTTCATCTTGCTTTGGAGTGCAAGACAACACACTGGCAGAGACTTTGAGGGCCAGAGGAGTCGTAAAATGGCCGGGGGTTGGCTTCCTGCTCCATTTCTCCCGGGGTCTCTTTACAGCTCTGATAGGGGAACGAGGCTTTCGCAGACGTCCCCCTATCTCCTCCATCACAGGAACTGTGGAAGTGGGAGTGTCCACAGAGCACACCCCTTCTGTCTGTGCAGCAGACAGAGGTTCCCCGGATTCAGCAGGAGGGGAAGCAGTAGGAGGGGAAGAAAAGTCCACAAGGGGTGGGGTGGGGTCCTCGGCCTGGGGGGACTGGTCTGTGGGGGCTGACTCCACCTGCTGGGGTGCATAGACCTCTCCACCTGGCAGGGCTGATGGGCCTGTAGAAGCCGGTTCCGCGTCCTGCATTTC
Organism: Synaphobranchus kaupii; assembly: GCA_029718625.1. Taxonomy (NCBI): domain Eukaryota; kingdom Metazoa; phylum Chordata; class Actinopteri; order Anguilliformes; family Synaphobranchidae; genus Synaphobranchus; species Synaphobranchus kaupii. Next base: position 21,419,252 of record CM056382.1, read on the forward strand.
AACGGTCTCCTCACCAGGCTGCGCTGCTGTGTCTGCAGTAGCAGGTTCTGCCTCCAGGGGTTCGACCGTCTCCTCACCAGGCTGGGCTGCTGTGTCTGCAGTAGCCGTTTCTGCCTCCAGGGGTTCGACGGTCTCCTCACCAGGCTGGGCTGCTGTGTCTGCAGTAGCCGTTTCTGCCTCCAGGGGTTCGACAGTCTCCTCGCCTGGCTCAGTTGAGAGGACTGCAGCAGCGGATTCCACTTCCTGTGGGGTCACATCCTCTGTGGTGGCTGGTGTGATACAAGACACAGAGCTGTTTCCCCCAAATTCCTCCAGGGAAGGGGGGCTCACCAGGGGGGTGGCTACATTGTCTGTGGAGGTGATAAAATCCAAAAGAATTGTCCAAGCCTGAAGGGGGTGGGGATGAGTCAATGGAGAGTGGTGCATTGTCCTCGGTGGGGGGTGGTGCCTGGGTTATGGCTGGAATGGCGCCATGCACTGCTCCTTCCAGCGCAGGCTGTACTGCCACAGAAGAAACTGGTTTGGCAGTAACTCCTGACTTACAGTGGTGCTTTTCCCAAGCCAGTTTCCACATTTGGTTTACCTCCTCCCATGCCTGCTTTGACCGCCGGAGGTAGAGAAAATGTTGTCTTTTCTCTAGGTACGACCTTATCCCTTGGACAATCCTGCGCCTGGTTTCATCGCTATCTGGACAAATCAGGTCCAAATACTCAGTCCGCAGGTTGTAAAGTGCCTCCTCCTTCAGCTGGTCCATTGCCTTCAGCTGTTCTGCAAATTTTGGGCACTGGGCTATCAAATATTGCCGTTCTGATAACATGAGATACCACTGCTGATCCAACCTTGACTGGCCAGGGAATGCTGGTAGGCCAGCAGTGGAGGGTAAATGAGGCATCTCTCTCTTTGTCTGGTATGCCATAATAATATATATATTTTTTTTCAAAATAAAATCAATCAATCTAAGACCAGTCAATTAGAAAAAGATTTGAACTTGTCTCAGAGTTTACCGCAGTTTACTCAATAGTACAATTTTGTATGCTATAGGACAACCTATCTCGGTGGAACCTCCAATTATGTCGGGTAAGTGAGGACTAGGTAAAATGTGTATTTTCTGAATCCAGCGGTTCCAACAGTCAATGCCCTTGTTAAAATGTTCAGCACTCTGAATACTGAACACAAGCGATATTGCGTGCTAGAACCCCTCACTTAACCTACATTCAAAATAAGCTTTCCATGATTTAATTTAATTATTATTATAAAAAATGACAATCATCAATTAAATCGCCAAATTCTTTGATAGGTAAGTCGAACAGTAACCTGGGGGATCAACCAACAAGCCAAAACAAAGTCTAAATCAGGTCTTGAGATTAAGTAATTTTATTAAATGAAAACATTCAATTAGAATAATGACTGGGAATCATACATTCACAAAGGAATGTAGACTGACTACTTATAATTTACAAAATGGAAGACATTAAACCAGACATTAATTTGTATATACCAGTAAAAGAGAGATAAGCCAAAATTGCCAATATTATTTACCCTCCAGCTGAACAGGAACAAAAGGAAACGCACAATGAACCAAAAGGATGACTAGTGGAAATACTCTGATTCAGATGTGTTGCACTTAGAAATTAAACTGAAAAATTACTACACTATAGGGCATGTTTGAACAATTGTCTGCATCCACTGCTTTGGGTCTATGAAAAGCACAGAATGAATAAAATGTATTATTATTATTATTATTATTATTATTATTATGTATTTATTGATTCATTTATTTGGATTTCTATCAAAACCTGTGTGGTCCTACAGAGCATATATCCTTGTGTTCACAAAATTCTGTTTGCAAATATCATAAATACTATTATGTTAAGAAAATTGGTACTATTACCTATTTGCCACCATCTGACCCACAAACATGTCTGGATGCTTTTGTAAAAATGCTATATGTACGCTATTTTCTAGGTAAAGATATTACTCATTTTTATCTGCATTTATTTATTCGTCACCCCTTTCTCTATTGTACATGATGTTTCTTGATATGTTTCTGTACTACTCAATTATCACTCACTGACATCACCTTTTGGTTAATGAATATAATTCATAGTCAATTATGATTAACCTCTTGGCGCAGATGGCAAATTTCACCTATTTAGGGGTGCTCCGTTTAAGGCTTTATAACTCCAGGTGTGAGCATCACATAAACTTGGTAAATGGCTTAAATGAAAGAAGACAGGTGTACCATTTACAATACAAACTTAGATTTGTTTATTTTCATAATTTAAGTCAAAATAAAGTGCCACAAATGCAAAGAAACTTTGGAGAAAAAAAATTAAAAATAGATTTTTTTTATTTTGCTGAGAGCTACATAAGTGAAATCTGTAATATATATACATTTCCTGGATCATAAACTCCATGTCCACATGTTTTGCAAAATCTGAGGATGATATGCAGAACTACTAAAGGTCTATGATGCAAAATATAGCAGTGTATCCTGTTGTCCATTAGTGTCTCCGAATCTATCCAAATGGCTAAATTGTGCACTGCTGCAAATAAAATAAAAAAATGAAATATTTAACTACAAATCAACAGTTTGGGCTCATAAAACTCACTTGTGCATAATTTCCAAGTGAGAATTATATATTTTCAGCAGTATAGGGGGGTAGATATCTATGGGTCCAAAACCCCTATGCAAAACATGTCATAAAATGAATAAAATTAGTTTTGTACATTATAACGCATACACATTTGCTCCCTCTGGTGGCTTAAGATAAAAAACATTGATATCACAGTGTTACATACACCTAAATATGTTGCCTAATCATTCACTCTTGTACCTCAATAAAACATCACTTGTCCCTGTACTCTACAGTATTGTAATGGGGCGTGACGTGTGAGGAAGGAGGAGCCAAACGCAGCAAGGGGAATCATTAAGCCCTTAGGCCACTAAGGCGGGATACCCGCAGATAAGGGAGGAGACAAGACAAGGAACACAAACACCACTACAACCGCTACTAACTGGCTCACTGTCAAACGCCAAGTAGAGCGCAAGGACAGGGATCAGAACAGCCAGAAATAATAAGCGCCCTGTCTCGGTAACGAGACAAAATAAGAACGGGCGAGTAGCGTAAAGACAAACATAAAACACAAACAAACACTGCAAAATAATACGATATAGTAATAGCGGAGGCGAAAGGAAACAGATCCAACGTTCCCAGGCTATTATCAAACTCGCGGTCACACACAAACGTGTCCACAGCATCGCCCAATCTTCCCCACAGGAAGACATGCGCCAAAAGACGAACCAGAACATGAGTCCCAAACAAATTCGTCAAACTCCATGAAAGGAGAAATGCGCCGAAAGGAACGAGCAGGACAGGCAGCACCGGACAATACCCGGCTAGAACAACGCGAGATTGATTGAAAATAAGCGCCCTGCCTCTCTATGAGGAAATGTAACGAGGCGAACAGGAACAGAGATTTAACGTTCCATGGCGGGATTAATAGGCTCGCAGTCCAAAACAGAAAACAAAGGGGTAAACACCCGATCTCCCAGGAGAGAGAAACATTTTACAGGTGAGCCGACGGAGCAACGTCGTCCCATAACTTTACAATCCATAGACTAACGCAAGCTTAAATTGGAACAACCGCCCTAGCCTCTCAGTAAGGAGAAATGTAACGAGGCGAACAGGAACAGAGATTAACGTTCCATGGCTATTTTAATAAAACACGCAGTCAAACACAAACACGTCCACAACATAGCCCAAGCTCCATAAACTAGGAGGCTAACACCCGGAGAACGAAACTAGAACAACAGTTCCCAACAAAATCGTCCCGCACAGGTAGTTAGGGAGTATAGGACGGCTGCAACAAAAGACCTACGCAAATTAATAGCACGACAGCCTCTCAATAAGGTGAAATGTAACGAGACAAACAGGAACTGAGATTTAAAGTTCCGAGGCTATTTTAAGAACACACGCAGTCAAACACAAACACGTCCACAACATAGCCCAAGCTCCATAAACTAGGAGGCTAACACCCGGAGAGAATCGTCCCACAGGTAGTTAGGGAGTATAGGACGGCTGCAACAAAAGACCTACGCAAACTTAATAGCACGACAGCCTCTCAAATACAAATAAAAACCCTGGCTCACAACAAAGGAGACGTAGTCCACGAGAAGGAGACCAAACAGGGAAATACGTACCAAGGCTACTTACTGGCTCACAGTAACACGGAATTGAGTAGAAGCAAAAGCGCCAGGTCTCTCAGTAAGAAAACCAAACAGGCGAAAATGGACCAGAGAAACTACTACTATACTTCTACGAGCTAAGAAACTAAATAGAAGCTAAACACCCGATCTCCCTATGGGAAGACGTGCCGAAGAGCGAGCAGAACTACAGTTCTGAACAGAATCGCCCAAAACTCCATACACGGAGGAAAAGCACTAACAGGGCAAAATAGAGCAGAGATATTACGGTCCAAAACTTCTACGAGAAATCAACTACCAAGCCAGTAAGAAATCAGCCCTGCCTCAACAGAGACGTTAAAAATAGGCGAGTAGCCAAAATGGTACGAGAACACACAACCAACAATACACCACAGTACAAAACAATAAACAATCAATGTCGAAGCCCCGAACGAAGGAAACTGTAGGCTTATATAACTCACAGGGAACCACGAACAGGTGAAACGCTAACCAGAAACTCCCCCAACTCAGCAGGGCGGAGCAAGCATCCACCAAAAGGGCAGCGCCCTCACGTGGCCACCGAGGAAAACGACCGCATAGGACAACAGGGTCCAAAACCATGACAGGACCCCCCTTCTAAGGGGCGACCCAGGCGACCCCAGAAATAAAAACCATGCGGAAGTTCCTAGAGAGAAATACCCGACAAAATACATACAAATTTTTTATTTTTTATTTTTTATTTTTTTTGGAAGGGAAGGGAGGGTGGGACTAAGGGTGAGGGGGGTGTGGAACAAATAAGTGCCCGGCTAAAAAGTACCCTGGAGAAAACTTCAGCACCCTGGTTCCTGGCTACCTACCCAAAACCTTACTATGCCTATCAGTCTTCATGAGGCGTGCCGGGCAAGAGGCGACTTTAAACGCTTTAACTCAAGGGCAATGGCCTACAAACCGAGACCAAAGCCCTTGAATGCGTACCCGACAGGGATAAAATCCCCACCCAGGATTACCCCGAAAATAAAAAAGGCAAAATAATAAAGTAGTGGGCCGCTGGGAAACCAAAGATGATTAACTGGCCCACTCGGCGCCTACCTACCAGGGTAGCTGGAAAACAAAACAAACCCAAGGGATACTAACAAAAACCAAGACACAAACCACAAAGTTAGCCATTAAAACCCCTCTTTAAAAAAAAATTCCCCTAAAAAGGCCGCTGGCCCCGGTAAAGGCTTCGACATTCTGTAATGGGGCGTGACGTGTGAGGAAGGAGGAGCCAAACGCAGCAAGGGGAATCATTAAGCCCTTAGGCCACTAAGGCGGGATACCCGCAGATAAGGGAGGAGACAAGACAAGGAACACAAACACCACTACAACCGCTACTAACTGGCTCACTGTCAAACGCCAAGTAGAGCGCAAGGACAGGGATCAGAACAGCCAGAAATAATAAGCGCCCTGTCTCGGTAACGAGACAAAATAAGAACGGGCGAGTAGCGTAAAGACAAACATAAAACACAAACAAACACTGCAAAATAATACGATATAGTAATAGCGGAGGCGAAAGGAAACAGATCCAACGTTCCCAGGCTATTATCAAACTCGCGGTCACACACAAACGTGTCCACAGCATCGCCCAATCTTCCCCACAGGAAGACATGCGCCAAAAGACGAACCAGAACATGAGTCCCAAACAAATTCGTCAAACTCCATGAAAGGAGAAATGCGCCGAAAGGAACGAGCAGGACAGGCAGCACCGGACAATACCCGGCTAGAACAACGCAAGATTGATTGAAAATAAGCGCCCTGCCTCTCTATGAGGAAATGTAACGAGGCGAACAGGAACAGAGATTTAACGTTCCATGGCGGGATTAATAGGCTCGCAGTCCAAAACAGAAAACAAAGGGGTAAACACCCGATCTCCCAGGAGAGAGAAACATTTTACAGGTGAGCCGACGGAGCAACGTTGTCCCATAACTTTACAATCCATAGACTAACGCAAGCTTAAATTGGAACAACCGCCCTAGCCTCTCAGTAAGGAGAAATGTAACGAGGCGAACAGGAACAGAGATTAACGTTCCATGGCTATTTTAATAAAACACGCAGTCAAACACAAACACGTCCACAACATAGCCCAAGCTCCATAAACTAGGAGGCTAACACCCGGAGAACGAAACTAGAACAACAGTTCCCAACAAAATCGTCCCGCACAGGTAGTTAGGGAGTATAGGACGGCTGCAACAAAAGACCTACGCAAATTAATAGCACGACAGCCTCTCAATAAGGTGAAATGTAACGAGACAAACAGGAACTGAGATTTAAAGTTCCGAGGCTATTTTAAGAACACACGCAGTCAAACACAAACACGTCCACAACATAGCCCAAGCTCCATAAACTAGGAGGCTAACACCCGGAGAGAATCGTCCCACAGGTAGTTAGGGAGTATAGGACGGCTGCAACAAAAGACCTACGCAAACTTAATAGCACGACAGCCTCTCAAATACAAATAAAAACCCTGGCTCACAACAAAGGAGACGTAGTCCACGAGAAGGAGACCAAACAGGGAAATACGTACCAAGGCTACTTACTGGCTCACAGTAACACGGAATTGAGTAGAAGCAAAAGCGCCAGGTCTCTCAGTAAGAAAACCAAACAGGCGAAAATGGACCAGAGAAACTACTACTATACTTCTACGAGCTAAGAAACTAAATAGAAGCTAAACACCCGATCTCCCTATGGGAAGACGTGCCGAAGAGCGAGCAGAACTACAGTTCTGAACAGAATCGCCCAAAACTCCATACACGGAGGAAAAGCACTAACAGGGCAAAATAGAGCAGAGATATTACGGTCCCAAACTTCTACGAGAAATCAACTACCAAGCCAGTAAGAAATCAGCCCTGCCTCAACAGCGACGTTAAAAATAGGCGAGTAGCCAAAATGGTACGAGAACACACAACCAACAATACACCACAGTACAAAACAATAAACAATCAATGTCGAAGCCCCGAACGAAGGAAACTGTAGGCTTATATAACTCACAGGGAACCACGAACAGGTGAAACGCTAACCAGAAACTCCCCCAACTCAGCAGGGCGGAGCAAGCATCCACCAAAAGGGCAGCGCCCTCACGTGGCCACCGAGGAAAACGACCGCATAGGACAACAGGGTCCAAAACCATGACAAGTATGTATACTTTTGTCCTGGGATTGCATTTTTCTGTATTCTTTTAATCTTTTAAGTTTTCCTATTTATAATGACTCCATATAATGACCTTAATCTACCACATATCAGCACAACAGTAAATTGGAATAAGCATTTGTCATGCCCTAAGAGACTCGTATACGCCATAGCCTATATTATGTATGATAACATGAACATAAAATAGTTTTCCACCATCTGTAAAATGCTGCCAAATGTTCTATCTTCAATGAACATCGGTAGCCTACTTCAAAAATACATTTAGCTAACGATTGCACTACAGTATGTGAAGTGCACTCAAAATGCGAAAATAACAACAGGGCTATCAAACATATTGGAAAGACAGTGCTTGAGTGGAAACACGAACGTACGTATGTAGCCAGCGAGACCAACGGTATTTTAGACGCAAAAATACTTACATATCGCAAAAGGGAAATTCCCCTGCATAATGCGTATTGTACATCGCTTGCGTAATACTAGACAGTTAAAACGAAAACTGTCGTTACGCTGGGCTGTAGTAAATTGCTCAAAGCACCCAAAAAGACTTGGCATATACCGTTGCGAAGGTTATAATATACTCTATTGGATAAAAAAGCCGACAATTAATGCATGAGACAGGCTTACAGGGCATGGGGCTATTACGCTGCGACGTTTCAGATAGTATAATAGCAGTATAAAGTGTTGTATATTTCTCAAACCGATTGTACCAGACAATAAATGACAACTGAATTTTGAAAGGAACATCTCGATGTGTAAAACCAATGGTAGGATTGTATATTTATTTCATATTTAGTAGCATATATTGCTAGTAGAATACATGGTAGAATGAGATAGTACTTTCACAGTTTATTTTGCATTTGAGTGAGCAGGGCTTTTCACGGCTTTTCTGGCATACGATCAGGCTATTGTTGGGTTTATCTCGTTGCTATGACGTTATTCTAATTTTATATGATGAATAAATATATTTATGAACTCAAACATAGACGCTATTATCCACTATGTCACGCATAGGTAGGTATAGACTAGGTGGGGGGTTGCTTGATAAATGGACTTGCTACAGGGAAATAGTGGCACTTAGAAACTACGTATTCGGCAGAAATCGTCACGAACCGTCTACCAATAAATTTAAAACACAGAGTTTGTGATTTCCAATAATAGTTTGGCTGCAGTAGCAACGAATGTCTCAGTTGAGCAAAAAAGGTCCCGCCGGCGGGACTTATGCGCCAAGTTGTTACGATCAAGAGACAGTCCTTCATGAGGAAAAGTTAAACAACTACTTTCAAAAACAATAACCCTCTTGTCATTTCAGGGTTGCTGAGCCAGACACGTGTGACGCGAAGGGTATCTACAAGTCTATCATTGGCAAATGTGAGGAGCGTCACCTTGATCTAAGTAGCAGCTTAACTGCTACAGCTGCTGATGGAGCATCGGTCAATTTTGGGAAGACAAGTGGAGTGCTGACCAAGCTCCAAGAGTCTGCTGCTCCATGGATGATCAAGATACACTGCCTGGCCAAAAAAAAAAAAGTCGCTGTTGCACCCGTCATGCATAGTGCCCACTGTACAAGCCTCTAGAGGCAGTGTTATGATCTGGAGTTGCTTCAATTGGTCAGGTCTAGGCTCTCTTATGTTATGCAGCAATAAAATGAAGTCAGCTGAGTACCTGAATGTACTGAATGACCAGGTTATCCCATCAATGGGCATATTCCAGGACGACAATGCCAAGATTCATCGGGCTCAAATTGTGAAAGAGTGGTTCAGAGAGCATGAGGAATCATTTTCACACATGACTTGGCCATCAGAGTCCAGACCTTAACCCCATTGAAAGTCTTTGGGATGTGCTGGAGAAGACTTTATGGAGTGGTTCGACTCTCCTGTCGTCAATACAAGATCTCAGCCAAAAATTAATGCAACTCTGGATGGAAATAAATGTTGTGACATTGCATAAGGTTGTCGAAACAATGACACGACGAATGCATGCCGTAATCAAAGCTAAAGACTGTTCAACGAAATATTAGAGTGTGCGACATATTTTTTGGCCAGGCAGTGTACATTGTGTTGCCCATAGACTTGAACTGTCCCTGAAGGATGCCTTTAAGGATTAAAGGATATTCAGTGTTTTTTTTTAGCTTGTGTTTTCCGAGCTCGAGATGTGTTGCTCTGTTGTGACATTCGCCCGGTTATACGGGTTGTTTTTGGTTACGCCCCTTTTTTCCTCGTTCCCGTATTTCCCTCCAGTGAGTAGGAACTAGGTCATTTGTGTTAATCTTTATATTCCCTTATATACGGGGTCTCTCCGTCTCAGTGGCTTTTAATTAAGCTTAATGAATCCCCTTGCTGCATTTGGTCCCTCCAACTTCACACGTCACGCCCCCTTTACACTGTCTGAGAAAACCATGCAGAAGGCAGAGATGTGGGTCAGCTGATTCTCTTCATTTGTGTGGTGTCTTTGCTTAATTCTTAATTCATTGCAAACCTAGTTGTGCCCCTCCGTTGATCACAGAACATTTACATTTAGAATACTTCTCAGAATGCAGATTGCTAATGCTATGAATTTATTTATTAGTACTTTGAAATGTATTGCTGTATTCTTAACTTACCTGTAGTTCATCCAGTGTTATTGTTGTGGAAATCTTCCCTTATCCACACAGTGAGCAAGTCTGTCCAAACAGAACCACTACAAAACCGTATATATATTTAGAATAAGACTTTAGTTTATTTGCAGATAAACCAGAATGAGAGAGTCTCTACCAGATCTCTGACTTGAAAACAGAATACAGAAGACATTTATACACAATCTTTACTGATTTGCCACAAGGGGCGGATTTCTAAATAATACAGGAAAGACAGGGGTGTTACATTTTCCTGTGTTTAGACTATAGATAACCCATAGCCTTGGTCAGGAATGTTCAACAGAAAAGACAAAAACATCAATCTCACAGACTACCTGTCTCTTGCAGAAATGAAAGATAAAGACACAGAGAAACCTGCTTGAGGCCAACTCATGTGTTTGCATAGAGCATGGGTCACTAATAGGCGGACCGCGGTCCAGGTCCGGACCCAAATGCCGTCCTATCCGGACCCAGACCTATTACCAATAAATTATTGAGAATGATTACATTTTGACGGAGCGTTTCTATTTTAAGCGGCGCAGCTTTTCTAGCCTTTACGACACCAGCATCTATCCCAGGGAAACTCAAAGACCAATTAGATGCTTTGTGTTCATCTCACGTGACGCTACTCTGCCAAATAAATCTGTGCATTCTGATAAACATTGTGTCTCGAGACACAGTCACAGACACACACACACAGCGGCGAGAGACAAGACAGAGAAAACTGCCAGAGAAAGAGAGTCATTTCATATGGCGTGCTCTAAAAAGAGAAAAGTGGACTGTGAAAACAGAGCTTTTAATGAAGAATGGACGGAATCTTACATGTTCATTCTTCCCACCGGCAGTTCAAAACCGGTATGTCTGATATGTTCTGAAACAGTAGCCATAATTAAAAGTGGCAACATGAAGCGCCACTATGAGACAAAGCACAAGTCTTTTGAACAAAAATCTGTCCTGAGAGTACAGAAAATAAACGATCTAAGAGCCCAATATGATCGATCCACCAGGATCCTAACACAATCGTTCACTGCCCAACAACGTGCTAACGAATGTTCCCTGAAAGTCGCATGGATTTTGGGTCAACATAAAAAGCAATTTACAGACGCAGGGGTTGTCAAGGAGTGCATGAGTGCGGTGGCTGAAACCCTATTTGAGGGAAAACACAGCGTAGCCTTAGCTGTAGATGAGTCCACTGATGTGTCTGACAATGCTCAGTTGTTAGTTTATATAAGGTTCTTCAACAAGGATAAGAAAGAGTTCAGTGAAGACCTGTTAGGTGTTACACCCCTTCAGACCAGTACAAGAGGAGAGGACATCTACCTGGCCATAAAGGAGATGTTAATGAAGAGGGGAATAGAGCCAAAACAAGTGGTTTCAATAACCACAGACGGAGCCCCTGCCATGGTAGGGAGAGAGAAAGGAGCTGTGGCAAGAATGAAAGAGGACAATCCTGAGCTCATCTCTTACCATTGCATAATTCATCAATCGGTCCTGTGCTCCACCCTGTCAGATGAGTATGCTGAGGTGATGAACACAATGATGAGAATGATCAACTTTCTGAGGGCATCCTCTTCTCATCAGCATCACATGCTCAGGGAATTCCTCAAAGAAGCTGATGCAAATGCTGATGACCTGCTGCTGCACAATAATGTAAGATGGCTCAGCAAAGGCAGGGTGTTGGAGTGCTTTTGGACCATCCAAAGGGAAATCGCAGCTTTCTTGGCACAGCTGAAGAGCCAGAAGGCAACACCATTTGCTCTCTTTTTAGAAGATGAGAAGAAGATGGATATTGTGGCTTTTTTGGTTGATATCACTTCACACCTGAATGAACTAAATATAAAGCTACAGGGCAAGGACAATTCAGTGTGTGACCTGATGACAACTGTCTGCGCCTTCCAAAAGAAACTTGAGGTGTTCAAGGAAGACCTGCAGGGAGACTGTTTACACTTCCCAACAGTGCAGGAACAGGTTCATGGGGAGAGAGATGTATCTTCTTTTGTTGACTTTGTTGACAAGCTGATTGTTAACTTCAGCAAACGTTTTGACAGCTTCAGCCTTGGACAGCAGCTCACCCTGTTAATTAAGAACCCATTCCTAATCATGGATGTCAGGGGGTTCTCAAAGGAAGTCACACAGTGCTTCAAGTGGGCAAATGCTGGGCCTCTCCAAATGCAACTGGTCGATCTCCAAGCAGACGTGGCCCTGAAAGAGCATTTTGGAGGAACTGACCTTGCCACTTTCTGGCTCCAAATGGTCCCGGAGACAGTTTTCCCAGGTCTGAGGAAAGTAGCCATGTACATCTTGACCATGTTTGGATCCACATACAGTTGTGAGGCAGCTTTCTCCACAATGAACATTATTAAAACCAAATATCGCTCCAGGCTCACCAATGAGCATCTACACATGTGTATGAGAATGGCCCTGACACCATTCCAGCCCAGATTTAAAATCCTGGCAGGACAAGCTACAGCTCACTTCTCTCACTGAACAAGAGAAAGTGGGGAGTGGGATATAAGAGGGAAAGAAAGAGAAAAGGAGGTGTTAAAGCTGTGCAATTGTTAAGATGTGTTGAGATTGTTTATTATAAAATTGGTTGAGACTGTTAAGATGTGAAATGGAGTTAACAAAAAAGAAGAAAAAGGGAAACTCAAGCTGCACTTTTTATTTCAATGTTATTTTTTAAAGTTAAGCACTTTATTTTAAGATGCATTTTTCAAAAGCTCTCTGATTATGCATTTTATTTTTAAATGCAGCCCTTATTTTACTTGAAATGAGAAAAGAACATTTATTTATTATTATTTACTTCATAATCCATCCAGTTCATTGTGAAAACTGACTAAATATTGTTGAAATATTATTGAATTGTACTTTCTTAATTTGATTTGACAGTCAGTTGACTACATACAGACATTGATACAACTACTAGGCTACTTCGATATATATGGCACTGAATCATAACACAATCATGATGTTCCGGACCTTTGCTTGAGGAAAGTTTCTCAAACTGGACCTCTTGGAATTTTAATTGAATACCCCTGGCATAGAGTATATGTTTAATTACTTAATTCAATATAATTGATCTACTAGTAATCAAAACTATAATAAATGCTTAATAATAATCATGTGATTGTCTCTATGTTAATACACACATATTGTAAAACAGAAATGTCCTTCACATTATCCAAGCAGGTACATGGAAGAGAGAGAAAAGAGACATTGATTAGTTACATAAATAGTTTATACGGATACTACACACGTGTGTAGTTCTTTATTATTATGATCATGTTTATTATAATCTCTTATGTTTATGATACCTTTGTTTATTTATTTACCTGTGTTAATTATGTAATTCATTTCGTAATTAATTCATTCATATTTTCATTCATGCAGTCAGTCAGTCAGGACTAGTGTGCTAATTATTACTAGTTTGTCACTAATTACCATCTAACAGTAGTACTTCGTGGCACCCTTGGGAGGTTGTGCCCAGTTTGAACTTGTATTACTTATATTCATGCTCTGACGAAAGAGTTTACTCCGAAGCGCGTAAGCATCTTTGTGTGGTTCATTAAAAAAAGGGGAGTTGCTGCATCAAATCTCTTTCTTTTATATACTTATATTTTATGTTATTCTTTTCACTTTTAGATCAACGAGCTCATGATGCGGCTGTACTCGTTCTACAGGCGATCGACCAAAAAATGGAAGGAGCTGAAGGCTGTGGCAGACATACTGGAAGAGCATGTGGTGAAGCCAGCCCGTTCTCAGGGCACCAGGTGGATCGATCACAGAAGAAAAGCCCTGACCAGCCTTGCCACCAACTACCACAGCATTGTGACGCACTTCCAAGAGCTGGCATCTGGTGAATGGCAGGACATTCAAGCTGCTGACAGAGCAAAGGTAAAAGCTTACCTGAAACAGATGACATCCTTCAAGTTCATCATGTACATGTATCTATACCAGGATTTAGTGGCAGACCTTGCAGACCTCTCCCTTCAATTCCAGCAGGATGAGCCAGAGATACCCATTTCATTGGTGAGGAGTAAGGTGAATGCTGCCAAAACTGGATTGCAGAAGCAGACACAAAGCCCTGGTCCAAACCTGCGCCCTGTGTTAAAGGGTAAGTTCGCTATTTTGGACCTTGGACCCTATTTGCGGTCCATCGTCCATGAACCTGACCCATGAAGTCCATTTTTTCGCTGATCGGTCCAGTATTGAGTTCGGTACAGATTTCCTGTAGGCTCTCACTGGGCTACAATGGAAGTGAACGGGGCAATCAGAAATGTTATGGAAAAACAACGATAAATGTGCTTTTATAGCTCAGTGTGTATTCTTACGGTCTCAGTATGCTCTCCTGTGAAATGTAGGCTATCGCAAACGCAAACCGAACGTTGAAACAACAGTTCCATTTGAAACAGAACTATTTCTCCGACCGCACTACCTCGCACTGTAAACTTCCGCAGTCTAGCTACGTTGTAGAGAGGGGGGGGGGGGGGGCGCTTGAAAAGCAGTTGATCACAAATCCTGACCTCCCGTTGGAGTTTACTAGCTAGTAGCCTACAGCAGAAATATTTGTAACGCAGTTTTTGTAATCATCATTTGTAATAATTCATCACAGCAATGGTGCGCGAATGTGCAGTCCCCGGTTGTGGGAATAAAATGTCTGGACGCTCAAATACCAATTTTCACAGGCTCCCGTTCTCTGACCCAGAAAGATTGAGACTTTGGCTGGTTGTCTTACGGATCGACATAAACACTCCAGTCAATCAACTCCGTTTGGCAGACTCGCGAGTTTGTGGAGCGCATTTCGACGCTACTGATTTCTGTAACCGCAAATCAGAAGCAAAACACTGGTTTCTAAAGAACACAGCTGTTCCTCGTGTCGGACCTGCAGCACTATCAAGCACCGGAGCGGAGGTAAGTTATATTTAGCTATAACGTTACTAACATTTTTTTTTTTTTTGAGCGCGTCCTCTGACCCAGCACTCAATACCAACTAACAAAATCCGAGCTTGACATAAGTTGTTTTCTTGTAACAAAACTGTCGGAAACGTTCATCAACTATAACTTTTTACAATTCTATAATGTTTTATTTACAAATGCTTGACGCATGGTGTCCTGTCCAAAGTTCTCATCTATCACATATCTGTTGGCAGTCATAGTGTAATGGTAATCAATGGAGATGATCCAGTGTCATCCACGGATACATCCAGGTTTTCAATGGCATTCGGTAGCAACAGATCCCACTCCCTACAACACAAACTTTCCTCCTCTCTGGGCATCTGCTTGCACCTCTTGCAAGAACACCAAAAGTCCCCCGAAATTCTTGGTCTAGCCTCGGCAGCGACTTCGGATAACATTACCTGCGCAACTTCAGCCTCTCTCTCTTCTCTTGCTCTCTTATCATCCATCTCTTGTAGTTCCGTGTCCGTGTATTCTGGCTCAAATCTGTAGCCAGTAACGTCAAAGTCAAAATCGAATTCTTCGTCTTCGTAATCATTATAGTAATCCATCATCCAAGTTTTTTTGTGGAAATTGTAGCCTACGTTGCTGCAGGTAAACAAACGCAGACTGCTCAGCTAGATAGTTTCGTAAACGGCCGGCACACCTTCCCGCTCCCCTACCCCCGACACATAGTACTCCGCGAGTGCAGCGCAAACAAGCAACAGAGAAATGCTTACTTCCAAGCCATGCCAAGCACGTAAAAATGTTCGGATTGAGATACATTTCACAGGAGAGCATACTGAGACCGGTAACAATACACCCTGAGCTTCCCGTCTCATTTATCGTACATGAAAGCACATTTATCGAACATTTCTGATTGCCCCGTTCACTTCCATTGTAGCCCAGTCAGAGCCTACAGGAAATCTGTACCGAACTCAATACTGGACCGATCAGCGAAAAAATGGACTTCATGGGTCAGGTTTATGGAAGACGGACCGCAAATAGGGTCCAAGGTCCAAAATAGCGAACTTACCCTTTAAGTGCACTCCATCAGGCAAATGCCCAAAACAAGTCGGCATTCGATTTCAAAGGGGTACAGATCCTCACTCCATCCACATATGCATTTGCAGAACAAAGGAAGGAGATTGTTTCCTCTATCAGTTACTACATCGGAGTTTGCTTCAGCACATTTTCTGATGATCCCGTGCTCCTGGCTGCAGAAGTGTTTGACCCTGTGAATTTTCCCACTGACAACACTGCTCTGCTCGACTATGGCACATAAGAGGTCCAGACTCTCTGTGACCATTTCCAGCCATTACTCCTCAAAAAAGGGTGCAATGTTGCTGAGGTCGAGCGGGAGTGGATGAAAGTAAAGGAAGATATTGTCAAGCACCACAAGGAAGATGAGTTTCTAGCCTTATGGAGCAGGATGATCAAGGAAAAGCACTCCAGGTATCCAAACCTTGGTCCGGATTGTAATGGTTTTCCCTATTTCCACATCACAAGTGGAACGCCAATTCTCGACCATAAAGAGATGTCAGAGTGACTGGCGTTTGAGGCTGGGCACCAAAAACATTGAAGATCTTCTGCTGATTATCACACAGGGTCCTAAGCCTGAAGACTATGACAGTGAAAAGATGGTGGGAAAGTGGCATTCTAACCAAGAGGCCAAACACCAAGCCATATGGGCCACGAAATCCCAATCCTATCCACCCACAAAACTCACTTGACCTCATCACTGCCTCAGGTTCCCCCAGTGAGTGACAGTGTACCTGAGGATGTGGAGTGAGGTAGTGTAGGGTGTGTGGCTGTGTGCGTGTGTGTGTGTGTGTGTGTGTCCCTCTCTCTCCCTCTCTCCCGCTCCCCCCTCTCTCTCTCTCCGCACGCTGCAAACTGACTATTGATTGGTTTAAATAAAGAGCAAGTCAAAGTCTCTCTCTCTTGCTTCCTCTCTCCCTCCCTCTCTGAGGAGTTAACTCCTGATAGGTGTGTATAGGTTTAGGACACTGACACCATGCACTTAAAATGAGTAAGCAGCAGAGTAATTGGTAGGGATATGATGACAATTTTGGTCCAAAATGTATGTGTGTGCGCGCGTGCATTCAGATGTTAGTGTGTGTGAGGTGGTGCGGGTTTGGTATAATCATTTACTGACAAATCTTTCATATGTTTGTATATGTATAATTTATTACAACTTTAGTTACAAAACCTTTTCAAGAAACCTCTGAAATCAATCTTTTGTAATATTTTCTTGTGGTATTTATTTGCGCAATGGTGTTGTGGGCTTGGAATCAATGTATTTGGTGGATTTTCTCTGTTGCCTTTGGTGCCCTGGCTATTCGCCTTGGTGCCCTGGTAAAATTAGGCATCGTCCAAGGCAAAGTTGCCTTGCCCTAAAAACAACAAATTTCGAACCCTGCCCCACACTACCACTTTCTATTTTCAAACATTCTATCTACATCAAACATCACCTTTTTACTAAAAGCGTTCAAACATGCATTGTAGCTTATAGGGTGAAAGGTAGATTTCAGTATGAAAGGATTGTGAGGAGGAGGATTCTCACTGGCTGATATTTGTGATTCTCATCACAATTCCAAATTGTTCGCTGGAAAACTAGAACATAAACCTTATGAACATAAAAGTTTACTGTTGTTACAGTGCATTACTGCTAGAGTAACATAAGTCTGTGGTGCTGTTGCTTCCTTGTACTATAGCTAGAAAACGTTCCTAGAAATGTGCTTATCCTTCATCACAACTTGTATGTTGGATTGTGATTTGCACACGTTGGTGTATAATCAGTTTTCACTGCACCTTTAGGCGCTCAAGGCCCTTGTGTAATAGCTAACTTCGAGTTTCCCCTCAAGTTATTAATACTCAGCCTTTAGCTTTTAGTGCATTAGATATGGAACCCATATCTACTGAAACCTACCTTTCCATTTTAGCCCAAGGCTTAGGACCTGGCTATGTAGGTTTCCTGAATCAGCTGAACCTGACTGGTTGCAGGAGAGAAGTTCTCTCATTGATCAATGAGAAGGGTGACTCCCTCACACAGTCGCAAGACCCAATTCTTTCTTGTCTGATCTTGAATTTCTCCAGACAGACTAGTCTTGCTCTTCAGATCAACAATGCACTTAGAGCAGAGATGGAATGCCTCAAAGCACAAGATGCTAACCTTCTACTTGAGCTCCAGACTGGGTAAGAAAGCAATACGGTACCCGCATGATCTGCATTCGGCCGAATCAGATCTCAGTTCCTACCGAGAGGGGGAAGAATTTCCGATAATAGCCTACATTAAAAATTGAGGATAGCCTCTTTTAAACTACAAGCCTTTAAGCGATCGGATTTATAAACCGCCAATTCCCCAAACATATCTGATTCATGGTTAGTCACTTATAAATAAATAGATAGCCTCCGAATGTGGCTCTAGTCTACGCTACTCTGCTGATAATGTAGCTTACTGCAAACACTTTTAATTATAATAATAATAATAAAAAGAAGAATAATCTCTGGTATGTACTGTCTTAGTAGTATATACTGTTTTATTTCTGGCTAAGATTCCTGGGAAATATGCGTTGTCCAATTAAGCTTGTTCGCCAACGTTACTTCCTGCTTCTCGTCAGGAAGCAGAAACAAGCTAGGCTACTACGAAGCGAATCAACATGGATTATAGCCTACATTCATTGCACTACAGAAAACAAAACTAAACCTAGCTGTCCGGTACCAAAAGATTTCCCGCAGGTAACGTTCTACACTACCGGAAAAAACTCTGCTGTGCAGAAACTCACTAGCTCGTAGCCCACACATGGAAGGTTGGAGTTACGCATCTGGCAATCCAGTGTTGAATAGCCTAACATTAAATGTATTTCATAGAATACTAATAGCCCTAATTTAAAACTGTATTTCCATATTTTACTGATGCAAACTATTTAGGCTGTACTAGCTATTTAGGCTGTATGTCTTTCAGCTTGAATGTGTTTGCGTTTAGCCCATTGTGCATGTCTGTCTCCATGTACACTTGGTTCATTAATTTACATGCTTCTTCATGATCCATAGCTCAGGTGGTGCTGTTCATTGTATTTCATTACACATTAAATACTGCTCATCTACAAACTCTTTTAATGTAAGTGTGTGCTGTCTGTAATAGGATAACTGTTCTAATTCTTGTCAATAGAGGGCGTTATGGTTAAGCAAATGTCTGCATACATTTCTTTGGAATGCATGTCTCTCTCCATCTTTATCTTCATGCATTATTCATCATTAGTTAGCTATACAAAATAAGTGATATCAGATCAAAAACGTCTCCGACGTAAAAAAAGCCAAGTTACTCACGTATAGTCTACATAGCGCTGTCCATAAGTTCTTAATTCCAATTTGCGAAAACTAGGCCTGCCTTTAAAAGTCTTGATATCAAAATGTGGCCAAATTACAACTAACAATATTGCCTATCGTAGCTCACACTAAATAAACTAGCTCTATTCCAAAGCAATGCTATCCAAACTTTCCTAAATTATTTAATGCAACTTGGCCCTGTGTTTCTTCATCTTACCATGTCAAGAGAATGCGGTCAATGAAACTGTATGTGCCACATCAAACTGCAAAATGAAAATAATTTATAGTGGAAATACTCTGATTCAGATGTGTTGCACGTAGAAATTAAACTGAAAAATTACTACACTATAGGGCATGTTTGAGCAATTGTCTGCATCCACTGCTTTGGGTCTATGAAAAGCACAGAATTAATAAAATGTATTATTATTATAATTATTATTATTATGCATTTATTGATTTATTTATTTGGATTTCTATCAAAACCTGTGTGGTCCTACAGAGCATAGATATCCTTGTGTTCACAAAATTCTGTTTGCAAATATCATAAATACTATTATGTTAAGAAAATGGGCACTATTACTTATTTGCCACCATCTGACCCACAAACATGTCTGGATACGTTTGTAAAAATGCTTTACGCTATTTTCTAGGTAAAAATATTACTAATTTTTATCTGCATTTATTTATTCATCACCCCTTTCTCTATTGTACATGATGTTTCTTCATATAAATTTCTTTTTGTGAATTGTAAAGAATGCTGTAAAACCTGTACATTTTCTAAGGTGAACTTGCCAACAAAGTACAACCATATCCTTTCTGGAGTGTAATTATTCATCAACTGTTAAAAACATTCATTGATATCATATCTTGTTCCATGAGGCACAATCTCTTCACATGCAAAGATGAAGAAACACAGGGCCAAGTTGCATTAAATAATTTAGGAAAGTTTGGATAGCATTGCTTTGGAATAGAGCTAGTTTATTTAGTGTGAGCTACAATAGGCAATATTGTTAGTTGTAACCTGGCCACATTTTGATATCAAGACTTTTAAAGGCAGGCCTAGTTTTTGCAAATTGTAATTAAGAACTTATGGACAGCGCTATGTAGGCTATGTGTGAGTAACTTGGCTTTTTTTACGTCGGAGACGTTTTTGATCTGATACCTGTTTACCACAGAAGTTGTTTGAGAGAATGGCAAGAATGTGCAAAGCCGTTATCAAGGCAAAGGGTGGCTACTTTGAAGAATCTAAAATATAAGACTTTTTTTTATTTGTTTAACCCTTTTTTGGTTTTTGCATAATTTAATTTGTGTTATCTCATAGTTTTGATGTCTTTACTATTCCAAAATGTGGAAAACAGTAAAAATAACGGAAAAAAACCTTCTATGAGTAGGTGTGTCCAAACTTTTGACTGGTACTGTATCTGCTTAACAGATCTCCTGGTACCATAGTTATACCGTACGGAATCATTTGGTTGTACTTTGTTGGTGAACCTGTTCATGTTTCTTTGTCTTAGCAGCATGTTATCCTGTGTTTAGCTATAGGTATTGAATGTGTTCATATTTGCTCACAGTCTTAACCAGTGATTATTGCCTGTTAAATTCGTCTTATTTTTAACTTGCGTGGTCTCCATGACTCTAATCCATCTTATACCCTTTTCAGCCTAAATTACGACTGAATATTCAGGGGGGCAATTCTGACCTAGGACCAACTGATCAGTGGCCCAGTACAGTAAAAGTCTTTAGTGGAGTTCCAAAGTTGGGAAAGGCAGCCAAGTTCTGCCAGTAAAACGGGATTAGTGATGATGGTTCTGGTGATTTGATGTGAAGAGAACCCCTGGACGTTCTTGTCAAATTTGCCCTAAGGAGCCCTCTGAATGCACGCTGACCTGGGCTCACAACTATCTATGTAAAAAATAATGCATGTATTGTGTTGGCTAGACCCCCAACCTCTGTGTTCTCCAACGAACTGAGATTCAGCAATAGTGCTAATCCCGGGAGCATATATTGAGTAATGGTGGTACCCAAGGAAGAGTCGAGTGTAACCACTCCGAGCTCCACGCATGATTAAAACCAAATTCTAAATTCTAATTGGAGTCAGATAAATAAACGGTGATATTACTTTTCCCACAGCTACAGCGGAAAACATCACGCTTAAACCTTCGCTCCGAGCTATTCCCTCATTGGTCTAGCTGCGCGAGATTTACAAGACTATTCGGATCACAATGCTTCAGATTTCTCTTGTGATGGTTTGTCCACTTCCTCCCTAGACAGGGGAAGGGGGGACAGAATTCCAACTTCTGTCCATCTCCGCAGAGGAGAGACAGTTAGGCCAATTCAAGATTACACCTTCCCTGCTCCCTCCAAAGGGGGGACCAGAGAGTCTCACTTTGAATATGGCAAAAGAGGTTCCACTTCACCTCTTAGGCAAACAAAGCACAATGCTCATGCCCCTAGCTTTCACTCTAGAATAGAGAAAACATATGATAGCTCAGTGCGTTACCCAGATAGCGACAATTCAACCACTTGTTCTAGCCATATAGAGAACGATGATTGCTTTCCTGCTCCGTCCTCAAAACCAAACAGAGGACATCAAGCTCAGCATGAAACGCGCTCATGTGCAAATGTGACGTCAGTCTTGCCTTCCCCAAACAGGCGGACTACTAGAATCCATGGCTACGGATATTGAACAGTTTAACCCTAAGAACACTGAATACAACATTCAGTGTTACCTGAGACAAATTGACAACTGTCTCTCTGATCTGCCCAGGGCAACTGATCGAGAGAAGGTCAAACTCATCTGGAAAACCTCTACCAGAGAGATGCATACATTCATGGAAGAACTTCCATCCACTGTTCACTCTACTTTCCCTAAGCTCTGTGAAGCATTAGTAGCAGAATACATGCCCCACCTTGATCAGGCAGCAGTCATGATCAAAGCTGTGGACATCAAACATAGTCACACAGAACCACCCCGCATTTACTACCAACATCTCAAAAATGCGTTCTTCCTAGGTAGAAACGGGCCAGGCTTAGACGAAGATCAAGCCTTCAGATGTTTCATTGTTTTCAAGAGGCCAGTGTTCAGTTTTTGAACTACGTAATGAGGCTCAAACAGTCTGGGACACTTTAACCCCTTTGCGTAGAACGTGACGCCGGCGGAACGTTTTTGCTCAACTGAGACATTCGTTGCTACTGCAGCCAAACTATTATTGGAAATCACAAACTCTGTTTTAAATTTATTGGTAGACGGTTCGTGACGATTTCTGCCGAATACGGAGTTTCTAAGTGTTAGCATTTCCCCGTAGCAAGTCCATTTAACAAGCAACCCCCCACCTAGTCTATACCTACCCATGCGTGACAGAGTGGACAATAGCATCTATGTTTCAGTTCATAAATATATTTATTCATCATATAAAATGAGAATAACGTCATAGCAACGAGATAAACCCAACAATAGCCTGATCGTATGCCAGAAAAGTAGTGCAAAGCCCTGCTCACTCAAATGCAAAATAAACTGTGAAAGTACTGTCTCATTCTACCATGTATTCTACTAGCAATATATGCTACAAAATATGAAATAAATATACAATCCTACTATTGGTTTTACACATCGAGATGTTATTTTCAAAATTCAGTGGTCATTTATTGTCTGGTACAATCGGTTTGAGAAATATACAACACTTTATAACGCTATTACACTATCTGAAACGTTGACGCGTAATACCCCCATGCCCTGTAAGCCTGTCTCATTCATTACAGTTCATTCTGGTTTAATTGTCGGCTTTTTTTATCCAATAGAGTACATTATAACCTTAGCAACGGTATAGGCCATGTCTTTTTGGGTGCTTTGAGCAATTTACTACAGCCCAGCGTAACGGCAGTTTTCGTTTTAACTGTCTAGTATTACGCAAGCTCTATAGAATACGCATTAGGGAGGGGAGTTTCCCTTTTCCGATATGTAAGTAGTAGTAAGTAGTTTTTGCGTCTAAAATGCAGTTGGTCTCGCTTTCTACATATGTATGTTCGTGTTTCCACATATTGTACGTTCGAGCACTGTCTTTCCAATATGTTTGATAGCCCTATTGTTATTTTCGCATTTTGAGTGCATTTCACATGCTGTAGTGCAATCGTTAAATGTATTTTTGATGTAGGCTACCGATGTTCATTGAAGATAGAACTTTTGGCAGCATTTTGCAGATGGTGGAATACTATTTTATGTTCATGTTATCGTACATAATATAGGCTATTGTGGCGGCTACCTCTGGGACATACATATACAGTATATTGGAATCACCCTGAGTTTGCAGACTGCTCCAGTTATGCCCGTCACCCTGAGTTTGCAGACTGATTCGGACCCGTCCCTCCTTTGGTTTATCCTCCCGACTTCACGCAACCGGAGTCCCAGATGCATCACCCCGCCCCCTTTGAACTGATGATTGAACTGATTATTGAATTGACTATTACCATTCAGTCCACCTTTAGTCTAAACCGGGCCGGCCAGCGAAGGATGGGCACCCCCTCTCTAGCCAGGTTCCTTCCGAGATTTCTTCCCACTGGGAGTTTTTTCTCGCCACTGTTCAGTATTTTTTTTCTCCCCTACCGGGGAGTTTTTTTACCTCATTTTGCTGGTTGGGGGCTAAGGCCTGGTTTTTTGCTCAATTTTCCTTCTGTTTCCCTGTACAGCGTCTTTGTGACAGTTCTCTGTAAAAAGCGCTATACAAATAAAATTGAATTGAATTGAATTGACTTGGGTCGCCCGGTTCGGCGTACCGTCTGATGTCTCCTCGGACAGAGGTCCCCAGTTCACGTCAGAGCTTTGGAATGCGATCGCCCAGGGCCTGGGAGTGAAGCTCCACCGTACCACCGCTTATCACCCCCAGGCTAATGGCTTGTGCAAGCGGTTTCACCGCTCAATGAAGGCCGCCCTCCAGGCCAGCCTCCAGGATGACAGTTGGGTCGACAGACTTCCTTGGGTCATGCTGGGGCTTAGGACTGCCCCTAAGGAGGAACTACAGTGCTCGTCTGCTGAGCTGGTTTATGGTCAGCCTCTGCGGGTGCCGGGGGATTTAATTCCTAATGCCACAAGCCCTTGGTCTGCATCACAACAGCAAACCGCCCTCCTGGACAGCGCCAGGGCGTTTGCACCAGTGCCTACATCACAGCACGGTCTTCCGCAGTCCCATGTCCCTTCCGACCTGAAGCGGCGGAGTACGTTTTCATCCGCCACGACGCGCATCGGGGGCCACTTTACCCTCCCTATGATGGCCCATTTCACGTCTTGGAGGCCGGGGGCAAGACTTTCCTAGTGGACGTCGGTGGTAAGCCGGACTACGTTTCCCTGGACCGCCTCAAACCAGCCCATCTGGATCTTGACCAGCCCGTTAAGTTAGCTCAGCCCCCACGGCGGGGTCGCCCTCCGTCTGTTGCGCCACTGCGGCACCCCCTACCTTCTTGTGGCCCCCCTGTGTCCACTCCGGCCCCCGCTCCGGCCTTGCGGACTCGTTTCGGTCGGGCGGTTCGGCCTCCCCCTCGTCTGGCGTTGCCAGTTCTGATGAATTCTGGGGGGACGGATGTGGCGGCTACCTGTGGGACATACATATATAATTCACCTCCTACTGTCAACGCGGCTACGTCATAGACGGTAACTTCTATGACGTGTTCTTTGGGTTCAATGAGGTTTATAAATAAAGAACGCAGCTGCGTTGCAGTTGGCTCGACCAGGAAAGAAGTCTCAGTTTGGTAATTTCCCGCACACTATGGCATATATACTTGTCTCTTAGGGCATGCCAAATGCTCATTCCAATTTACTGTATGCTGATATGTGGTAGATTAAGGTAAGAATTTCCTTGGAGTCATTATGAATAGGAAAATTTTAAAAAACTACAGAAAAATGCAATCCCAGGACAAAAGTATACATACTGTAGAGTACAGGGACAAGTGATGTTTTATAACAAGATATGTTATAAATATGATGTTTTATGTACAAGAGTGAATGATTAGGCAACATATTTAGGTGTATGTAACACTGTGAT
This sequence comes from Synaphobranchus kaupii, assembly GCA_029718625.1. NCBI lineage: Eukaryota > Metazoa > Chordata > Actinopteri > Anguilliformes > Synaphobranchidae > Synaphobranchus > Synaphobranchus kaupii. The sequence continues at coordinate 21,444,534 of CM056382.1, forward strand.
ATCAATGTTTTTTTATCTTAAGCCATCAGAAGGAGCAAATGTATATGCGTTATAATGGACAAAACTCATTTTATTAATTTTATGACATGTTTTGCATAGGGGTTTTGGACCCATAGATAGCTACCCCCCTATACTGATGAAAATATGTAATTCCCACTTGGAAATTATGCAAAAGTGAGTTTTATGAGCCAAAACTGTTGATTTGTAGTTAAATATATCTTTTTTTTATTTATTTACAGCAGTGCACAATTTAGCCATTTGGATAGATTTGGAGACACTAATGGACAACAGGGTACACTGCTATGTTTTGCATCATAGACCTTTAGTAGTTCTGCATATCATCCTCAGATTTAGCAAAATTTGTGGACATGGAGTTTATGATCCTGGAAATGTATATACGTATATATTACCGATTTCACTTATGTAGCTCTCAGTAAACTAAAGAAAACATTTTTTTTTTTCCAAAGTTTCTTTGCATTTGTGGCACTTAATTTTGATGTAAATTATGAAAATAAACAAATCTAAGTTTGTATTGTAAATGGTACACCTGTCTTATTTCATGTAAGCCATTTACCAAGTTTATGTGATACTCACACCTGGAGTTATAAAGCCTTAAACAGAGCACCCCCTAAATAGGTGAAATTTGCCATCTGCGCCAAGGGGTTAAGGATTGTGCCCAAGAACGAGAGGGTAGAACCATCTAAGCAGGATGTTCTAACTTTCCAGATTTCCTCTTTTAAACCTAAGGACTTAAAGATGGCCAAACAATAGGTTCCCAGTTAAGGGCCACCATGGTTGCTTCTCACGCTCTGATTCTAGCCAGAATTGGAGAGAAGACAGACCAGGTAGGCCTAAGTTTGAGAGTCACACGCATGACTCTGATAGGGAAGATGCCTCATCTGAAGAAAGCTTCTTCAGCTCTTCTGAGGATAGCTTGGACATTTTAATTGATTCAATAGCAAGCATGTCGTGAGTAACCACTCCACAAGGCTATCCAATCTTAGTCAGTCTCCGTCAGAAGACGTCGAGTAGTGTTATGATTGATAGCCGTGGTAGCCTCACAGGCTCGCTTCCACTTCCTTTTACTTTTCCGCACACCTTTTCCACCGGAAAAAGGGGGGTGGGTTAATCTACAGGCGGTTTACAGCAGCACTTAGATTTATATATAGCAGCAGCAAACACAGATCATAAGCAGGCCCTGTAAAATTACATCCTCTGTCTTAACACCTACATTACCATTGCTTCCCTCAGAAATTGGTTTAATCATGGTTAAATTAGTGCAAGTAGAGACTACAGTGCAACATTTACAGATGTATTGACACGCTGTGTCCCTATCTTCTGTTACACCACTTCCCTTGCACAATTGTATTATGTAGGACTTTAGCCTCTTCCTACCGAGGGCAAAATAGGCCAATTTTCGCCTGTTTTCACTAGTGACAAACAAAAACTCAAAAACTATAAATGGCACAAATATGGTTCATGGCTTTTATTAAAGAAGACACCTGCAGTATTACGACTAAGCAGTGAGAACTCATAGAAATCCAGTTTTTGATACTATCTGATTCATCAATATGCTGCCTACCTCTGGTAACAATCTGGTGTCAATATCTCAAACCATTCAAATTTTACAGGGTTTTTTTCAGGTGAACCTTTTTCGTTATCCAAATGGTGCCAAATGTGCCAAAAATGGCAATGTTCCAGAAAGGTCTCAATATGATTTATTTTTTAGGTTTTTACAAAAAAATGAGATAATTTGTCAATATTGGCAATAAAAGTTCATTTTTAGACGTGTTCTTGTTGCTCTTCATATTACACAACTAACTACCCGAGGTCACAAAAAGCTGTCAAAACCCATGTAGCAGCACAGTGAATCTTGTGTATTTCACCAGAGCCCCATTAGCCAGAAATGAGTCCAGGAATGTGCAAACAGGTTTTCAAATGAATAATGGGAATAGTATGAAACTTCCCTACACATTACTGCTAGCCAGTCCTGTCCTTTATTCTGTTGCCACCTCCTATGACAGGGACGTTGGGGTTGGGTTTTAGGAGGCAAAACTTTATACATGACAAACATATATCAACTATATACAAGTGCACTAAGGTGTACTACTAAAAGTGCAGTGGATAAAAAATCAAAAGTCCACCAGTTTCCTAGATAAAAAATAAAAACACCCCTGCTGTAACAAATAAAAAGATCCTTGCCCTCTAATTGCTGAAGTTACCGTATTTACACAAAGAAAGTAAAAATGGCAGGGTCCAAAAAGCTAAAAAAAATGAACTAAAAACAAAAAAAAGGCAAAGGATCAAAACATGGGGGTGGAGGGTGAGGAGAGATTATTTAACCATTCATACAGAAGCCATTTAGACTACACATTCCCTCAGGAGAGCAATCTGCATCATTACAAACCCCACTAACACTGTCCATGGAATTGTCCACCATGTTGATATACCCATTAGTCCCCCTTATACAACAACAATCAACAATAATAATAATAAACAAGTACTCCCTGATGTTATCATGTTCTCTCCCTCATACCATGCATAAATTGCCATTTTGTTTACCTGCACAGCCTTCTGTACTGCATACAGAACAATTTACTCATGTGGAACAATGACTTTACTAAACACTTCCAGAAGCCATTTCACACTCAAAAAAATCGATTTAGTAGCTCATCTCAGACACAAATAGATAGCTAGCTGCTTGTTACCTGTAATTTTGCTTGCTAGCTTGCCACTGTAAAGGTAATACTATCTATATTAATTTAGCTGAGAGGGACCGATTTTATGCATAAGTATATAAGGTTAGTTAGCTTCACAGAAGAAACACAGGGATTCACGCATTTCAGCTAAATTGCACATTTCCTTCGATGCTTACACCAAACTTACAACATCTGTGTTGTTGGCAACGCCACGTAACACGTGCGAGTTTGTCAACACAGACAATACACCCTAAGTTTACTTCATAAATTATTTATCATACCGTTGGAATGTGCAATTTGTAATATTAATTGTATGAAAAACAATAAAATACAGTTGACAATGTAATTACGAACCCGCATGGCATTGCGTGAATTCACACTGGTATATCGAAAAATCGGTAATACCACCAGCCCTAACGACGTTACCTGCCATGGCGAAATTCAATGCGTTTATAGCATAACACTGTTAGTATGATAAAACAACTTACATCAGCAACATCATCTCGGTCATCAGTGGATTCAGCGTCACTGAGACAGGATGAGTCTCCCTCGGCAAAAACATCTTCTGGCTTATCCAGTTCGTCTAGCATTTGGTGCACGGATAAACGCCTCAAAAATCTCGACATAACTACACAAAAACTGTATCAAAAATACTCTAAAGTAAAAAAATGTAACTGCAGGCCTTACCTAATTAATTGTGCTTTGCTAAACGGAATGTAGCGAGCTACGCTACAAGGTAAAAACACTGCGCCATCTTGGTTTGATAATTACGCGTGGGTGCTACTTCCTTATACGCACAGCAGAATTTCCTTGATATACGACGGCTACAGTGTTCAATGAGGGCTCGTTTGAAAGATAAGAGTCTTGGCTATTGGCTGGAATATTTGACAGACAGTTTTAAAACCCAATGGAAAGCAAATAATACTCGGAGTGGAGGCAGGTCGAAGACAGTTTTTCCCACTTCAGATAGGCCTATTGTGCTATCAGTCAAAGAAATACACCCAATTGACAACGGTTTTGCATAATTCTCTGCAAACAAGTTCAAAACCACTCTGGCTAACATATACTAAGCCGTTGGATTGGTACTCCAGAAACTGGCTGAGTTTCACAACGCCAAAGTGAACACAGCCGAACGAGTCGTAATCAAGTGCAAAAAAGCACAAGTCAGTTTAAAATTGGAAAAAAATCATGTACAGCCTTGTGAAAGTTTTAAAGTATTTTTTCTTGAAGCCTAAAGGTATAATGATTTTTTAAACCAAAGTTTTGTGAAATACAATTAAGCAGAACAGTTTACCAGCACATTGTTTATGGTGTGACATCAAGCTGCAATACATGTTTGAGAATTAGTTCAGAGTTTCCAACGTTATTTACAAAGTTTTATCTCGACGTTTTGGGCTTAAAAACCACTTTCCCAGAAGGAATGGATATATCATAAGGATATTTAATCAAAATATTGAGGTGAGCAGTTTATTATATATTATTAAATTAATGAAATGTATAATTTAATAATTTCCGTCACGCCCGCGTTACCGCTAGGGGGCGTTTGGCATTAAGAGGTTAGACAAGAACCCCTAGCTCACCTACTGTACCACATAGGAGCAACAAATTATACTGTCATTTAGAAATGAGATCATACCTCCATTTCCCTCTTGATGACACAGCCATTAGCTTAAAACTTGGATACAGCATGTTGTCCTGATATGCAAATGGCCTCCTCACATGTGCCAGATGACAGCCCTCACCAGTAACCTCTATGAAGGGACCAAAATAATTTGTCAGTCTGAACCAGACTTTACCAAAGGCTATGGCCTAGGACACTACCTAATAACACCTGAAGTAACAAAACAACTAACCGTTTCACTAAGGTTTCTTTTGTTTTCTAACCATGCTGTTCACAATTAGAACTCAAATGCTTTACATTGTGCCAGGTCATGCCCAACCCCCCCACCCCTCTGTTTACATGAAATGGTTCGGTCCTGCCCCCAAAACCAGGCACGAACGGTACTTGCTAGCCTAGCAGTGAAAATTGCGAGTGAGGAGTGCCGGTGGAGCATCATGTCTCAACTTCCTAAAAAAAACCTGGCTTCCAAAAACGAAAAGAAAGACAGGAGAGAAAAAGGGCGACCGTATATCACCCAAATTTTCACAAAGGAAGGTGGGTGTAGTAGTCCGTGAGTGGTGTAAATTAACTTGTTAGCTAGCCTTAGCTAGTCCATGGTGAAATAGGCTACTTTTGCTCCCCTAACATTAGTTACTTAATATCTTAAAGGGATAGTTCGCATTTTTTAAACCCAGGTTCGCTGAGCTACTTCCCAGCTAGCAAAAAATTATCGGCCCAGTGCTGGCCCGATTCCGTCTTTCGGGAATATTTTAATCAGGCTGAGTTTCGGCAGCCGGACTCGCGCCGAAAATTGTCGGGCGGCACAGACTCGGCCCGAGTACATTGGCCTGATTCCAGCAGCCGCATCCCGCCCGACACTGCCTGCATTCAGCCAGAATCGGCTCAAATGCCGACCGGAACAATTGGCATCGGGCCGGACATGGGCGCAGATGTGGCGCAGATGTGATTTTTTTTCATTTATCCTGTTCCCACCCCCTCCCCCAGTTCTATATATATACTGTATATATATATATATAGTTTTATATGTTATATGATGCTTCATGATGATGTTTACAGGTCATACCATTTTCTATTTCAAATTGACACAAAGTAGACATTTTCACATTAATCAGAATTGTATTGCACCCTACAAATGATCACTTCACATAATATATCAAAGAACAGGATGAATGACGTAAATAGCAACACATATAAAGGATAGATAACAAAAGTAGAGTAAACGACAGCAAAATAACATTACGTTTCTCCCTCAGCTCTCCTCTACACCTCCCCAGAAAACACAACGTTGTGACAGCCAATTGCTTTGGTTTCCACAACGTGGAAATGTACTTCCCCATAAAGTGACGACGTTATCTGACCGTCTTGACAATCGGCGACGTTCTGACAACGTAGTCTGGAGTAGCTTGAAAATGGCCGCAACGTTGTCACTACCTTTTCTGACAACTTTAATAATTCTGTAGCTTATTCTGGGACATTTAAAATGGCATGAAAATCAGTAGCAGTCAACACTATAACTATGACTATAAACATGTCTATACTTGTAGCTCCCTAACCTATCTAGCTAGGTCTTGATTGACTGTTTAGTTGCCTACCTACTTTAGATAAATGCAGAATCATGCGTGCATTTATAAAATACTATTTAAAAATACAACGAACAAATATTTTGCAGTAGACTATTAACATGTCCAGGGGTAGACGTAGGACTTGCACTGATCACCAACTGGTGTCTGAAAATATATTCTTTGTGGCCAAAATTCTACAATATTTTATCATGTTTATTGTGAAATTGTGAAAGGCATGCTTTAGGCAACTGAAAAAAAAAATACGATAACAATGAAGAAGCTGCATTTCAGTCCACCACAAACATGTTCGGAACTGCTTACTATGCTGTAAAACATTGCAACTGGTTCAACTCGTGTTAAAATAATTTGTGCAGGCTACATAGCCCTGTTGCTGGGGTAGCCTATAGACGACAAAAACGAGGCTTGTGTACATTTTCACGTTGTTTAATACGTTGTGAATTTGACTTTCGACTGATTTGAATTCGTTTTTGCATTTTAAATTGATTTGTGTTATTTTAGAGCACCACACATGCTCCCGTGCTCCTAACTAAATCCTTTCGTTAGGCTACTTCATCTTTTTCTTGCCGTGTAGCAGCACGAGCGCCCTCTGGCGATAAAAATATAACAGCAATGTAGAATACAATTTGAAATTGCAAGTGACCAATATTTATGTTGCTTTGGAGTCTACATCCTGCACTGTTAAAATATTTCCTGTTAAAAAATAATTATAATTTTTAAAAAGAAACATTAAAGAGCTGGCAGCAGGGTTGCCAGCATGTTACTGTAAAATTGACAGTTTTACCGTTGCAGAAATTTAGTTTGATACCGTCTTTTGTGAAATGCTGCATACAACCTTAAATTATTACAGTATACTTTTACAGTATAATACTGATAACAGGGTTAACAGTTAATTGTCATTTTTGCACTACCTCTACTAGCATAGCTACAGATTCTTACGGTAAACAAACATTATTGCGTATTGCAATAATAATTTAGCTAAGAGAATGACTGTTTCATGTTAAGTTATGGAAACCTTGTCAATCTTGCCAAAATAACCCAGTGTCCTACCTCAGTGAAGAAACTAACCACGGCCTTTTCAATTATTTGACTTAACAATTTGAGACAAACACAGCTTCTAAGTGCATCTTACAAAACATTTCTTACTTTATTGTAAAGAAAGTCTTGATTGCCCTTGCAAAACATTTGCACATCATTTGCATGTACATGGGGAAAAAATAGACAAAGCAGCCCATTTAGGTAAAATAACTTACATTTTTTTTGGTTATGACTAAGTTCATTTATTTGATTTTTGTAGTCAAGTTAACACCTGAGTCAAAGCTTTAGTGCTAAAATTGTAAGTAATACAACCACAAGAAACACTCAAATGATCAATGACATATCAGCATAAACAAATTAACATACATGAATGTTTTTCTAATATGAGGCTGGGTCTGTCCAAAACCATCCAAGTTCTTAACACAAACAGATATTAAACACCAACAGACATGACACATTATCAAAATAAAAGAATGTGACTGTCCAAAACATTCCAAGTTGTACGTGTGTGTGTGTATGTGTATGAGGCCGAGGGGGTGGGGGACACAAACTGGTGTAGGGATAGGGGTGAGTGAGTGAGTGAGTGAGTGAGCGAGCAGGCTTATATGAAGTCCCACTCAAACTCCATCTGTCCCTTCAGTAGAATGGAGACATCAGCACTTTGTCCCGTCCAGCCTTGGTGCCCCTCTCTGGGTTTATTCCTACATAGCGTCTGAAAAACAATAGTGCAAGTTTAGAGATGGTGTGAAAATAGGTAAAATGGAAATTCCACTGAAAAATGATGTTTGATTTGTAGAAAAATAGCTCTCCTCCTGATTAAAATGAGCTCTCAGCCAACTCTCTTCCTGTAGTGAGAGCAGAGATATAGCCCAAAACTACTGCACATGGACCACGTATCTGCTTTACTGTGAACTACAACTGCCAAGTGCTTACATTTTAATGGCGGTGCGTGTCAGGGTTAAAAAGCTTAAACAGAATGGTACAAAACAGATGAAAATGGGTAAAATGAAGCCTCTGCGCAAAGGGGTTAAGAAGTGCTGGGCCAAAAGATAGATAAATTAAATTGGGATGGCAGGTATGCCATCCGCCAAGTTACGGCTTGGTGGGGCATGCCCCATACCTATACAGCACTGAGAGTTTGGCACTTTTCAGGGTTTCCTACAGAAGTAACCACAATGACCATAGACTCTCAGCCCTTAAAAACATTAACTTCTGTATGTTCTGACCTCATGTAACCACACAGCATTCAGATACAACTTCACACATCCACACAGTAAAGCCCCAAACTTGGGTTATATTGCCGTTTTTCTCCTTCCTCTTCCGCTTCTTCTTCTTCTTCCAATTTTTCCTGCCAAACTGCCTGCCTCCGTCGCGATGTTATCCAATGGGGAGAATTATTCTTTGAGGGTATGGTCCGTATAACTGCTCATCAAGCTTATCGCCCAATAAAAACGCTTCATACTAATGTTTTTTAATGTTAATATAGCTAATGGCTTCATGCTTTCACGCTGTGCTCTTGCGGTCATGACTGACTGACTGTGGAAACCGTACCTCAACGTTCCCTTGCCTCGGCCAACATTTCTTTATTCATTAATTTCTTCAATTCAGCTCTGTTCACTTTATCCTTTTCACACATAACACTGTCACCATAAAATTAACTACTAGGAAAATTAAGAATTTACGATAATAGCCTACAATAAGAATTGACAATAGCCTACTATAAGTTGCAATGCTTTAAGAGATTTATAAACCGTCAATTCCCCAAACATATCTGATTCATGGTTAGTCACTTTAAAAAAACAATAGCCTCCGAATGTGGCTCTAGTCTACGCTACTCTGCAGATAATGTAGCTTACTGCAAACACGTTTAATTATAATAATAATAATAAGAAGAAGAAGAATCTCTGGTATGTAGGCTACTTTCTTAGTAGTATCTATTGTTTTCTTTCTGGCTAAGATTCCTGGGAAATATGCATTGTCCAATTAAGCTTGTTAGCCAACGTTACTGTTGCCAGAGAAACGTCAGTCTGCTTCTAGTCAGGAAGCAGATACAAGCTAGGCTACTACGAAGCGAATCAACATGCATTATAGCCTACATTCATTGCACTACAGAAAATTTAACTAAACCTAGCTGTCCGGTACCAAAACATTTCCTGCAGGTAACGTTCTACACTACCGGAAAAAAAACTCTGCAGTGCAGAAACTCACTAGCTCGCTCGCTAGCTCGTAGCCCACACATGGAAGGTTGGAGTTACGCATCCGGCAATCCAGTGTTGAATAGCCTAACTGCTGTGCTTATGAACTCAGCTCACTCGCTAGCTCGTAGCCCACACCTGGAAGGTTGGAGTTACGCATCCGGCAATCCAGTGTTGAATAGCCTAACGTTAAATGTATTTCATTTTCTATAGAATACTAATAGCCCTATTTTAAAACTGTATTTCCATATTTTACTGATGCAAACTATTTAGGCTGTACTAGCTATTTAGGCTGTATGTCTTTCATCTAGAATGTGTTTGCGTAGCCCATTGTGCATGTCTGTCTCCATGTAGACTTGGTTCATTAATTTACATGCTTCTTCATGATCCATAGCTCAGGTGGTGCTGTTCATTGTATTTCATTACACATTAAATATTGCTAATCTACAAACTCTTTTAATGTAATTGTGTGCTGTCTGTAATAGGATAACTGTTCTCATTCTTGTCAATAGAGGGCGTTATGGTTAAGCGAATGTCTGCATACATTTCTTTGGAATGCATGTCTCTCTCCATGTTTATCTTCGTGCATTATTCATCATTAGTTAGCTATAAAAAAATAAGTGATATCAGATCAAAAACGTCTACGACGTAAAAAAAGCCAAGTTACTCATGCATAGCCTACATAGCGCTATCCATAAGTTCTTAATTCCAACTTGCAAAAACTAGGCCTGCCTTTAAAAGTCTTGATATCAGAATGTGGCCAAGTTACAACTACCAATATTTCCTATCGTAGCTCCCACTAAATAAACTAGCTCTATTCCAAAGCAATGCTATCCAAACTTTCCTAAATTATTTAATGCAACTTGGCCCTGTGTTTCTTCATCTTTACATGTGAAGAGATTGTGCCTCATGGAACAACATATGATTTCAATTAATGTTTTTAACAGTTGATGAATAATTATACTCCAGAAAGGATATGGTTGTACTTTGTTGGCAAGTTTACTTTAGAAAATGTACAGGTTTTAAAATGTTAACTGCTGCTACAGCATTCTTTACAATTCACAAACAGACATTTATATGAAGAAACATCATGTACAATAGAGAAAGGGGTGATGAATAAATAAATACAGATAAATTATATTTGCAAACAGAATTTTGTGAACACAAGGATATCTATGCTCTGTAGGACCACACAGGTTTTGATAGAAATCCAAATCAATAAATACATAATAATAATAATAATAATAATACATTTCATTCATTCTGTGCTTTTCATAGACCCAAAGCTGTGGATGCAGACAATTGTTCAAACATGTCCTATAGTGTAGTAATTTTTCTGTGTAACACATCTGAATCAGAGTATTTCCACTATAAATTATTTTCATTTTGCCGTTTGATGTGGCACATACAGTTTTCATTGACCACATTCTCTTGAGATGGTAAGATGAAGAAACACAGGGCCAAGTTGCATTAAATAATTTAGGAAAGTTTGGATAGCATTGCTTTGGAATAGAGCTAGTTTATTTAGTGTGAGCTACGATAGGCAATATTGGTAGTTGTAACTTGGCCACATTTTGATATCAAGACTTTTAAAGGCAGGCCTAGTTTTTGCAAGTTGGAATTAAGAACTTATTTTTGATCTGATCCTTTTATACAGAGTCATGATAGCATCACCTGTTTACCTGTGGAATACCTGTTTACCACAGAAGTTGGTTGAGAGAATGGCAAGAATGTGCAAAGCCGTTATCAAGGCAAAGGGTGGCTACTTTGAAGAATCTAAAATATAACACTTTTTCTGATTTCTTTGCATAATTTAATGTGTTAGATTTAGATTTAGGGACTAGATTTAGCTGTAAATTACACTGGAACAGTATGGAACACATGGTTGGCTAAATGGCTCATTAAGGGTCTAACGTATCAAACACGCCTTAAACCATCACTCTGCTGCCAGAAATACAGTAGATATGGATGGATAACTTGAAGGGTTTCTTCTCCTGCCTCATTTTTCCATAGAGTTCAATAGGAAAATTTGTCAAGAGAAACATCCCTTAAAGTGATCCATCCCTATCTACTGCATATCTGGCAGCCGAGTGATGGTTTGAGGCTCATTTGATACCTCATACCCTTGATGACTTACAGCCATTTTACCAACCATGTATTCCATACTGTTCCAGTATAATTAACAGCTAAATCTAGTCCCACCCCCCAATTCCCATAGAGATCCATTCAAATGCAGAGACGTTATAGTATCGCTTGTAAGACTACCAGAAAATAAGATATCAAGAGTCTTTTGATGTTCTTGGGTCACAGACATCAGGAAATCATGGCATGCAAAGGATATGCGACCAAATATTAAAAAGGATTACTTTATTCTACGTGATGTTAAACTGTCCAATATCTTTTGATGCCCAAAAATGGGGGGGGGGGGGGGGGGTATGTATAAAAGGTTCTATAATTTCTAAACGGTTCATCCGATATGGATGACAATACCCTCAAATTAAAGGTGACAGTCTGTACTTCAACCTCATTGTCATTGTATCCTTTCAAACTCAAAGTGCTAGACTACAGAACCAAAATAACAACGAGATAATCAATGTTATTCACTTCACCTGTCAGTGGTTTTAATGTTGTGGCTGATCGGTGTATATAACTGCTGTGGAAGGCAGTGGACCTCCGACAAGCTTTCCTAGTTGTAGACTAGCTTGTCATCATGGACAAACGGTGAGAATGAGGAACCTGCAAAACTGATACTCCACATCGAATGAGTTTAGAGGAGGATGTCATTTTTTTCCTTGTTTCCAAAACCAAATTCAAACAAGGAAAAGTGTAGGCTGTGGATAAAACTATGGGTGACCTCATTCACAATTGAACCCCTCGGAGATTACGAAGCACATCTAACGTTATGTTTGCTCCAAAGTAAAAAGCTTGTTAACATCAACTTTACCCTTATTTTGGTGTTAATAGCTACCGTTACCATAACTAAAAAAAAGAAACTAGCTACACAATGGTAGCCAATTGACTTAAAATATATCAAAATCAAAACCAATTTCAAACGTTTTCAATGGTCTAATAATGCAACGTTAATCATCTCCTTTAGCTTTGGCTATCCGTAATGAATGTCAGCCGGATAGCTACTGTTTAGCTCCATCTAAAAAGGAACACAAATGAAACTTTAAAAGAAGCTTTTACTCTGTGCCACATCTGCTTTTTCTTTACTCTCTGTTAGAAGAAAAACTTAATTAAAAATACCTCTGGAAGCAGCTATCCCGGAGACCAAGCAGCTATGTCTTTATAAGTCTGCTTAATGAAATTACAACTCAATTAGCATGCAAGAATCCCTACTTCTGATGTATTTAAACTACAGATCCAAATTGTTTCCTGCAAATTTACTATGAAATCCAAAAATTATTAACATCCATGTAGGGTAAAGATAACATCACAATGTGTTTATCATAAAACTGTTCTTTAGCATATCAAACTGATATGTACAATTTTTAAAGTGCCTGAAAATCAAAACATGTTCAGGATCAGATACATGAGTGTATTGTATTTAATTATGACACAAATAACCCTGAGAAAACACGTGAAACAAGTGACGGGCTATAGGCCAGGCTAAATCCACCCCTGGTTGTGTTGCTGTTAGCTACAGGCTATAATTAATATTTTACGTGTATTAATCATGAAGTTTAACAATGCAGATGAAGAAAGACAAATTTGTGGTATGCGGCAATAGTAGCTAGCTCGCCACAGTAGGAGCCTAACATAGGCATGAACTTCCCCCGCACCCCCACTTAAAAATGGTTCTTGCTTCCCTGCACAGAACCGAATGACCGATTTTATAGAGCTATCCGTTTCTTTCCAGTGTTAGCTGACTAAGATTAGACCACACTTAGGCTACCAAAATAAGTAGTGCATTGGTCCCATTTGCTGACAACGTTTCCTTTTTGGAGTTTAAGTTTCCATATTTTGGTCATCATAATCACATATCAAGCCTATACTGCACCTGACACTGCATAACATAAGGCTATACACAGGAATTACTTATGCTTTACTGGTTAACGTCCACTAAAATTGTTTACATGCACAATAATGATGTAAATCATACCACAATGACATAAATCAGTTGTTTAACAAAAATAATTTATTTAAGTATAATGCATACCAAGTAACCATCTTTGTTAATTTCAACATGTGGATTTTTAATGGCATCGTCAGCTCATTGTTGTCATATTTATTTTTTGGTCTCTCGGATTAACGTTTCTCTCGGTTTCACGTTCAGTGCTTGTTTTGAGCATGCGCCATGCGCTGCGTTACGACAAGCGGTACTGATCACTATGCTATCCAATCACCTCTTAAAAGTAGCCAGAAGTTGCTTATGAGCTCAATCAGATGACTTGTATTACTGAGTTATAACTCGGTAAGATCACTTTTGTAGGTGATCCAAATGTAGGTTATTATTACCTCTAAATCTGCATCTGCACTCAGGCAGGGATAATTTGGAGCAAGACGACAAAGATGTGTTTACATCAATTTTTAATGATACTAGTGTAGGGAATGTTCATTTAAATCTATACGTGGGGTACCAAAAATGTAGGGGACATACCTCTATATTTATACATGGGGCGTCACTTATGTACTGCGATATGCCACTACCATCCTTATATTTACAAAGCTCGTATTTATGGCACATTCAGAAACTGCTTGTATCCAAGACTAATGCACAAAGACGGATAACCTGATCTAAGGAGCACACAACCTGGACACTTGAGCAATGGAAAAAAGTAATATGGTTTGATGAGTCATTTTTTAGTCTTTTTCCTACATCTGGGCAGGTATACATATGGAGCCAAAACCAAAGGAAGCCTTCAACTCACAATGACTGCTGCCAAATGTTAAACATGGGGTGTGTCCGAATCAACACCCTTCCATACTATTGAGTATGCTTGTTGAATAGAGAGGACATGCAGTTAAGTAAGTGCAATTTTAAGTGTGGTATATTTAAAACCCCCAGATGATATACTTACTATTTTCGCTGAGTATATTTGGTAGCATACTTTGTCAAGAAGTACTCGGAAAGCGCAGCTTCATTTTAAAAATGAGGCGCAGCTTTGCTGACATTTTCTTTCAATAACAACAAAAACAACATGTGACATGGCCACACAAGGGTGGCACATCTTATGACACTTCCACAGTACGGTTGGAAAATATTATGGAGGTTTTTTTGCATACTGCACGTTGTATACTAAACAGTACACATCACAAAGTACACAGCTGCCAGTACACAGTAAACAGGAGACAGGACGCAGTAGATAGGGCTCTGATTCGGACACAGCCGTGGTGGTGGATCTGTAATGGTGTGGGCAGCCATCTAATTGGAGTCGATTGGTCCGATGATTGCTCAGCATGGTTGTATAATGGCGAAGGAATATAAAGCTATTTTAAAAGACCACGTGCACCTTATGGTGCAAACACTGTTCCTTCATGATGTTCTGTATTCCAAAATTATAATGCTGCCATTTACACTGATAAACAAATTCAAGAGTGGTTTTATGAACACCGAGATAAAGTCAAAGGCATTCCATTGCCTCCACAATCACCAGATCTAAGCATCATTGAACCTTTGCAGGAAGTTCTAGAGTGCAAAGTGTGAAGTAGGTTTCTACCTCCAATATCCCTGAAAGAACTGGAGGCTTTCTTCTTTGAATATACAGTTCAGAGCTTGGTTGACGAATTTGAGTTATTCTGAAGGAGGAGGGTGGCCATACTCCTTATTAGTTACTTGATATTCATGTATTGTTAGGTGTTTCCATTATTTTCCCTACCCCTGTAATAATAAAGATTTAAATAGCTGAAGGACGTTGCCAGGAGAGGTTTTTGTTCCATATACTGCTAAACAAATATATGTTTGCATTAAAACACAACAGGAAAGTAAATTATATAAACTGATGTACTGAAAAAGATATTTAGAAAACTACCTCTTCACACTCAGTCACACTTTGTTTTTTGCCTGTTCTGTGTGCTTGCCTGAATGCATGCATGTAAGTTATCTGTATCAGTCTTGCAATGTGGTCGTGCTCCTGACAAATAACTTAATTGTACATTATCCCCAAAAAGCCATAATAGCCTATTACAACCCCTTGTGCACCCTGTCCTGATTTGAACCAGCATCACAAAATACAGAGGAAATGACCACACCATGACAGGATTAAAATTGAAGACCCTGGTGCTAAAAGTACTGAAGTCACAAAATGTCTATTTTGAGAAAATCAAATCCGAATACTTCTTGTGTACCAGAATACGATAACCTGTTGTTTCCATAGTGGAGAAAAGAGATTTAGGCACCTTTTCTGTTAACAATATTTATAGGGTGGACTTAGCTAAACAAATACAACCTGTTTCTATGCTCAACTTGAATTGTCTAAAAATGTGACTTCAGTACTTTCAGCACCCAGGTCTTCAATTGCTTTCTATTGGGGTGGGGGGTTTTGGAGGTACAGATTATCTGTCTTTAACCTGGCCTGCATTTCTGCATGTGATTACAGCAGAGGGTCAGGACACCCTATTGGTGGTTTTTTATAAATGTTTCTCCCAAAAAGTGGCATGACTTAGACATTGGAGTAGTAAACACCTATGTAGTACAGACATAGTCTGCATTACCAGCTGATTCAATTTAGAAAGTTTGGAATTTTTTATAGATATGTGTGGAAATGTAAAAAGCCTGAAAAAATACGAAAACATCTCCAAAAAAGTTATAATATGAAAAACGACTTCCAGACTGATGCTTATAAATATATAAATATGAATTTAAAAACGAATTATGCATTATAAAGTAGGCCTGGCAAGTCCATTTGAGTGTCAGCTTCACGAATGTTGGCGGTACGAAACATGCCGGCAGATGGCGCACTATACAAAATATTTCAGCAACAGATTCAAGGCAATCTGGATTTCTGCAAATTTATATTCAGCATGCATATATCAAAGCTAAAGAGAACACATGCTTCTTATCTGTTATGATAATAACAACATAGGCCTACTGTTTTCAAACGACATTTAGGTGTGAGACGTTACGCTGTTAACAGTAGCCTATAGTCTGTTTAATATAGGCCTAGCTAGTCTATTGTTAAATACGTATAAATTGAATTTAAAATGTAAGAGATTGTGAAACGTATGGAATTAACATAATCAGAATAAAAATCTAAATTTCATCCTAGTCCATAATATACAATACAATAGCATTGGCCTACTTGATTCCGTAAGCAACTTTAAATTTGAAATGGAAATTAAATTACGTAGGCTACATTCCTACAATGGTCAATGCTGGGAGGGAACCTATAGGCCTTCTCCGCATCTGAAATCTCTGATTAAATCTACCGAAAATATCCGTATCTATACCCTAACTACAATGTATAATTCCACGGAAAGAAAAAAACACAATGGGCGATTTAAATATTCATTTTGGGCTACATTGGACTTTCTTTTGATTTTTTAAAATCTGATTCTGGATGTTTATGGGATCAGTAATTTATGATTGGAAATACAGACCGCTAAAGAAATATATTTTACAAGTTTCATCACAAGTTTTCATACAGACCTACTGTGAAATGCAATAAAGCCATATTTACAATAAAAGCTAGATTGGCCTACACAGATTTCGTTATTTCATATGCCGAAATAAAGGAAATATGGTAAAAGATCTATTGTAGGCTACTAGATGTGTCGTTTAGTTAATTTAGATAACTTATAATATGTTCGTTATCCTCCTCCGAAACGGATTATCTCATCATTAAGACCTAACCGGAAAAAGAATGTTGCGTTCGTTTACCATTGATTTAAGTAGCTTAAGTTATGTATGGGCACTTGCAGGATCAGTTCGACTGAAAAGTGATCAATTCGCATGGATTCATTCAAATTAAACCAAAAACACTTCCTGAATTAGTCACACTACGACAGATATGAACTAACGTCAAACAAAATATTTAAAACAAAAAAAGGTGCACAATGTTTTAGAGAACGACAGGTAGCCTACCCGGCAAATTACCAAATGATTGCATTTGTGACATTTTTAAAATTTTATTGTTTTTGGACGAACATATAGCATAACTGCACTGTTGTAAGCCTGCTTTGTTTTCTAAAGCACATCTGTCAAAACAAAAGCCAGGGTTTCACACCTTGTCGTCCTACAGTCTAAGGTTAGATTAAGCAGTTCTGCATTATTAGAGGAAAACGCAATAAGAAACCACTCTCTAAGGATTACACCTTTGTTGAACACGAATGAATCCGTTGTGTTACATTTCATGTATTGGTACAAAACAAACGGTAAAATTAGGATAAAACTATGCTGCCCCGCGTCCTCTCTGTTTTCATTGGCAGTGCTGTGCAGATTCTATTCTGTCCAGCAAAAGGGTTGTGCTATATATAAATTAATGGTGAAAGCGTAGAAAGATTGTATGAATGTAGGCCTACCAGTGATTTAATAATAATAATGATCGACAGCCAGACCAAGCAAGGCTAGTATAGTAAGACTACCTTTATTCAAATGAATAGTCCAACCCCAACTCATTCCTGAAAATTCTGAACATGAACGAGATGAACATATAGCTACGGAAGAATGCAAAATGCCCCTCTAATCAATGAATGTATTAATTTTCTATAACGCGGTGTATTATTTCCAAGTTACATTCTAGGCCTACTCAGTGAATTGCATGACAGATGGACTACACACAATAATAAAGATCTAAATTTTCCAAAGCGAAAATAAATTATGCCTTAGGTAGCCTATTCTATAGGCTAAACCTATACCGGCCCAGAAAGGCAACCATTACAACAGCTAAGGAACTACATTGCTATTCAGCTTTTACTGCTTCAACGCTTATAAAATAATGTTAACTGTAATCATAACAACAATAATGCTATAAATCAATGAGGAAGAATGATAAATTGAAAAAGTCAACTCATTAATATGCCTTGTCGTTTTTAATCACTTAGCGGTCTGTTCCCTGATAATGTATTTGTGCTCATAATAAACAGAGTTTACAATTACCTCTAATCACAGCAGATAATTGGAAATTAAAACTAGTCCGACGGCTGCCACATGCTGTAATTGTTTAGCTTTGAACGCCGGGGAAATCGTACAGGAAACATCAGAAGAAGAAAGCAATTAAATGCAATAATGCGCTGATGATATGAGAGGTAAAACGTGGTGCACCTCGCAGCGATATCAGCTTCCACACAACCAATAATTAGGCTTACACCGTCCCTGCTAAAATAAGAGAAATATGAGCCAGCATATTACAAAAACATAACCCAAAGACCCCCCCCCCCCCCTCCCCCACACACACACACACAAAAAAAATATTTCTCCAGATACCTTTGAAATATTGCGAGGAACTGATGAATTGCATTTATTATGTATTAATTTCGAAGGTTACTTAATTACCTTCCCAATTTAACGCAGCAATTTCATAACGTGATGGACTTTTAACTCATGATGGATCAATATTTTAAACGAGCCAATTTATGTAGCCTGTTCACTCAGTTATCGCAACAAATAATAAATCTAACGAAAATAGATATAGATCGTGAAAGACGGCATGAGTTTATTATTATTATTTTAATTTCATTTCATTTGTTTTCAACTGATAGGTAATGGTCCACCACACATATGTAGCCCGGCAAAAATAAAAACAAGTAAATACACGTTTTGTAGTAGTTGTAGCCAGAATTAGTCATTCTGATTATATCAGTAGGCTACAGTTACTGCATGGAAGTCCGAAATCTGCCGTTAGATACTCGCGAGTAAAACGTATTTTACACGCGAGTATAAAGAAATTATCTGGAAACTTAGAAGGATCAATCACAGACTCAGGAGTCAGGGCTATATGTAGGCCTATACTGTAAAACGTGCTGATTTACCTTTCTCTTGAACATGATTACGTTATAATGAGTAGCATAATATTAATAAGCAACATCCCACTCCCAAACGTGTGTAGCCTACTGTATGTGAAAAATGATGAATGCCGCATTATGCGTGTAATAAATAGGAATATTTACGTTTTCCAAAATCATTTCATTTCATAAGCCTATAGCTTCTTGCCCCCCGCCCCCCATCAAAAGATACATAAATACTTAAATACATTTTTTAAAAAGAAAACTGAGAAAAATATCCTATGTCTTCGCAATAGCACTATTACTCGTATTTGTGTTAAACAGGGTCGTTCAGATCTTTAAAAAAGCTATCATAAATTACATTATTGCTGCCAGGCATTGAAAGTGCGCGGGGTTTCCTGAGAGCTGTGTTTGAGAGCTCAAACATAGCTGCTATGCAAATGAGAAGTCACAGTTCTATCAATGATGAACCATATGTTCTACTTCGACATATTGTGAGAGAATGTGGAATGTGGAAATAATGTGATTGTTGCCTTAGTAACTCGTTTATTCATCCTGTCAGTGTTGGCACAGATTATTTCACAAACAGGAAAACAAATATAATAGTTTCCCACGTCTAAATTATTTAGTGCTTCTGTTAGACAATAACAACACAGACAAATATTTCTCCTGTTTCCATGTTGACATACAGCAAACAACTAAACAGACAGAGAGTGCATAAAGTAGGCAAAATAAACGCACGCATGTGAAATGTTGGGAAAAGCTACACTTTGCACCATGTGGGGTTTTTTCTCGAAACCATTCCATTTGAAAGGGGAAAAAAATCCTCCGTGAACAACTGTCCGTTGCTTTTTAAAAACTGTAAATATTTTTAAATACGTTTGTTGTATTGACTCACAATTTGTTTTATATTTGTGTCCGGATTAAATGTGAGAACATGTATTAAACGGTTTTTTTAATTATTATTTTAAAGGGAATTTAATTGGAAAACAACAAGCCAGAATCAAACATGCTGACCAGAACGGGTATCACTGCCAACTATTTCACTGACAGGACACCATGACATTGTGGATCACAGCACAGCATCCTGTCCGGTCGGGTTCCCAAGTCTACCTCTTCTGTGAAGAGGACACATTCATAACCGGACAGAAATAGTTTTGTGTTGAGTGGTCGCAGGTCACTGTCTGAAAAATTTCTACCTGCAGGTGTGCTTCATTCCACACCAGTAAACACACGAGACTCCACAACAAACACTATCATTGGCAACCAATCCGCACTGAGAGATCGCATTCCAAATATAGCTTAATCACTAACAAACAGTGGCTGGAATACAAGAGAACTGATCTTTTTTGTCTGCTGTGAAGGGATTTAAATTAATGCAGCTTGGAAACATATTCAACAAAATATATTTTGTTGAATATACACAAGCTAGATACAAGAGTAGCAGTTCTAGGGGGCGATTCTAGCCTAATACCTGGTGGTAAAATAGCCTATACGTATTCCCCAAATTTAGGCTAGATCAAACCTACAATACCAAAAGATTGTTATTCCAGGAAACAGTGATGCTTCGCTCCTTATAATTTTGTACATATATGGATTTAAATGAATTAAACAACCTCACCAATAAAATGTTTCACGATGCATTACGTAGGTTAAATGTTATATCCAGTATCATCATTCAGAAATGAATGTCGTAAACACGGTGATATAGATTTACGCTTTACATTTACATTTTGGTTTTCCATTCTTGTCTGATGCTGTAAAACACTCTTCTTGTTCCGTCCTAAACAAGCTTTGCGACTGTGTCTAAATAATTTATGTAAGTACTACAAAAATAATTTATTATAATCTGTTCAATTGTTGACATGTCTACAAAATGTATGTCCTATGCGACTCGTAATGACTACTTTTTAAACAAACATAGCCCTGTTTTGCACAATAGCATGAATCCACGAGGATAACAAATATATTGAATGTAGGATAGTGTATCTGTATTGTAAACCAAAGGTAAAATCTAACCCCTAATTACTTCTGAAACACTCCAGGGAAGGAAAATACTGTAATGTATCGCTAGGGGCCGCAAGGGCCCTGTATGAGTGCAACTGTTGGAATGTTGAGTATAAATCTCGAATGCACCAGCAGGCGGGCCTTATTCACATCTCAAAATAAAGTCACAGATAACACCTTGAAAAGAACATCACATGAAGACAAGATAAATGAATAAAAAGAAAATAATAATGTAGGCACACTAAGCAATAAAAGCAGTATCAATCCCAATATGTTATCAATAAATTCAGCCCGATTACATCTGGATCGTGAAAAACAAGAAAATAAATTTATCATTTTTACAATGTGTAGCTATAGATTGTGTGGTTGTTCTGCAGAGGTGAAGGTGTTCTCTTTGATGGGAATTAATTAAAAAGCTATTGGTGTTATTCAACAGCAGGTTGTATGAACTCACAAAACACTTAATGGCATTAATGGCACAGATTTGCCTCCAGTGAAGAAGCATACGTAACAGAATCCGTCTTCAGCACAGATGGTCAGCCTCTTTCACTT
The DNA here is from genome assembly GCA_029718625.1 of Synaphobranchus kaupii. Classification (NCBI taxonomy): domain Eukaryota; kingdom Metazoa; phylum Chordata; class Actinopteri; order Anguilliformes; family Synaphobranchidae; genus Synaphobranchus; species Synaphobranchus kaupii. Next base: position 21,466,111 of record CM056382.1, read on the forward strand.
CCAGGCAATGAGAGTCCTTTCAGGAACTATATAAGTCACAATCTTGCAATCTAACTATCTAAATTATTTAGGTGCTCTGGGAATTTTTTGGGTTGGGGGCATTGCCAGTTAGAGCAGTCCCAGCTGCTTACATTACTTGGAGCCCCCAAACACACACCACACCAACCCAGCCCCCAAACCATGTTCAGGTGGTGTGACTTTTCAACACAGAATTATCTCACAACCTTCCTGTGTCATTTTAGTGGTGGTGAACTCAGTGCTAAAACTTTAGTTTTAAACATTCTTTCCTCCCAGTTACCCACAGGGAGCAACTGAAGTCTACAAATTGGACAAGCTAAATATTATGATAACCTTTTCCATCCTAATTTGTGACACAGGCTGCATGCATGCTGGTTCAGCATTAATTACCATGCAATGTTTCAACTAAACAGTTCATGAAAATGTCTGAGAGCTAGCTGAAGGGGATGCAGATTCCTGGGTCCAGAAGAGGCCTGTCTTGTGCACTGCAATGCAAAGCATGATGGGAAGTTCCCTTGGAAAGTGTAGCTGAAGTCTCGCATGTCTAACAAGGAGAAAGCAAAGCATCAACAATTGTTAGATTCTGTTCACTATGTTTGTACTCCAAATGGGCTTGGGTCTCAATCAGGAAATTGCGTTCATTTTCTGCGTGTTTTTAATAGGATCGTTGTGCAAACCAGCCCCCACAACAAATTTCTCTGACCTGCAAAAAACATAAATAAATAAAAAATGTAGACATTCCATCCCTATAACCTTGGAGTTACTAAATTGGTCACTACCTCTCCCAGCTAGAGAGGACCCTCTGCAGTCCAAAGGCAATCAGTAACATAAGCAGATGCCCTGTCATTATAGTCTAATGGCAAACATTATCTGGCAGCAGAGTGATGGTTTGAGGCTCGTTTGATACCTCAGACCCTTGATGACTTACAGCCATTTAGCCAACCATAGGTTCCATACTATTCCTGTGTAATGTACAGCATAATCTAGTCCCATCCCCCTATTCCCATAGCCTCAAACCATCACTCTGCTGCCAGATATGCAATAGATATGGATGGATCATAGAGTTCAATTAATAATAAAAAACTATGTTTTAAGTGTAAAGTTTGGCTTGGTCAAAGGCCGCAAAAGACAGGAAATTCAAATTAGCACCACCAAGCCAAACTTCAGCTCTCTACACTATCAGGGATTTCCAGTACTCCACGTTTTTTATATCTGACTGCTATACAGTTCTGTAGCTATGTTGGTCTACTGTATTTCAAACAACGTGTACTCATCACTGGGCAGATTGGTTCAAACCTTCTCTCAAAGAGCCTAATTCATAATTTTAGTGTATGTGCTGCCACCCAAGATAGTGACCTGTACAAAAAGACATTGTATTTCCCTACTGCAGTTTTGTGTAGGCTATTTCTTTATTCCTCTTATACCAATATTGATAGCTGTGATAACATTGGTAGGTCGCTTTTGAAAGGTGGATCTAAATCTTTCAATCTGTTTACATTTCAAATCCTTTTTAGAAGTATTCCAAAGCTATCTAAACCTATATGAGTAGATGTATAATTGTATGCTGTGATCGCATTAGGCTATTCAATGTATACTTTCACCTAATGTTTTTATTTCTACCCTTTGAACTCCACTATGTATGACATATCAAGCCAATTCGGCCTACATGTTATGCTATGACTGAAATCTTATCGACTTACTACTCTGGGGTGGCTTTCCCAAAGCATGTCGTAGCGAAAAGTATGTCGTGAAGATATACTTGGCGTATAAAGGTTGACGCAGTTCAGTGCTCCGTTTCGACAGTCTACAGAGACTGCAACACTGCGTGTATGGAGGAAAGTCGTGGAGCCAGAGTTTGTGTGTTGGATTGCTTAATGACACTGGACATCTCGGGACAGCGGGGGCTATTTTTAATCATGGCTGTATTTCACTTTAATTCACTTAATTAGTTTGATTAATGCAATGATTCTTTATTTGATATGTTTGTTTGTGTGTTCTGGGTCTGCCCCATTGTCTATGTCTTTTTTCCCTAACGGGAAAATAAAAGTTATTCTATTCTATTCTATAGATGATACATAGATAGATGGATAGATAGTAGTAGTAGGTACTTAGTCTAGAGCAGGTGCAATCAATTATCCCATCATAGGGTTTATAAGGATCTGGTGACCTGTGCTAACATGGTAGATGAAATGGCAGCTTTGCAGAGGATTTTGCACCTCAATCAGAGGAGACGTCGTTCTACAGGAGACCTTGTCCAATTCAATGCTAATGTATGACTTCAGGTGAGACCACTGGAGCACTTCAACGAAGACACAATAATATCCCGATACCATCTGGCAAGAAGAGAGACGCTACACCTACTCTCCCTTATAATAGGAGGCCTGACAAGAGCCAGTAGGTGAAATTATTCCCTCAGCCCAGAGGTACAATTGCTGGCAGCCCTGCGGTTCTATGCAACGGGTGGGTTTTTACTGACTGTCGGTGAAGCTCATGGTCTTAGTGAGTCTTCCATGTCCAAGGTGGTGACTACTGTAACTCAGCTTTTAGTGTAGCATGCATGCACCTTCATTTTTTTTCCGTCCACTGAAGAAGACATCGAGGTTACTAACTATGGATTTTATGGGGTCGCCAACATGCCCAGTCATTGGAGCAGTCGATGGCACTCTCATACCATTGGCAAACCCCTCTCTCCGAGAGCTCACCTTCATGTGCCACAAGGGATTCAGTGCTTTGAACATTCAAGTCGTTTCCAACTACCAGTGCCTCATCACTGATGTTGTGGCAAAGTGGCCTGGGAGTACCCATGATTCGTTTATATGGGCTAACTCTGGGCTGTAGAGTGGCTGAGCAGGGGGGATTCAGAGGGTGTCACCTGTTGGGGGACAGTGGCTATCCACTGTGGCCCTATCTCCTGACACCTGTAGCCAACGCCCAAATTGCAGGAGAGGAGACCTACAACAGTGCCCATGTACGCACCCGCAGTGTAGTTGAGCACACCATTGGGCAGTGGAAGATGCACTTTCGCTGCATCCACAAGTCTTCAGGGGGGCTACGGGTTGCATGTAAAGGCATGTAAAATTATTGTGGTCACTGCAATGCTACACAACATTGCCAAAAGAGCTGGAGTCCCTCCTCCTGATGATTGGGATGATGATGTGGAGGAGGAGGAGGAGGAGGCCGAGCAGCCCGACGATGGTGCCCCTGGCAGAGAGCAAGAAGGAGCAGACAGATGCAAGGCAGAGACTTATTACACTTTGGTTTGCCTAATTGTATAGTGCCCATTCTAATAACATGAACTGTTGATTTGTTCTATGTTTGTTTCTTTTTTTGTTTCTTTTATGTACAGTATGTGTTATCTGAAGCACTCTGTGTTGCATTTGATTGCATGAAAAATGCTATATAAATTAAGTTTGATTGATTGACTTGAATTCATTTGCTCTTGTCAAATTTGTTTATTTTGTTACTCCAATGCTCTGATGGTCTTTTTTTAACTTCTTGCTCTTTACTCTATGTCGTTGAATCTTCACCTGAGAATCACAAGAGAGGCAAGACATAAGATCCAGTGGCTCACTTCCTTGCAAGGGCGTAACACCAAGTAGCCTATTTACTCTGTGAACCCACATCAGACCACAAGCTTATTTCATTGTTTACTATAATGTAACCATATAATTATACCATCAATGTCCCTGTGTATCACATTTAATGCAAAGTATTCTACATCAGCCTACAAAGGTCCAGCTCAAACGTACCTTGGTTTGGCAATATAATAGGCATTGAAATTGCAGGTCTTTGGAACTCTGCCTCTGATACCATCAGTTGCTTGGCCATGATGTCAAGTTTAGCCTTTTTCAATTCAACCAGCTCCTTGTGGTGGCTCTCCCTTTGTTTGCACAGCTGCCTCTTCAGGTCCAACCTCTGTCTCTCCAACTCAATTAGTTCTGTTCTACACTGACAGGGGTTGGATCGGGAAGTGGATTTTGCAGTTCTCCAATTTGAAGTCACATGCTCATTAGATGCTCCAGGGGAGCAGGGATTAGGGACATCAAGGTGTTCTGGAGAAGTGGAGGGAATCTCCCCTCCTGCTAGATCAACACCCATCTACACCCTCTAGTGCGGTTGGCCCAAGAATGGCAACAGCCTGGCTCTCTTCAGATGTAAGCATGATTTCAGGGGAAGGGCCACCACCTGTTTTTTTCCTTTCCTGGCACATTTTTCAATGTTTTCTTTTTTGCCAAACTTGAAAAATCTATCCATTTCTTCCGTACTTGTCATGGTTTTCATCCTGCTCAATCCTTTTTTCGGGCGTTGCCTCTCGGGGCCGTGAGAGGGCGCTCCTGTCGTGTTTTCTCCCTCTTCGGGACTGATTGCCTTACCGTTTGCAGGTGCACGCTGCACTACTTAAGCACCGCACTTCCTGTGCTCTGTGCTTTTGTGTCAATCTTTGCCACTCATAAGCCAGGTAACACAGTACAGGATCTCAGGCGACCACTTGTTTTTTTCGGCCATTATTGCTGAAAGAATACGCAGGACTTGCCTATAGTGCTTTAGGAGTATTCTTTATTTGGAATTTCTTTTCTCCTTCACACTTTAGTTCTTTCCTTGGTTTTCTTCTTCCTGTCCTCTGTAAAGCAGTAACCTTGGTTTACCTTGGTTCCGTTCGCCTCTTTAGTTAGCTCATTTTTAGTTTCTGAGCTAGAGGCACTCCTTTCCTTTTCATTTCTCTGCTCGAACCTACGAGCCTGTCGCCCACTTTTTGAGCTGTTATTGTTTGGCTATTCACTGGGAAGTCTTTTTTATTCCTTTTTTAGTTCTCTCCTCTTTTCTCCTTTACCTCTATTTTTGGTTTCCACGTCTGTTGATAACTATTGGAATCCTTCACGGTCGCGTTGGTCCTCCACACCCACCGTCCTCACAGTACTTCTTTCCAGTCCCTTGGATTATCACTGATGGCACTGAGTTTAGTTGCAATATTTCTCCATTCGTTCTGTTTCTGTGTATTTGTGGTACTCCCCTTTTCTTTGGAAAATAGTTTGTCCCACCTTTTTGTCAATTTCATCTATAATAAAGTGAATTTCTTGTTTTGCAAAGATGGGTCTTCTCTTTCTCTCTTCTGCCATGCTTACAATTCAACCTAAAAACTCAACTTGGTCTGCCCGGTCTTATAGGGTAACCATAGTCAGTATGATTGGATAATTGAATTGCAAATTAATTGATGGCCTGTGATACTTTGGCCTAGCAGAAAGGGTGAACATTGTGGTGTCTGTTAAAGGGAGAGTCCCTAATTTGTTTCAGAACAGTATTTGTAGTCATTTTAACAGAGGTGGAAATCCAGGGGACATAAAGTAAAAGTCCTACTATTTGTTTCTTCCGCCCATAGACTCAGCCAGCTGATTTCACTAATTAGTTCTACCTCCTGGCTGAATAATTATTTTAATTAGCAAATCCAGGTGATTGGAGCAAAATACTGGTGAGGACTTTTACTTTATGTCCCCTGGATTTCCACCTCTGCATTTTAATTATTACATTTATATTTACATAAACAAGGTATGCAAATTTTTTTTCTGATTGGAAGCTATCCTCTGCATGAAAAAGGCATAATTCACATTTACAGGTGTGTTTGATGTCAGTAAACAACAGAAAATTACCTCAGCAAATGACCAAAACATTCCTTTGATCCTTTCTGTTGTGTGAATCGGCTTTTCTACATCGACCTGTTGGGTCTGTGTTACTCAAAGTTTGTCGTGAAAGTGTGTCTTGAAATATTCACTCCACGATATGCTTTGGGAAAGTGTCATGAAAATTTCAAGACATGTCTTCAAAAAGATTGTGAAGTGTGTCGTGAATTCTGAAGACACATCGGAATCGGGAAAGCCACCCCGGTATGTCCACAGTGTATGTTTCTTCATATATTCCATATTACTTAGGTGTACATAAGTGATTTTCATGGGTGGTGGTATAAGCCTAGGCCACATGTCCAGTATAGGCTACTCCTTCTAATCAACAAAATTAAGAGTAGAGTCTATGATGGTATAAGTCAAAATGAAATACCGCTGTATTTATGCACTCCAGCAGCAAGTGATATATAGTTTTCAAGTGTGTACAGTCTTCTGTGTAAAATAATCAGCATCACGTACAGAAATATATATATATTATTATGCTGCCCTTACTGTACAAATTTACATTATAGATCTATAGCTTATGTCTAAACCTACTCTGGGACCTCTTTAGCCAAATGCAGCAGTCATAGGCCACTCACTATTTTGAAGAGCATGAATTAGGCTATTTGAGAAAAGGTTTGAACCAATCTGCCCAGTGATGAGTACATGTTGTTTGAAATACAGCAGACCAACACAGCTACAGAACTTTATAGCAGTCAGATATAAAAAACAGAGTACTGGAAATCCCTGATAGTGTAGAGAGCTCAAGTTTGGCTTGGTGGTGCTCATTTGAATTTCCTGTCTTTTGCGGCCTTTGACCAAGCCAAACTTTACACTTAATACATAGATTTTTGTTATTAATTCCCAGGGTTTTTTCTCTGGAAGGTGTCCATTTCTTAAAAAAATTTAATCATCATATTGTTACACATCCACTTGAAAGTTGAATAAACATAACTGAAGATTACACAATCACTAGAAAATGTATAGCTACATACCACTAGAAAGTTCAATCAATGTGCTTCTAGAGCACCCTAATAGACCAGAATAAGACCAAATAACATTACAAATATCATAACATAGCTCGGAGGGAATCGTTGCATATAAGACAGCCCTGGGCGAGCTGGAATCACGGTTAGGAGCTTGAGGAGTCGTGCCCTGAAGAGGACGTGGCGCCCTCTTTCCTGCTACCAAACAAAGGGGAAGAGGCAATTCTCTAGCGGTTGCTAGACGGTGGGAATTGAATTGCATAGGGTCCAATTGGCTACCAAATTGGGAGAAAAAGAGAAAAATCAGGAAAAAAAAAAAACACAAAGATCTGTTTCCGGGGCATGGAGGAGAGGTGGTGGTAGTGGAGGAAAGGGGTGCGTCACAATATTCTTCACTCCCCACCTCCTTTCCTCCACGTGTCTCCTACCTGGAAATATGCAAAATGATCTGTACCTTTAAACGTTTCAAGTACAAGTAGTTGCATGTACAGTATATAATATACCTGACATTGCGGTGGGCGTTGAGACATTAATTAATATTCAACAATTAATATGTAATTAGCAACATTAGATTAAGACACAAACATCGGTTTCCGGGGCATGGAGGGGAGGAGCTGGTAGTGGAGGAAAGGAGTGTACATTTTTTGAGTATTGGGACACACCCGAACTACCTTTTTGAACCTGAAGCTGATTTCACTAATTAGTTCTACCTCCTGGCCTAAGAATTGTGCAAATTAGCAAATCCAGGTGATTGGAACTAAATACTGAGGAGGACTTTTTACTTTCTGTTTAAATTGTCATGGAAACAATTATGGCACTTACAGCTCCATACATTGTCACGCGTTTCATCGATTTCCCAACAACACCCCACGTAATTCAACAGAAGCAAATACAATTCATGCAAGTAGCCGGCTTCCCAGGAGTAGTAGGTGCAATTGATGGAACTCACATAAAGATCATTGCTCCCAGCGTAAATGAGAATGTTTATGTGAACAGGAAGAGGTACCACAGCATCAACACTCAAGTTGTGTTTGATGCAGAGTACAACATTTTGGATGTGGTGCCCAAATGGCCTGGGTCTACCCATGACGCACGGATGCTGAACGAAAGCGGACTGAAGCAGCTGTTTGAAAGGGTGTCACCCCGCAGGGGTGTCACCTAATCGGAGATAAAGGATACCCTCTACGCAGGTGGCTGCTCACCCCTTTCCATATGCCACTGACAGAAGCCCAAATCAACTACAACAGGTAGCCTATATATATATATATATACACACACACAATTGTTTTAGTTTAATACATTAATAAAATAGCCTACTGTGTATGTGTATCCTGATGTAGGCTATAAATAAGGTTTTAATTCCCTTCACAGGGCACATCGTATCACAAGAAGTGTGGTGGAGAGAGGGATTGGCCACATTCTGCACTCAGAAATTTGGTACTCCCCCGAAAGAGTGTGCCGTATCATAATGGCATGTGCAGTACTGCATAATATTTGCAAGAGGCGCAACATCCCACCCCCACCAGAGGATGACTATGATGACAACGATGGAGGAGCCAGAGATGCCAGCCCCCGAGCAACATCAATCCATGTGATGGGGCAGCCTTCAGACAACACTTCGCCAACCTCCACTTTGGGTACGCATAATAATTAATATATCACAAATACACACAAGTGGTTTTATCAGGCCATTTTATTTGTCACTTGAGTTTTCTTTTTTTCAGTGCTAGGCTGTAGTATTTGTGTTGCAATCTCAATACTTTAATTTGAAGTTAAAATTTTTCTCTCTGCAGTGCTTGCAGGTCATCTGGGAGTGGGTCTTCAGCCGGGCCATCATCATCCACCACTGTGCAATCCTCTGCCAAGCTTACCTGACGTGAGGTGCCGGCATGGGAGGCACACGGAGAGCCTGTGTTTAGGCTGGCCGGGTCAGGCGACTCCCCTGCGTCTTCATTATAACTGAAAAATAAAATAATTGTTTGAAATGTTGAATATTGTAGTCATGGTTTTGATTTAACCAAAAAAAGAATGTGGATCTCACCTTTGTGATAGACTTTGAAGCTTCATTGCTGCAGGATCCTGGCTTCCCTCCACTCCGGAGATGACAGCGTTGTCCTCCCCAAGAATGCGCTGCACCACCTCACAAAGGGTGCTCAGTGGTTTGCCTGGGGGGCCTCTGCCTGAGTGTGAATATCAGTTGTAATATAGACTATAAGTAAATAGGGTAGGGCTAATGGCAAAGGGTCTACGCATTCAAATGAGAAAGAAATTAACTATACATACCTGTGCGCTTTTGCTTTTGCTCAGGATGTTGTACCATTTATTCTCACAGTCAGATGGTGACCCGAATGCATGCAACTTGTGAAGCATTTAAATCGCTGGAGATGTCCTTCCATGCCTTTTTTTTGTCAGCGCCAGTTAATGTTGGGCTGAACTATCCTTTGATCACATGTTTGCGTTGTTCCACCAATTCAGCAAGCAGTAGTGCTACTTCCTCCCTCCAGTTCGGCTTTCTTTTGGACTCCATTGCTATGATATGATTACAAATCTAGGCTATATATATAGGCAAGTCTGTTAACAGCACACCTGTTTCAAATTTATAATTAAGAAATGGTTGGAACGTGTCGGAAATGTTTTTATCTTTAATTTCCAATGTGTAGGCTATATCATAATGTATTCTCTTGAAATTTTTTATTGTCAAATGTGTGTTGAATGTAAACTCCTGTGAGGAATTTCACCACTCAATGTGCCATTTATCTGAGAATATTCTTAAATCCATTCAGTGATTGGTCCTTGCCCATGTCGTCATCCAAAATGCTGTTTGCGGCAGAGCAAAATGTCGTGAATCAGCTCTAAGACTGACACTTAAGATTTAGTCCTACACTTGGCTTAAAGTGGGAGTAAGATGCTTGATAACTAACTTTTAGGCGCAGCTTTAAGCCAATAATTTTTTTGCTCCTAAGTCAATTCTTACCAGTGTTCTTAAGAGTAATTCTGAGAAGCTTGATAAATACGGGCCCAGAAGTGTAAAATCCGGGTTCAGAAAGTAAAAAGTCCTTAGTATTTAGTTCCAATCACCTGGATTTGCTAATTTGCACAATTCTTCAGACAGGAGGTGGAACTAATTAGTGAAATCAGCTGGCTGAGTTCATGGGTGGAAGAAACACATAGCAGGACTTTTCCTTTCTGATCCCTGGATTTTACATGTCTGTACTTCTGTCTGTGGTGCTGCTGATACGGGAGGAGGAGGGGCGATAGATTGGAAGACGCAAACCCCACTGTATTGCCCAATTGGCCGGTTAGGCACGTCAAAGTTTCTTTTGAAATAAAATATTTTTCCCACTGATTTTACTTGTCTCAAACTTATTTATACTATAAAAAATTAGTGGTTATGGTAACCGTAAAATAAAATTAACACTAACACGAAAAATCAAATAATGTATGTGATTTATGGGCTTCTAAAACGCACTTAACAGTCTAAGACTGGTCTGGAGTAATCATTAATCTACGAACGTTTCAAAGAGCGTCTTAAATTAAGATGCTTTTGGGAAACGCACCCAAAGTTCAAGAAGCTTCGTACGAAGGGTTTTATGGTGTCTTAGCCTTAAGATGCTTTTGGGAAACGCACCCCTGTGACCGTTTGAGAAGTGAAATGTTGTTCGACAGCTAACTATGATTACTATCGCTATGTGATTGTCACAAATGAAGGTTATGCCTAATATCCTCGCAATTAAATTTGCCCTTCGATTCCTTCACTGCTATGTATGAGCATTTATTTTCCACTGTCAATGTTGTTCAATGTATTTATATTTTAATTTATTATTGGTCTTCTCACATGGAGGTAATATTTTGCCCAAATTGAAGATTACGCAAACTGCACAGATTTAATGATTGTACTACAATTATTCAACTTCTGTTGTTAAAAGCAGGAGCAAACGTCCCTTTCTAATGAAGTACTCAATAGTTGAGTGAAATCACCAGCTAGAATGCTTATGTTTGGACTGATTATAAAGAGGTTAAAACCCTGAATATTTTAATAATAATTTCATGATGCTTAGCCCTGTTTTGAGCAACCTACTGTAAGTGCACATTAATTAATAAATTAATTTGTCAGCTATTGAATAAACAGTCCTGGTCATGAAAGGAGTCTGACCTCCTACCCCCTCCCAAACAGCCAGGATTGGGGACCTGCACACCGCAGGAAGTGGAATCTGCTCCCGCAAGCCCCCCAGCTAAGCCAGTGGAAGAAGAGTCAGCCCCCACGGACCCATCTCCCCAGACCGAGGACCCTACCCCACCCCTTATGGACTTCCCTCCCCCCCCTTCTGAATCCAGGGAACCCCCAGCAGCTGTGCGGGCAGAATGGGTGTGCTCCGTGGACTTGCCCACTCCCACAGTTCCAGTGACCCTGGAGAACGGGAGCTCAGAGGAGTTGATGGGCTTGGATATTGTAAGGGAAGTTGCACCAGTTCTTGTGGACACTACCCCTGACAACACCAGTCCTCACCTTGGGTCTCGGAAGCCACACAGCAGGGTCCTGACTGAGAGGGGGGTCCGGAGAAAGCCTCTCTCCTCTGTGAAAGCTTCAAAGGGACTCCGCGGGAAACGGACCAGGAAACCGACCCCTGGCCGTTTTACGACCCCTCGGGCCGTCATTTTCCCCTCCAGAGTCTTAACACTGCTGGAGAACCAGCTTCCTAAATGCTGATCTCATCACTCCCCAGTCATCACCCCCCAAACTTCACAGATGCACGTCATCCAAGGAGAGTGGGAGAATCTCTTTCCGACGTCCGAAGTTCTGGGACAGTGATGGACTGGATATCAACCACGGGCTACCAGTGAATCTGCCCAGAGAGGGAGACGATGCCATAACTGGCATAGGCCCCAGGACAGAGATGGGATGGGTGTGGCTGACAGGGATCCACATGCGGAAGAAACAAGATGACAGGATGCCTTCTGTCGTCTTTCTGGTTTGCTGAACTCTATTCCCCTCCGCTGCCAAAGGACTGTCAGTAACCACACTGGGGTTCTCGGAGGTGAAACTGGCAGCTTCCCCCTATATCCTTACCACCACTTTTAAACATGGAACCATGTCTGGTTAACTCTTTTGCGTAGGTGACGCCGGCAGGACCTTTTTGCTTAACTGAGACATTCGTTGCTACTGCAGCCAAACTATTAGTGGAAATCACAAACTCTGTGTTTTAACTTTATTGGTAGACGGTTTGTGATGATTTCTGCCAAATACGGAGTTTCTATGTGTCACTATTTCTCAGTAGCAAGTCCATTTAACAAGCAACCCCCACCTAGTCTATACCTACCCATGCGTAACATAGTGGAAAATAGCGTCTATGTTTGAGTTGATAAATATATTTATTCATCATCTAAAATTAGGATAACGTCATAGCAATAAGATAATCCCAACAATAGCCTGATCGTATGCCAGAAAAGCAGTGAAAAGCCCTGCTCACTCAAATGCAAAATAAACTGTGAATGTACTGTCTCATTCTACCATGCATTCTACTAGCAATATATTACTAAATATTAAATACATATACAATCCTACTATTGGTTTTACACATCGAGATGTTCCTTTCAAAATTCAGTGGTCATTTATTGTCTGGTACAATCGGTTTGAGAAATATACAACACTTTATACCACTACTACTATCTGAAACATCGACTGGTAATACCCCCATGCCCTTTAAGCCTGTCTCATTCATTACAGTTCATTCTGGTTTAATTGTCTGCTTTTTTATCCAATAGAGTACATTATAACCTTAGCAACGGTATATGCCATGTCTTTTTGGGTGCTTTGAACAACAATTTACTACGGCCCAGCATAACGGCAGTTTTCGTTTTAACGGTCTGGTTCCGCATTAGGGAGGGGAGTTTCCCTGTCCCGATATGTAAGTATTTTTGCATCTAAAATACCGTTGGTCTCGCTGGCTACATATGTACGTTCGTGTTTCCACTTGAGCACTGTCTTTCCAATATGTTTGATAGCCCTATTTGTTGGAGCACGTTTATTATGACAGACAGGGGCAAGACAGGAAACGGGCCATGCAGGCAGATGGGCAGGAAATGGGCTGGGACAGACTGGGCAGGAGATGGGCCGGGACAGAGTGGGCAGGAGACGGGCTGGGACAGAGTGGGCAGCAGGCGGCAGGGCCAGGCAGGACAGGAACCAGGCGGGACAGGGACGGCCTGGACGGGGCCAGGCGGACAGGGACTGGGACCAAGGCATGGGGGCCTGACGACTGGGTCTGGGACCAAGGCACGGGGGCCTGAGGACAGGGACTGGATCCAAGGCAAAGAGACAAGACGGTCTGGCCCCGAACAAAGAAACGGGGCAGACTAAATACAAAAAATGACGAGGAACGAACGAAAAGCAGGTGTGGGAAAACTAACGGGAAAACAGGTGCGGGGAGTGAAAAACACAAGTGGAGGGAGAGAGGGAAAACACGGGGTGGAATGCCAGACAAACGAAAAACCAAAACAGGAACACGGGACATGACACTATTGTTATTTTCGCATTTTGAGTGCATTTCACATACTGTAGTGCAATCGTTAAATTTATTTTTGATGTAGGCTACCGATGTTCATTGAAGATAGAACATTTGGCAGCATTTTGCAGATGGTGGAATACTATTTTATGTTCATGTTATCGTACATAATATAGGCTATGGCGTATATACTTGTCTCTTAGGGCATGACAAATGCTCATTCCAATTTACTGTGCGCTGATATGTGGTAGATTAAAGTAAAAAATGTCCTTGGACTCATTATGAATTGGAACATTAAAACATTTTGTGAGCTTAGAATTAGAAGGTTCTATCTCAAAAATGTTTCATAGTGTATTATTCTGTTATTGCTTATTTTGTCCCTCATCTTAGGTGTACTTCAAATGCAGAGTATAAAAATGTTGTGAAATTTGTAAGTGGGGTATTTTGAAGAGCCAAAATTACAGATAGAACCTTCTAATTCTGAAGAGGTCATTTTGATTGAGATTAGAAGGTTCTATCTGTCACTGAAGGGGCATCGAATAATATTGTTTACTGAAAACTGCAGTTATTTTAGTAGTTAAAAATCTTGATGTTAATTTCACTTGGCTGATATCAAAATACATTATCAAAAACCAACATAAAGGGCCCTATCTTGGCGATCTTGGCGCTTGGTCTAAGCGCATGGCGTAAAGTCCATTTAGGGCGTGTCCAAGTCCACTTTTGCTATTTTAACGACGTGTTTTTTGGGCGCTAAGCACGGCGCAGCGTGCAAGTGGGCTGAACCTAGTCTCTTCATTAATTATAGGTGTGTCTTGGGCGTGACATGCAATAAACCAATCAAAATGTCATATCCCATTCCCTTTAAAAGCCTGCTTTTCCACCTTGGCGGATTGCTTATATGATGGCGAAACAGACATGCTCGTGCGTGTTTAGTGCGATCAAGGAATAGGCTATATGGATCAATAGTAGCCTATGATAAATATTATTCGGACAAACCATTATGAGTTCCCGGTAATTCCCGACAGTGCTGTTATTCTACAAAATATATGCGGTTAAATTTAGTTAAAGGCACCTGCAACAGCTGAGAATAAGCTACCAATGGCTTCCGTCTCACCTTAGAAAACGCCAAATTAGCCTGCTTGTTTAACGAATTTCATTTGATTATGCAATGAAGCAATGAACTCATGTTCAAGCTTCATCCGAAGTTCATTACCTGCATTCTAATTTTGATTAATAAAATAAATAACGTTATTTTGCCAATACAATAAAGCTGTTCAGGTTGGCAACCCATAGGTTCACGCATATTTTCCCTTCTTTTATAATGTCCTGCTTATGGAAATGTGACTAACCAGTTTTACTGGTAGCGTAATGCTTTAAAACAATCCACTTTCCCAGGAAGACCGTTAAAAGTGCGATTTACAGCAGGGGAAACAGACCTGCTCCTCTAAAGCGCACATGCAGATAATGGTATTTAAATTAATTGTGAATTAATTGTAACGTGCTGCAAATTTGTTTTCGTTTCTAATTAGACGCTTAGTTCTCTTTAAAATATTTTGTTCAGTTATGGAATAACAGGTGAAATCAACGGGGTTTTAATAAGCTGAGGGTATGGAAACCTTGTCACTGTAATTTAAAAAATATGAAGGACGAAGAATAACTAAGGTTACAATTCAGTTAACATGGTGACATTTACGTATCTCCGTTTTTTAACCATAGGCTATCGGAAAAAAACCTTATGCATAGCGAATCCGCTGTAGCCTAGGCTATTTGAAAAACAATAAAAGCAATATTCACTGGACAAGGTTTTAAACTTTTTTCAGTCACAAACCATTCTATTTACTTACAGGCTGTATTCCTAGATAAACAGACCTGTATTGTAATGACATCTGAAGCGCATTTTCAAAACTCAAATGTCCGTCTATTGCAGTGCGCGAGTTTTCCATTGAATGACAATTCACGCATTAGGTGTAAATGACAATTCGCGCATTGCTTGATATAGGTGTTATCAGCTCCTTTTTAACGGATAGTCATTGTCCCGTACCATCGCACATCGCCTGGATGTTGATGGAGTGGGCTGAGAGCAATGTAATGTGGCATCGTTTCCCTTCGCTGAGGGAAAGGTATGTGGACCTATGGAACCTTTTATTATTGACATAGCCTACACAATAATAATATTTCGCATTGTGATCTAGATATTTTAGTCATGCTTGTGCGCGCCCTGTGTGTAACAGACAGGATGGTACGCGCGTTGTGCACACGCCTATGTAGACGCACTTATATGCGCCGTTAAAATAACATGTAAACAACTGCGACATGACTTTAGACCAGGTTTGTGGTGGTTCTAGCGCAAGCGCTTTCTGCTGGCTCAAGATAGCAATACGCCAGAAAGAATCCTGGCCACTCCTCGTCTTAAGACCAACACGCCCAGTTCACTTGTAATGGGCGCAAGAATACATGGTAGTTAAAGGATGTGAACGCAAGGCGTTATTATGAACCATGCGCCGGGTGTAAGATAGCAAAGACACTTGCGTTTGGGTTAGCGCCGCTTTGCGCCGGGTGTAAGATAGGGTCCAAAGTGTCTTAGTAATGTGTTGGGCCATCCCAAGCCACCAGAACAGCTTCAATGCGCCTTGGCATAAATTCTACCTCTAGTCTAGCATAGATTCTAGTCTCTGGAACTCTACTGGAGGGATGGAACACCATTCTTCCAAAAGATATTCCCTCATTTAGTGTTTTGATGATGGTAATGGGGAGTGCTGTCGAACAGGTTGGTCCAAAATCTCCCATAGGTGTTCAATTGGGTTGAGATCTGGTCACTGCGAAGGCCATAGCACATGATTGACATCATTTTTATACTCATCAAACCATTCAGTGACCCCCGTGCCCTGTAAATGGGGGCATTGTGATCCTGAAAGAGACCACTCCCATCAGGATAGAAATGTTTCATCATAGGATTTATTTATTATTTTATTAGCCTTTATTTTACCAGGAATAAAGGTGATCACTCAGAATAACATTGTATTGATTAGCAGTGACCCTTCCCTCTAAGGCAGGGGTGTTAAACTCCAGTCCTGGAGGGCCACAGTATCTACAGGTATTTGTGGTTTCCTTTCAATCAGCACCCAGTTAAAGCATTGAGAACAAGGTGTGTGGACTTCTTAGCCAATCAGTGACTTAAATTAATGACTTGTGCTGAAACGCACCAAAAACCAGCAGACACTGCGGCCCTCCAGGACCGGAGTTTGACACACCTGCTCTAAGGGGACAAGTGGACCCAAACCATGCCAGGAAAATGCCCCCCACAGCATAAAAGCCTCCGGACCCCCTCACTGTAGGGGTTTTTTCTTTAATTTGTCACCCGTCTGTATGTGTATACATACATACATACATACAGTGAACACCATAATTCATTGGACAGTGACACATTTGTTGTTATTGTGGTTCTCTACTCTAGCACTTTGAGTTTGAAAGGATATAATGATAATGAGGTTGAAGTGCAGTAATTTGAGGGTATTTTCATCCATATCGGATGAACCGTTTAGAAATTATAGAATCTTTTGTACATAGTCCCCCCCCCCATTCTCGGGCATCAAAAAATATTTTAACATAATGTAGAATAAAGTAATACTTTTTAATATTTGGTCGCATATCCTTTGCATGCCATGACTTCCTAATGTCTGTGACCCAACAATATCAAAAGACTCTTGATATCTTATTTTCTGGTACTCTTACAAGCGATACTATAACCTCTCTGCATTTTAATGGATCTCTATGGGAATTGGGCGGGTGTACAGAACCAAAATAACAGAAAATGTGTCACTGTCCAATGAATTATGGTGCTCACCGTATATATATATATATATATATATATATATATATATTTTTTTTTTATTATTATTATTTTAAACAAAGTCAGTGTACAATACAATAACAGGACAAGACAGGACAGAAGCACATGAGTTTACAAAAAAGCATATTACATTACATTATTCTAACTTAAACATAGTCCCAGTGTGTTTGTGTGTGTGTGTGTGTGTGTGTGCCAATGTCGATGGGACTATTCTAACTCAAGCATAGTTCCAATGTGTCTGTGCGTGTCAATGTTGATGGGCATAATATTCTAATTTAAACATAGTCCCAATGCGTGTGTGTGTGTGTGTGTGTGTGTGTGTGTGTGTGTGTGTGTGTGTGGTCAAAGCTTTGCCCCAAAACATGCCTCAGCTGACCAGGCAGTAGCTGATTTAATCTTTGCATATTACCATGTAGTACTCCCTGGTTGCATCCCAATATTCGTCACTCCCCTACTACCACTTGTCTACTTGTATGCAAAACTGCCTGAACATTCTGAGTACAAGTAGTTGCATGTACAGTATACAGTATAATTTCTTTGTTCACTGTGGAAGAGTGACAGTGCAAGGCAGCACACCTTTGTTGGCCCTGGTACTACAGCTAGGCCTGTAGTAGGTGTATTATACCTTATTATAAAGTCTATGTTTGGTACCCCCCTCCCACACACGTGTGAGCTGCATTAACAATGTTATCTCAAAGTTAGCTAAGTTACTCAATGAACGAACTGCGGAGCTAGATTTTAGGTGTGAACACTATCGCTAGCTAACCATGTAAACAATTTGAAAAAGAATTAGCTAGCTATGTTTTCACCCTGTGGTGAGCAATCCCAGTTGATTTCACACTTGCATTTTCAATCCAGGATTTTCCTCATGAATAATAAAGTTTTATTTAGGAGTGAAACTATGACTGTGAAACTACTGACAACTAGCTAACGTGAGCTAGCCTGCTAAGGTAGCTAACGTTAGATAAAAAGTTATAATGTAGTTCACATTAGCAATAAATTATCTCTAACCTGCTGTCTTTTAAACTCATCCCTCACTTTCTTATAAAATGTGACGTTTTTTTCCGTTTGTCCTTCTTACCATGCCTTCTTTACTTTGCTTTGCTTATCAGTGTTCGAATATTGCAGGCAGGAATACAACGTTCTCTGATTGGCTACTTTGTTTATAATCTGGTCTGTGATTGGACTGCAGATAGAACCTTATAACGCCAAGTGCAGAGGGGGATGTGCAGATAGAACTTTCTGTTTTTGTATATTTTGACCAAAAAAATAAATAATTCATGAATAATGATGAACACATGCATGAAGAACCACTTAAAGATTACTTTTATGTAATTAACTTTTGATAAAAATGTCAGATAGAACCTTCTAATTCTCAGCTCACAATTTTTTAAAAACTATTGAAAAATGCTATCCCAGGACAAAAGTATACATACTGTACAGTACAGGGAAAAGTGATGTTTTATTGAGGTACAAGAGTGAATGATTAGGCAACATATTTAGGTGTATATAACACTGTGATATCAATGTTTTTTATCTTAACCCTTTCCAGCCGGACCGTTCTAATTTCAGCACAATTGTGCTGATGGTTTGACGTATAATAGCTCTGCCGTCCAATCACTGATTTTCTTTTTGAAAACTGCTAGTTACAGATGACAAAATAAGCTACAATTGCATATAATTGGTTCATGAGCTTAGTGGGCGGGGATTTATTTGTAGACCGCTAAATAAAACCGCACGTCAACCTCGTAAATCTCCATTTGCTTCACCGCGGGCGGAGCGGACCACCCCGGACAGAAGACTATCGTCTGAAGACTTTACTGCGACTGAGGGAAAGCCAGTAAACCCCCTGAGGTAAGAAATATTTCAGATAATAATTAACCATAGATATTACTTCAGAAACGATTTTATTTTGAATAAAATCCTGTTTTTGTACCGCAGACTTTCTCATATTTTCACTTGAAATTCGCTAAGGTAGCTAACGTTCGGCTCTAGCTTCAAATGATGCCACTGTGTTGTTGTTACCCCAGCTCGTTTTGAGATGAAATTGTGAAAAAGTCTGTCATACAATGAATAAGTGAAGTGATAACGTTAGATGTGAATATTTTCCGTATCTTAGTGTAGACTTTGATAACTAAATAATAGCGAACTAAAGCTAAAACAAATAACGTTAGTCTAACAGTGCGCTGCCATCCTAAACCGCGCGAACAGCCATTTTCTTTTCTGCGTTTTTGTTTTCCTAATTTGAAACGTTAGCTCTGCTGTCTGTCTTGCTAGCTTTATAAATGTTATACTCAACTATTAGTCTTAGCAATAGCAAGTACTAACTAGCTAGTTTTTTTTAACATAACGTTATGTATAAATTTGAAGGTTGTTGTTGATCAGTCCTGTCGAAAATGAATGGAGTAGAGAACTAAACAGCAAACATTTCCTAACGTAACGTCAGCTTCACGTTTTATTTTCTGACTCACGTCTTTGACTTGAGCAAGATTAGCCTGTTTAGACAAATATGACAAAAAGACATCATTCAGTTGAGCCAATGTCACTGATGATTTAGGTCTGTTCATTCAAAACAATATCTTATATGAATGGACATTATGCTAAGTAGTCTAACATTGTGTTAAGTAGTCTAACATTGTGGTGTTGTTGTGCTTTTTATCTAACGTTATTCTGGAGCATAAAGTGTTTTCTGTAAAATGTCATTCTCATTATACACCCCTTTAATGACTCAGAAATTGTTTTATATGTTATGGATTAATGAAATGGCAATTGATAATATATTTATCTATTACAGCGATGGATGGACATTATGCTTGTGTCCAGAATAGCTATTTTATCTATTCCTGACATAAGCATAAAGCGTTTGCTGTAAGATGATGTTATTGCAAGCCCTTTAATTACTCAAAAATGGTTTTATATGATATGTTATGGATTAATGAAATGGTAAATGATTACATATTTATGTATTGCAGCAAAGGATGGACATTTAGCCATCTGATACAGTCCCTGAAGAGAAGGAAGGTGCGGAGGGTCATTGCAGAGCACGACATGGAGGACCATCAGGGCATGCATGCACTTAGTTATCTTCTTGATTTTTGAATATATTGAAGGTATTTATGCTTGACCATAGATTTGTCTGCTGTATCTGTACTAATACATTAATGATTTTACTGTAAATAAATCCAATGCATTAATTGTACGGGTATCTAAACTGATATTTGCCATGGGTTGTATCTTGTTTTCATTTGTTTTACAATGTTATCCATTTACTTAGTTCATCCATTCACTATGTTATACATTTTTTTAAAATAAAGTGTGTGTTTCATTGAACATATAAATTGTATATTTCAGTGTATGTGTCTTTCAATTTTGCATTATATCAACAGATTCTCAACAGTGACCCATTAGGAGTATGGATAAGTGGTAATGTGAAATGTCAATGAACCTAACATTCTACTAAAAGATTTTTTTTGCCTTTTCCCATACATCACTAAGATGTTATAACTTTTTAGCAGTAAATGATAAATCTGTTCTGATTTCTACTCTATATCACTTACAAAACAGTGAAGATACCACACAGTTTGTCTCCCTCGATCTTGAACATGAAATGTTTAAAAACCTAGGTTTCTCATGGAGAATAGCCATTTAGAAAGTTTTTTTATTATTATTTATTTTGTGATTTGTTTTAATAATTGATGATATTGTGTTAAAGTAAGCATATTATTGTATATAAATGGAAAGCTCCAGTTATCCTGTTTAAAATGGTATATTATCTTTAGGGGTGTAACATAATATGATCACACCACAAACAGTTTTGCATACACATGTCATATTTTCAATGAACCTAACATTCTAAAGCGTTTATTTTAGCCTTTTCTTACCCATCACTGAAGTGGTTATAACTTTTGAGCAGTAGAAGATACATCTATTCTGATTCCTATTCTATATGACTCACACAATGGTGAAGATATCATACGCTGTAAGTTTCCCCCTATCTTGAACATGAAATGGGTAAAATAGTAGGTTTCTCATTAGAAAATAGCCATTTAGAATGTTTTATAAATTTAGTTGGTAAATGTATTTCCATAATTGATGATATTGCCATCAAGTAATCCTATTATTTCTTATATCAATTGAAAGCCCCAGTTATCCTGTTTACAATGGTATATCAAGTTTAGGTATCTGATGTCATATGATCACACTACAAACATTTTTGCAACGCACATTAAGAAATAAAATGGAATAGAATGTTGACCCAATATTCGCTTAGGCTGGAAAGGGTTAAGCCATCAGAAGGAGCTAATGTATACGCTTTATAATGGACAAAACTAATTTAATTCATTTTATGACATGTTTTGCATAGGGGTTTTGGACCCATAGATATCTACCCCCCTATACTGATGAAAATATAGTAATTCCCACTTGAAAATTATGCAAAAGTGAGTTTTATGGGCCAAAACGGTTGATTTGTAGTTAAATATATCACAATTTATTTATTTAGAGCAGTGCACAATTTAGCCATTTGATAGATTTGGAGACACTAATGGACAACAGGGTACACTGCTATATTTTGCATCATAGACCTTTAGTAGTTCTGCATATCATCCTCAGATTTTGCAAAACTTGTGGACATGGAGTTTATGATCCAGGAAATGTATATACACTGCCTCAGTATTTTGTTGCAAACTAAAGAAAAACCTTTTTTTCCCCCCCAAAGTTTCTTTGCATTTGTGGCACTTAAAGGTTGTATCAGCGATTTTGGGTCGAAACATAAATGATCACATTCATCTGATTTTTCCTCACGATCCGCTAGCTGCCCGCCCCATAAGCAGGCCGTCAAAAAACCGCGTCTCTGTAGGCAGCCTATGCTCCGAGATCGTACACAAAAACAAATGGTACTACCAACCACTCAAAACCAAAATAAACAGTATTCCAACCAATCACCGACAAGGGGTGGGTGATACTAATACGCTAATACTCTTATCTCGCTGAAATCTTGACGGATTTACAAACGGTTTGGTTTCTTACAAACGTTATTAACGTGGTTATAATTCTGGATGCTTGAACACTATTTTTTAAAACATAACATAATTGGCTCTGAGCTGGAGCTGGCTCTGTTTGTTTGGGATTTCGCTTCAGAAGTGACGTCACCCAAAATCGCTGATACAACCTTTAAATTATGAAAATAAATGAATGAATGAATGAATGAATGATCTTTATTGTCATTGTACAGGTACAACGAAATTGAAATACAGAACCCTAGGTGCCAAATGTAACATAATACTAAACAATATAAAAACAACAATGAGACATAAATAGACATAAATAGAAACAAATCTAATTGTAAATGGTACACCTGTCTTGTTTCATTTAAGCCATTTACCAAGTTTATGTGATACTCACACCTGGAGTTATAAAGCCTTAAACAGAGCACCCCCGAAATAGGTTAAATTTGTCATCTTCTCCAAGGGGTTAAGTCCCTTTCCCTGAGTGTAGGTGCCCCTCAAGGATGTTGGCAACCCCGCAGACTGTGAACTCAGTCCAGAAAGTTTCCCAAAATGGACTAAAAGCCCTTACCACGTGCAGTGCTATCAATCTTTTTTTTTCTCCCTCCTGCATGAGCAGAGTCTGCAGCATTCTCTCTTCACAAGTTGCTGTGAATGAAGAGGCCTAAAACTTCAATTCCAACAGACCTTGCCTGCCATCCCCCGAATGACACCCACAGACAGAAGTGCAACAGGATCCATGCCCTGCCACTGGGAGCTGGCTTTAATGACTGCCGTGAGCAGTCCTACCCGACGGGACCCTGGCTACAGGAGCTGAAGAGGAGTCCGACAGGGAATTTGGCGCCTCCCAACTAGGCAACTAAAAGATCCGATTGCACTTCGCCACCACTGGGTCGTCCGGCTTCCTGTCACAGGAGACAGAGCCACCGCAAGCTGTGAAAAATTTGGTAGGGACACTGTTGGAAATGGGTTGCCCTTCATTTCACATAAAAGCAACAATAATGAAAAAAAAAATCAGACTTTGACTAAAGAAGTCAAAGGAACCTCTTTTCTCTTGCCAGTCCAGATGCCCTGACACTGGAGAAAGAAGAGACTGATACCTCTGGGTCACAACAGCAGTGACACAGAACAGTGTCTGGGAGAGACTCTTGATGTCCCTGGGCCACACCTTATCATTGTGGGATATCAATCGATGTGTCCATACTGTATATCTGCTGGTCAGCAGACCACAATGGGACTAGTTAACCCTGACATGGACTATATGTTTGAAGGATGGTTGGTGAAAGTGTGTTTTGTTTGTTGTTGTTTGTTTACCTTAACCGGCTTTGATAACGTGGCGAGTAGACAACAAAGCACAGAAAGAAGAGAGCATGGCGTTTATATAGTCGGCAAAACACCTGGAACAGGTGAGCAAACTAATTGCCGGGAAGAGGAAAAAACACGGCACGGACGCCATCCCGGATCTGTGAGGAAACCTAGGCGGAGAAGGGGCAGCAACCAGAAAAACCATGACACCTACCAAGGGCAAAATATGCCAAGAAACTCGGAACAGCTCATCTCAGACAAAATATGCCAAAATCGGTTTAATAATTTCAAATAAATCATGTACAGCCTGTCGGTTAAGTGAGGACAAGGTAAAATGTGTATTATCTGAATCCAGCGGTTCCAACAGTCAATGCCCTTGTTAAAACGTTCAGTACTCTGAATACTGAACACAAGCGATATTGCGTGCTAGAACACTTAACCTACATTCAAAATAAGTTTAACGTTAATTAATTTAATAATCATTATTAAAAATGACAATCATCAATTAAATCGCCGAATTCTTTGATAGGTAAGTCGAACAGTAACCTGGTGGATCAACCAACAAGCCAAAACAAAGTCTAAATCAGGTCTTGACATTAAGTAATTTTATTAAATGAAAACATTCAATTAGAATAATGACTGGGAATCATACATTCACAAAGGAATGTAGGCTGACTACTTATAATCACAAAAGTGAAGGCATTAAACCAGACATTAATTAGGAAATACCAGTAAAGAGAGAGATAAGCCAAAAATTGCCAAATTATTTACCCTCCAGCTGAACAGGAACAAAAGAAAACGCACGAGGAACCAAAAAGAATGACTTCTTCACTAACAAACTCCAAACTGACTAAATTCTTTTTCTGCGGTGCAACTATAAAATACCTCCACAGGAAGACCATCCCTGTCCTGATTGGGTTAAGGTATGGGGGAGGGGGGGAGAGGGGTCATTTATGACAAAGACTGGCTTATCTTTGATGTTGGGGGGGGTGAGAGAGAGAGAGAGAGAGAGAGAGACAGAGAGCGACAGAGATAGAGAGAAGAGGGGGAATATTAGATATCCTACAAGCCGTATGAAAGTTTTAAAATATTTTTTCTTGGAAAATAAAGGTATAACGATTTTTCAAACCAAAGTTTTGTGAAATACAATTAACCAGAACCATTTACCAGCACATTGTTTATGGCATGACATCAAGCTGCAATACATGTTTGGGAATTAGGTCGGAGTCCCACCCCCGAATCCCATAGAGATCCATTCAAATGCAGAGACATTATAGTATCGCTTGTAAGAGTACCAGAA
Organism: Synaphobranchus kaupii; assembly: GCA_029718625.1. Taxonomy (NCBI): domain Eukaryota; kingdom Metazoa; phylum Chordata; class Actinopteri; order Anguilliformes; family Synaphobranchidae; genus Synaphobranchus; species Synaphobranchus kaupii. Next base: position 21,490,736 of record CM056382.1, read on the forward strand.
AATAAGATATCAAGAGTCTTTTGATGGTGTTGGGTCACAGACATCAGGAAGTCATAGCATGTAAAGGATATGCGACCAAATATTAAAAATTTAAAGGCACAATCAACTTAGTGTATGTAAACATCTGACCCACTGCAATTGTGATATAGTGAATTAAAAGTGAAATAATCTGTCTGTAAACAATTGTTGGAAACATTACTTGTGTCATGCACAAAGTAGATGTCCTAACTGACTTGCCACTATAGTTTGCTAACATGAAATCTGTGGAGTGGTTAAAAATGAGTTTTAATGACTTCAACCTAAGTGTATGTAAACTTTCGACTTCAACTGTATATCTTAAAGATATTCAATCAAAATATTGAGGCAAGCAGTTTATTATATATTATTAAATTAATGAAATATATAATTTAATAACTTCAGTAACGCGTTACTGCTAAGGGGCGTTTGGTAGGAAGAGGGTAAAAAGATATATTATATAATTATTGTTATAATAATAATAATAAATATAGCTGCAAGCAGCGATTCCCAGGGACCGAGCGGCATGAGCAGCATTTGTCAAACACAGAGACTGCAAAATCGTAGACAACTCTAGACAGGGTTGACCCAAAATACAAATATTTGTTTCTAATCAGGGCTTTTGGCATTGTTGATGGTATCTTAACCCAATCCAGTAAGGGCTTGCATATTACACCTTTTAAGTACAAGTGAAACAGTGAACAGTTGATACTGTTAAATTTCTTAACTTTTGCAATAAAAAGGCGTTCGTTACTGTGAAAAGAGCATTAAAATAAGCATAGCATTTGCACAATAATTTTGCCAAACATTAACTTAGCCATTGGTACCAAGCAGGAATCGAACCACTGACCTCACGCACGGAAAGCCAAGATTGTAACCACCAGGCCAAAGCAGGCTAACAGAAATGTGCAGGCTAAATAAGACTTTTGTGTTGCGGTATCAGATTGTGTTGGCTTACTGACTTAATAATTCAAACAGTTAACAGGTAATATTGTAAAATTTCTTTGCCTTTGCAATAAAATAACTTGTTTTATGTTACAGTTTTTCACAATCGCTAAGACACATTTCTTGAAACCTTCCACCCTTTTCTCAAAACTGTAAGCGCAAAACCCAATTTTCAAATTACATTCACAAAACCTCTGACTCTTCTTGCAAAACCAAACAATCACCTCAAAACAGTTTAATCTGTGCTCAAAACCAAACAATGTTGTCAGATCATACTCTACGCCAGTCAAAATAAAAACACGACTGAGCATTCATTACACACTACATCAAAAAATAGAAAACACAATGTTCAGGGCATGTAGCTCCAGAAAAAATGTTTATTGTTTACAATACAGTAAATGCATTTTGCATTTCCAAAAAAACTAAACATTTCATAAGTCAGTGGATTCAGCACTTACATACAATAAAAATGAAGTCCTGGAAAAGGACAAAGACAAAATGTAAATGTAAATGAGAAGCACATTACAGTACACTGTAAATGGGACCACAAAATCAAAGTCAAAAAGTGATTTGTCATTCGGCCTCAGCATCACGTCTTCGTGCTGGGTCAGGCCACAGGACTTAATCTACATCACATGCCACATTCTCCCTAGCCAGGCAACGGGAGTAGAACCCTCTGGTGTGCCAGACCCAGCCTTGGCAAGACTCCACACCTATGTCACCACAAGCCAATTCCATGGCCTGTAGGAGATTTTCCCTGGTGTAGGGTTGTCGGTCATATACCTTCCACCGCTATGAAGAGAAAAACTCTTCTATTGGGTTGTGGAAAGGGGAGTACGGTGGAAGGCAAACATTTATGAATTGCTGGTTGATGTTGAACCACTCTCGTATCTGGACGGCGCGGTGGAAACTGACATTGTCCGAAACTATGACTTAGACAGGATGCTCTGCCTGCTCATGATCCTGCTGCTCACGCCCAAACAAGACATCTCGAACACCACCCAGAAATGTAAGAAGACGCTGGGTGTTATATGGCCCCAAGGTGGCATGATGGTGGAGAACCCCACGATTACTTATGGCAGCTGGCCAGGGACTTGAAGGCCATTGCCAGGGACACAATGGCCCATTGGTCAACTATTTTCCGGCCTCTCCTTCTCCTCTTGATCAGATTGAACCCAGCTTTATCCACAAAAATGTATTCATGGGGTCTTTCCATGGAATCCAATTCAAACACTCTCTATACGTAGAAATAGATATAGTTTTGTAAGTGCTACAGAAAGACAGACCTATGCTGTACAGTACAGTATATGCACTCCTGATTTACATACATTACAATGTCATGCAGCTTGACAGTAGTATGTAGTATACAGTAGTATTGAACTGTAAACAATCAACACTGAATGTGTCTGAATGTACACCTACTTGCACATACTGAAATCGTTGCTATTTGACCCTTTCTGAGTTGCGCTCAAAGGGTACTCTGTACACTCATGCACACCCTGTTGCGTTGGAGGACACAGTCAATGGTGGAAAGGCTGACACTGTTGATTCCTTCAAAATTTGCATTGTCTTCAATAATTCTCTGCTGTATTTCACGCAGTCTAATTGTGTTGTTTTGAAGGACCATGTCAACTATGAGGGCCTCTTCCTGTTGGGAGAACATATGTGTCCTTCCACCCTCACGTGGCAGTCTTGCAATTCTACAAAAAGTGAACGTGCAATTACAAAAATATACATGCAGTACAGTACAAACAGTGATGGACTTCCCCCCTAGTCTCCTTTACTGTATATTAGCAAAGTGATGTACTGAAACATCTGTATATTCAGTAGTACTGTAAACTTTCAATGACAAAAAAAACAATTACCTGTTCTCTTCTCTGAATCTCCGGATTATGGTGGACACAGTGAATCTGCTGATGTTGGGTTGTACTCTTTGTCCTGCTTCCCTCAGTGTCATTCCATGGACAAGAACATGGTCTATTACAGTAGCTCGGATTTCATCAGAAATTACTATTCTTTGTCTTGCTCTTCCTCGCCCCCCTCCTCTTCCTCCTCGTACCCCACCTCTTACACACACTCCTCCTCTGCCTCTCCGATCATTTCTGTCCATTGCTGATATGAACCTTCAACCATCAACAACCTGTGCACTCTGAACTGGCTTATATTGGTTTCAACATTCTTAGCATGACGTGCACATTGTGTGCCTCAAATAAAAACAGGCGGGGATCAAACCACAAACCTACTACACTGTAGTCCTATGCCTTAACCACTAAGCTACAGGAACTTTGACAGTTGGTATGGTAGGTAGACGGCCTGTTACAGTTTTTCACAATTGCTTAAACACATTTCCTGATAGACTACCTCACTTTCTCAAAACCCTAAACACAAATCTCAAAACTCACACACAAAATGCAAAATCCTACACTTCTCTTGCAAAAGCACACTTTGCCCTCAAAACAGTGTTAACTCTTCACTAAATGGTATTTTCTTTTCAAATGACAAACACATACATCATATGAGTAGACATTTCTAAGCACCCATTGAACACTGGTGTGCAGAATGGAAAACACTATAGTATGAATGGAAAACACTATATGAATGCTTTATCAGTAGAATTATGCCTTTGCATGTTCAGTGTTACACTTTCCCCTGTTGGATGTAAAATATTACCATATAATGTTTTTACATATACTCAAATAGAAAACAACACACAATACTTTAACAACAAATAATATTTTATTTGTACCCAAAATGTGCAGTCTACTGTAAATCACAGCAAACAGGATGAAAACGGGATGAAATGAAAGAGATAACAGAAAATAGGCAATAAACAAAACAAAACAACTAGGCTGCATCCTGCCTTCGGTCCCCGCCTGGCCACAGGACCTCATCCACATTGCAGGCGATGTTCTCCCTGGCCAAGCAGCGGGGGAAGAATCGCCTCCAATGGCGCATGAAGCCTTGACAGGCCTCAGCAGTTACATCGCCACATGTGTCCTCCATGGCTTGCAGCAGTGGGATCCGTGTCTGCGGATTCCTCTTGTACACCTTCCATCTCCAGGCAGAGAAAAACTCCTCAATTGGATTGAGGAAGGGAGAGTATGGAGGGAGATGCAGGACGGAAATTTCAGGATGGCCCCTGAACCAGTCACGGACCAGAGCAGCCCGGTGGAAACTGACGTTGTCCCAGACAACAACAAACCTGATCACCTCTGTGTCATCCATCTGGTCTGGTTGAACAACGATGTTGTAGAGTGTGTCCAGGAATGCTATGAGAAGGGCAGTGTTGTAGGGGCCCAGGGTGGCATGGTGATGGAGGACGCCGTGGTGGTTGATGGCAGCACACAGTTATGTTCCCTCCGCGCTGGCCAGGGACTTCAGTGATAGCACGCTGGCCGATTACATTTCTGCCCTGGCGCCTTCTTTTTACAAGGTTGAACCCCGCTTCATCAATGAATATAAATTCATGCAGGTCTGCTTCTGCATCTAGGTCAAGAAATCTCTGAAACAGACAACATGACAATATTATACACCAAGAGTGGTCAATAGAGTATAGGCTATTGTGAAACATTGTAAAAAAGGACAACATTGGATTACTGTAGTACAATACAGTAATGTGTCAGTGCTGATAGGACACAGTTGTGGAATGTATAGGACTTACTTGCACATAGTCATGGCGAATCTCCTTGATTCTGTCAGTGTTCCTGTCAAAAGGAACCCTGTACACCTGCTTCATCCTCATGGAATTGCATTGGAGAACACGGTCCAGTGTGGATAAACTCACTGTTGCTATATTTTGGAATAAGTATTGGTCTGCAATGATTGCATCTTGGATTTGTCGGAGGGTTATGACATTGTTCGCCAGCACCATGTTGACTACTGCAGTCTCCTGCTCATCTGTGAGGAGTCTTCCTCTCCCACCACATTGTGGTAATCTTGCAGTTCTGCAAAAGATACAAATAGATACAAATACAGCAAGGTCCTTGCAACACTAATTGAATACTGTATTGATATGCAGTACTACAGTAAGGCGAGTAGGTTTCTTACCTATGCTCATTTCTGAAAGTCCGAATTATTGAGACAACCGAGAAGCGACTCAAGTTGGGTTGGACCCTCTGGCCAGCCTCCCTCATGGGCAAACCATGGTTGACCATATGATCAATGACAGTGGCCCTAATCTCATCAGAGATTATGGTTCTTCTCCTTTCTCCTCCTTGTCCTCCTCTTCCTCCTCCTCCACCTCCTCCTCCTTGTCCTGCTCCTCCATGTCCTCCTCTTCTTCCTCCTCCTCCACCTCCTCCTCCACCTCCTCCTCCTTGTCCTGCTCCTCCTTGTCCTCCTCCTCCTTGTCCTCCTCCTCCTTGTACTCTTCCTCCTCCTCCTCCTCCTCTTCCTCCTCCTCCTCCTCTTCCTCCTCCTCCTCCTTGTCCTCTTCCTCCTCTTACTCTCACTCCTCTGCCTTGCTGCTCACCTCTCTCTTCAATGTTGCCACCATCCATTGTTCTCCAAACAAACCAGGAGGTCATCTGTGACCCTTCTATAGCAAATTGCTGATTTCTAATTGCACAACAGCCTTTGGAGTTTAGAAATGTGATTGGCAGTGTGTTCTGTGTGAACACCAAGAAAGGGAATTCAGGAAGAGTGTGCAAGATATAGAGAATTGTGTGTAGTGTTGTGAAAAATGTGTGGTTTGGAATGGGAATCTGAGTCTAAAGCAGAAAATGTGCTTGGAGTTCAGCAGAATTGGTTTGGCAGTTGGTACATGAGTTTCAGGTTGTGCACATTGTGTCTGATGTTCCAATTAATGTGTTTAAACAATTGTGAAAAACTGTAAGCATAGATAGTGTGCTTGGTGGATGGCATACCTGCCATCCCAACATTTGTATTTCTATAGCGCCACCTCGTGGATTGATTGGGTTAAAACTACAGGGCTCAATTCTTGATCTAACTCTCAATCAACCCACCAAGTTTCAGAACTTTATATCAAACGATTTTAGAATTACAAGCATTTTTGTGATAAGCCAAGCCCAATGCAAAATCCATTGGCTTCTCATTCGGCCAATTTTTGACATACGTCTTAGTAAAGTAATGCGTGTATGTAGGGAAGCGGGTTGAGTCCCTTGAACAGGTTTGGTGCAAATTGGTCAAATTCTGTAGGAGGAGTAGCATTTTAAGTGTTTTACAAGAAATGCTAATTGGCGGAAAATCGAAGATGACAGACTTCATGGTTCCATGAGGAAAATTTGTTGGGCATGAGCAGCGGGACATGTACACCAAATTGACAAAAAAGATGACAACTTCTAACTATATGCCAAGTTTCATAAGAATCAGCCAAGCGGTTAAGGAAAAACACAGAGAAGTAATAAATGAGTACATTTAAGCCAAAATGGTGGCAAATTCAAGACGGCGCCCTCCCAATTAGTAAAGATCTATGATCCAAATCCGGTTCTTTGTCACTGTATCAAGTTTTAAATCTCTGCAAAGTAACAGTGATTTTTAATTAATTTTTAAATATTTTTTTAATATTTGGAACTCTTTAGTTTGTAATAATCAGCATCATCATCATTAAATATTTTAAAATGTATATATTCTGTTATTATTGTAATAATAATAATAATACAAAAATATAATAACTGCTGCTGAGAATTTACAATAATGTGAAACACACACACACACACACACACACACACACACACACCAAGTTTTACTATTTACATATCATTTAATTCTCTATCAAGGAAAACTGGTAAACCAGTAAAAATAAATATATTAATAATAATCATACTAATAATCATGCAACACACAGTGCTATCGTAAACCAAAAACCACCCAAGCTATTAAGTATAACATATGGCCCTACTGAATCCCACCAGAAACAGATTCCCAGGGCATTGTCACTGCAGGTGCTTCTTTATTATGCTTCAAGTTGGCTGTTTCAAGTATTATTTTAATGAGTTGACACCTGAGTGTGACTGCGTTAAGAACCCGAAGCACTAAAAGATTCACTGGCTTAATACAACTCGGCTGAAACAGATGTGCTGGTCGAGCATCAGAAAGGTAAGAATACAAAATGCTCCCCGAAGCATACAGCAGTAACACATGAAATACATACAGTAAATCGATAGGTTTAGAAACGAAGTCAATTTATCACTACAATTTATCACTAAAGAGTTCAAACAATATTAATGACCAAGTCCAACAATACAATAACCTGACCTTCAGCAAGTCGTCCAACAGAAACAACCAGAGTTCAGTTATGAAACATTCATTTTCCTGAAACGGATACGAACATACAGGGTCAATTATTAAGATACACGATTAACAGGCACTGTCACGCAGTTATCCCCGTAGGTAAAATAAATAACACTTTGTGCAAACCCGGAAGCGACTCCTGCCACTCGTATTCCGCAGCCAAAGTAATATGAGAAGCTCTCTTGCTTGCTTTGGAACGGAACCGCCACCAAATGGAACTGGACCTGACTCCACCAAATCGCAATGTCCAGTGCTCACGCTCAAACCCCCAGGACGTAAAAAAAAAAAAAAAAAGTGTAGGCTACTACGTCCAGCGATAAATGTCTAATACGTTATTTACAAACTAAATGTGTAACATCAACGGATGGTTTATGCGGACACTTAAACTCACAACATGATAAGCAATGAGTTCGGAAAGCGTGAAATTATAAATAGTGTCCACTACCCTCATTTCACACAATCCAGCACACCTGTGATATGCTTGTAGAATAAAGAAAGGCAATGAGATTTTATAGCATGCCGGCTTTTAGTACAGACAGCAGCTTGTTACTGTTGTGAGTTTAGGCTACATTGAAGTGTTACATTTGATCAATAGTTCATTAATAACTGCTGCTCTCTCATATACAGATCCTTTCCTAAAAATTAGAATATCATGGAAAAGTTTTTTTTTTTCCATAATTCCAGTCAAAAAGTGAAACTTTCATAGATTATAGATTCATTACACACAAAGTGAAATATTTCTAGCCTTTATTTGTTTCATTTTTCATAATTTTGGCTTACAGCTCCAGAAAACCCCCAAAACAGTATTTCAAGAAATTAGAATAGTGTGTCGAAAATAAGCATTTACTTCAGTTATTTCAGAGAATGAATGTTTTAGACTGAGTGTCACACTATCATCTAATTTACTCAAAACACCTGCAAAGTTTATCTCAGTTTGGTTCAGTATGGGGAAGACTGCAGACTTGACAATTGGCCAGAAGACCATCATTGACACCCTCCAGAAGATGGGTAAGCCACAAAAGGTCATCGCTAAGGAGGCTGGCTGTTCACAGAGTGCAGTGTCCAAGCATATCAATAGAAAGTTTAGTGGAAGGGAAAAATGTGGCAGGAGAAGGTGCAGAAGCAGAAGAGATGACCGTAGGCTTCAGCAGATTGTCAAGCAAACACGATTCCAAAATTTGGCGGAGATGCAGAGGGAGTGGACTGAGGCTGGAGTCAAAAACCACCACGTACAGACGTATCCGGGACATGGGCTACAACTGTCGGATTCCTTGAGTCAAGCCACTCCACTCATTCTCTGATATATATAATAACGGAAGTAAATGCTGATTTTTGACACACTATTCTAATTTCTTTAAATACTGTTTTGGGGGTTTTCTGGAGCTGTAAGCCAAAATTATGAAAAATGAAACAAATAAAGGCTAGAAATATTTAACTTTGTGTGTAATGAATCTATAATCTATGAAAGTTTCAGTTTTTGAATGGAATTATGGAAAAAAAAAACTTTTTCATGATATTCTAATTTTTTGGAAAGGATCTGTATATATATATATATAGATTAATTACAGTGCCCTCCACAATTATTGCCACCCCTGGCAAAGATGAGTAAAAAGGGCATACAAAATGAATCCTTTTGGTGAATTAGCTTAATCTCACACTGAAAAAATTTGAAAAATCCAACCTTTAATTGAAGTTAATTTATTCTGAGAAAAATTAAATAATTATTTTTAACAAAACCACGTGTCCCACAATTATTGGCACCCCTAGAAATTCTTATGAACAAAATGTAACTGAAGCATTTCTTCCATTTATATTTTACTTTTTAAAGTTGATCAGAGTGTTTAGGAACTTTCAAGCAGACTTCCTGTTTCACTGGGGTATAATTATGAGGTGACACAGAGGCCATATTCCCTTATTCATACATCAACATGGAAAAGATAAGAGAACACACAAATCAAATTAGGTAAATAATTTGTTGAGCTTCATAAGTCAGGGAATGGGTATAAAAAAATAGCTACTCACCTGAAAATGCCAATATCTACCATTAGGGCAATACTTAAAAAGTTCAAAGCAACTGGAACTGTTACAAACTTGCCTGGAAGAAGACCCAAGTTTATTTTGCCCCCACGCACTGTGAAAAAATCCCCAAGGATCACTGTTGGAGAATTACAGAGGAAAGTAGCATCTTGGGGTCATCAAGTCTCGAAAACTACCATTAGACATCACCTCCATGCCAACAAATTATTTGGAAGGCATGCCAGAAAAAAGCCTTTCCTGTCATTTCACCACAAACATAAGCACCTGGAGTTTGCTAAACGCTACTGGAACCGTGTTCTATGGTCAGATGAAACAAAAATTGAGCTTTTCGGCAACCAACACTCAAGGGGGGTTTTGTGTAAAAAAGAAAAGGATGGCTATACCGAAAATAACCTGATCCCAACTGTTAAGTATGGTGGAGGTTCCGTGATGTTGTGGGGCTGTTTATACTCCAAAGGCCCTGGGAACCTTGTTAGGGTACATGGCATCATGAACTCCATGAAATACCAGGGAATTTTAAAGGAGCTATATGTAACAAATTTACTGTACTAAATCATAAAATGACCATGATATGTCATCAGAGATTAAGGAAACATGCTAAGTCGAAATACTTCCTTCTCCGACAACAATGCTACAGCCAGTATGTACTCCTTTGAAATTTACATTCCGGGTCGGAACATCTGTTTTTGTCCTGTGTGATTCACTATTCTCAGAGTTGACTCCGCCCACTGCCCGATCATCTCCGAGTTGACTCCGCCCACTTCCCATTTCGACACCCCGGGTTGCCAGATATGAAACAAATTGGCACACAAACACAGCGGGCTGCAGCCATGGAAGCAACCAAACGAACTGGATCAACTTAGATTGTACTAGATTCTACCCAACCTAAAAAGCCTCGTCCTGAAAAAGCTACAAGACCAGAGCCGTGCTAAAACACGGGTAAATCTTGGAGTTGCATTTGAAAGATGGAGACAGCTTAGAGCCCATAAAGATTTCAAGACGGATGGTGAGTTGGCTAATTTTCTCCTGAACAGGTAAGCATTGAGATTCAGCTAACGTTAGCTAACCTTAGCTAATTTATCATGACTACTAGCTAGTTATCTATCTTATCTAATGCAAATGAGATACCTGTTTTAGAAGAGTTTATTCAATTTTGTGACTGAATCAATGAATGTGTTCAAATTCAGCTAGCGTTAGATTGCTAGGTAGATATTTTAGTGAAACGATGTGTGTCTAGGTAAGGTATTCTTTTTTTCGAGGCTAACGTTAGCTAGAAAGCTAGCTAAGGTTACATTGTTTAAACAAAGGAATTTTGTTGTCTTACATTTCAGAATAATGTTAGCTAAACACTGACATTTAGGGCACTGAGCTGGCTGAATTTCTCACTGCCAGGGTTTAAAACAGGAAGCAGTCCTGAGTTCACAATTAAGCTTGCAAATGGGTTTAATGCAGTTATAGGCCTATAATGAAATAAAATCAGTCTTTAAAACTTATGATTTTCTCAACCTAGTGTATTTCTGCCTGCATGAATGATTACAGCTTCAGAGTGTTTTTAAATGATCAGGGGAGCTTGATGTTGTAACCTATGTCATCCACTCTCACACCAGGAAAACAGTAGGCTTCACGTTAAAATCCATGAAACCACTGGCAACATTTACGTTCCGAACATAGAATCGCCAATTACAACTACGTTCGTCGTTATAACACTACCCAATTACTGTTACCGTATAGAACAATGTTGCTGAAAACATTATTTTCATTTTAGATTTCGTTGACATTTTTCGCCTGTTTCTTGCCTGTGCTATACAATCTCTGCCTCAACGGAGGGGAGTGGGTAGGGTTTAGAATGGAGGAGGAGACTTTTTTGATTGTAAACACAGGACTACAGCCAGGCTAAATATCCTGCAGAGTGCACCTTTAAATCTGAATCTGGCTGCCTCTGCCAGGAAACTAAAACTGGGTCGTCCTTGGATCTTCCAGCAGGACAATGATCCTAAACATATGACCAAATCAACACAAAAATGGTTAACTGAACACAAAATCAAGCTTCTGCCATGGCCATCTCAGTCCCCTGACCTAAACCCCATTGAAAACCTGTGGGCTGAGCTGAAGAGGAGAGTGCACAAGAGAGGACCTAGGACTGGATGATCTGGAGAGATTCTGTAAAGAGGAATGGTCTCAGATTCCTTGCTCTGTATTCTCCACCCTTTTTAGATGTTACGGGAGAAGACTCAGTGCCGTTTTATTGGCAAAGGGAGTTTGTACAGAGTATTACAGTTTTTCACAATTGTTTAACCACATTAATTGGAACATCAGACACAATGTGCACAACCTGAAACTCATGTACCAACTGCCAAACCAATTCTGCTGAACTCCAAGCACATTTTCTGCTTTAGACTCAGATTCCCATTCCAAACCACACATTTTTCACAACACTACACACAATTCTCTATATCTTGCACACTCTTCCTGAATTCCCTCTCTTGGTGTTCACACAGAACACACTGCCAATCACATTTCTAAACTCCAAAGGCTGTTGTGCAATTAGAAATCAGCAATTTGCTATAGAAGGGTCACAGATGAGCTCCTGGTTTGTTTGGAGAACAATGGATGGTGGCAACATTGAAGAGAGAGGTGAGCAGCAAGGCAGAGGAGTGAGAGTAAGAGGAGGAAGAGGACAAGGAGGAGGAGGAGGAAGAGGACAAGGAGGAGCAGGACAAGGAGGAGGAGGTGGAGGAGGAGGAAGAGGAGGACAAGGAGGAGAAAGGAGAAGAACCATAATCTCTGATGAGATTAGGGCCACTGTCATTGATCATGTGGTCAACCATGGTTTGCCCATGAGGGAGGCTGGCCAGAGGGTCCAACCCAACTTGAGTTGCTTCTCGGTTGCCTCAATAATTCGGACTTTCAGAAATGAGCATAGGTAAGAAACCTACTCGCCTTACTGTAGTACTGCATATCAATACAGTATTCAATTAGTGTTGCAAGGACCTTGCTGTATTTGTATCTATTTGTATCTTTTGCAGAACTGCAAGATTACCACAACGTGGTGGGAGAGGAAGACTCCTCACAGATGAGCATTAGACTGCAGTAGTCAACATGGTGCTGGCGAACAATGTCATAACCCTCCGACAAATCCAAGATGCAATCATTGCAGACCAACACTTATTCCAAAATATAGCAACAGTGAGTTTATCCACACTGGACCGTGTTCTCCAACGCAATTCCATGAGGATGAAGCAGGTGTACAGGGTTCCTTTTGACAGGAACACTGACAGAATCAAGGAGATTCGCCATGATTATGTGCAAGTAAGTCCTATACATTCCACAACTGTGTCCTATCAGCACTGACACATTACTGTATTGTACTACAGTAATCCAATGTTGTCCTTGTTTACAATGTTTCACAATAGCCTATACTCTATTGACCACTCTTGGTGTATAATATTGTCATGTTGTCTGTTTCAGAGATTTCTTGACCTAGATGCAGAAGCAGACCTGCATGAATTTATATTCATTGATGAAGCGGGGTTCAACCTTGTAAAAAGAAGGCGCCGGGGCAGAAATGTAATCGGCCAGCGTGCTATCACTGAAGTCCCTGGCCAGCGCGGAGGGAACATAACAATGTGTGCTGCCATCAACCACCACGGCGTCCTCCATCACCATGCCACCCTGGGCCCCTACAACACTGCCCTTCTCATAGCATTCCTGGACACACTCTACAATCGTTGTTCAACCAGACCAGATGGATGACACAGAGGTGATCAGGTTTGTTGTTGTCTGGGACAACGTCAGTTTCCACCGGGCTGCTCTGGTCCGTGACTGGTTCAGGGGCCATCCTGAAATTTCCGTCCTGCATCTCCCTCCATACTCTCCCTTCCTCAATCCAATTGAGGAGTTTTTCTCTGCCTGGAGATGGAAGGTGTACGAGAGGAATCCGCAGACACGGATCCCACTGCTGCAAGCCATGGAGGACGCATGTGGCGATGTGACTGCTGAGGCCTGTCAAGGCTTCATGCGCCATTGTAGGCGATTCTTCCCCCGCTGCTTGGCCAGGGAGAACATCGCCTGCGATGTGGATGAGGTCCTGTGGCCAGGCAGGGACCGAAGGCAGGATGTAGCCTAGTTGTTTTGTTTTGTTTATTGCCTATTTTCTGTTATCTCTTTCATTTCATCCCGTTTTCATCCTGTTTGCTGTGATTTACAGTAGACTGCACATTTTGGGTACAAATAAAATATTATTTGTTGTTAAAGTATTGTGTGTTGTTTTCTATTTGAGTATACGTAAAAACATTATATGGTAATATTTTACATCCAACAGGTGAAAGTGTAACACTGAACATGCAAAGGCATAATTCTACTGATAAAGCATTCATATAGTGTTTTCCATTCATACTATAGTGTTTTCCATTCTGCACACCAGTGTTCAATGGGTGTTTAGAAATGTCTACTCATATGATGTATGTGTTTGTCATTTGAAAAGAAAATACCATTTAGTGAAGAGTTAACACTGTTTTTCGTCAAGATAACAGCACCGACTTTTCTCCTGTCATGTTTCATGAGGTTGGAGAACACGTAGGGATTTAAAACCATTCCTACATACATAATCTCTCCAGATCCTTAGTCCTTACTTGTGGACTCTCTTCTTCAGCTCACCACCCAGGTTTTCAATGGGGTTCAGGTGAGAGGACTGGGATGGCCATGGCAAAACCTTGATTCTGTGGTCAGTGAACCATTTTTGTGTAGATTTTGAGGTATGCTTTGGTTCATTGTCGTGCTGGAAGCTCCAACCACAAACAAATTTTAGGCTTCTGGCAGAGGCAGCCAGATTTTGGTTGAAATTCTCCTGGTATTTGATGGAATCTATGATGCCATGCATCCTAACAATGTTCCCAGGGCCTTTGGAGGAAAACAGTCCCACATCACAGACAGATCAACCACTATATCTCACAGTGGGGAAAAGGCTATTTTCTGCTTAACTATGCCTTTATTACACCAAGCCCACCTTTGGTATTTATTTCCAAAAAGTGAAATTTATCTTCTGACCATAGCACCCATTTCCAATTTAAATTCCGGTAACATTTAGCAAACTCCAGGAGCCTCATTTATAAACAATGCTTACGCCAATTTCCCCATGGATTTGGGATTTGTGAAAACAAACTTGAAAACATGCACACATTTACGCAAACTATGGCCCATGTGTTCACATATTTTGGAGACTGGGCACTGGCGTCTCTGATGGCAAAGTAGTAAAATACAGATAAATGTCCAACAGAGCCGTTTTACTCAATTCCTTTCATTTCATATAAAAGTACACAACCTCCTAATAATCACGTCCCTTGCCAAAGGAATATCCAGGCCTAAGTAGTTTCTGTCTTTTTGATGTTAGTCTGAAAGTCCATATTTACGCATCTAGACTGTCCGAAAAATAATAATGCCGCCAGTGACACCTCCCATGTATTAAGTTTCAGTTTATGCCATTAGGGAGGTGTTATTACGTCCCAACAGTATAGACGCATAAGATTCAAGTGCTCTTTTATTCCAGAATACATCTGAATGCTGAATGCAATACAAAACTTTCCGTGAAGTTTCTCTTCTTGGTTTTGCGGTATGACTTCTCTATTTTCTCTGACGATGAATTGGAAAGACAACCTAATTTACATGCATATCATATTCGCATAGGCGTTCATGGTTATTTGTGGGCATTAACGGGGTGGGATACTGGGCTCATGTTCATTAGCAGGTTTCTCCTTTTGAGCGTACGTAATCTTTTAGTGTGGCAGTGACAGGTCTTCCTCTCCCCCCCCAAACCTACGCGTGTATAGTAGAGTTGTAGTACTCGAGACTGGTCTTGGTCTCGAGACCATATTTTGAAGGTCTCGGTCTTGTCTCGGAATCGACTGCATTTTGACTAGGTCTTGTCACGGTCTCAGATTTTTTTCAAGACCGGTCGAGACCAGGGGCGTGTCCAGGGGGGGGCATGTGGTGGCACCCGCCCCCACAGAAATTTGATTGGCCACCACGGAAAACTAGTTACAGATGACAAAATATGCTACTATTTGATATCATATCATTGATATCATTTATAGGTTTAGTGGACGGAAATTTTGCTAGATCGCTAGATAAAACCACACATTAACGATTTAAATATTAATTTACCTCAAAGCGTAGGCCTGGCTGTAAATAACGTTAGGCTAACCACTTTTTTTTTTTCCTGTACCCCAAGTCGCATCACATTACATTACATTACATTATAGGCATTTAGCAGGCGCTCTTATCCAGAGCGACTTACACAACTTCTTTTATGACTATACCATAAACCTAATCGATATCCAAAGACAACGTTTAATCTGGCCGCATTTTTTTTAAATTTAAACGTTAAATTTAACGTTAAGTCTGAATGTTACAGATTCAAATTGCTTCGAAATGCAGCATAGGCTGAAGTTTCATTAAATTGAGAGTAATTCATTTTTCATCCTCGTCACTGGTGATTATTGATGTTGACTTTTTGTAGGTAATCCATTGTGTTTGATTTTGGGTGTCTCTTTTAAAATGTAATCAGTACTCATACCCTCAATGTTATAATCTATAAAATCTGACTTCAACTTCGCTGCTTTTTGAAGAAATGTTTTTAAACAGGAAGTGTAGGCTACCACCATCTGAAAATGGGCTAAATTCTTAGTTTTACACAATCCATAAAGACTATTTTGTCATACTTGAATGCAGTGGCGCCCCCAGCTGTACGCAGAGTACGCAGTCTGCGTACCTTAGCAACAACAGCAAAATTTACGTGAATTGTCAAAGTCTCTGCGTCTCTGTTTCTACGATGTTGAGGAATGATATTTGCTTATTGTCTTCGTTGTATTGCCTGGTTATTGTATTTTCCAAGTTTTGCATATTTCAAACATTTGAAAGTGATTGGAAGACACAGTTGAAAGTGATTGGAGGATCACCATCCCGCCGTTAACACCGTGAAAGTGATTGGAGGATCACCTTTTCTTTAGACTGGGAAAAGTTTAGAGTTGCCTTTTTACTTGTCAGTCAAGATAACTAATTTGAAAGAATACTTCATACCATACTGAAAGTGCTTCTTACGATGCCCGTGTCTACTGCTTCGGTTGAGCGCTCATTCAGCTGTTTGAGACGTCTGAAAACCTACCTACGGAACAGCATGACAGACGCGATTGGCGATTATGAACATTCACAATGACTTTGAAATCGTCACAGAGCGGATGCTTAGGGAATTTGACGCAACCGGGACGCAAGGAGGGTCAATCTCACATTCCAAAGCCCTATTCGGATGGGATAAGTTTTCAGGACAATGTCTGTAAAGTAATTATTCTCTCAAATTATTATTACCACAGGACGTCTGTAATGTTAATGGCCAATTCGGACGGGATAAAGTATCTCCGTAATCAGCGTCTAGAAATACAGTGATGGGAGTGTCTACTCTATGTTGTCGTCACACCGAAAATGTTCCCCACGAGTCATACAACGTTATACATCCTATTTTCACTGCAAACTGAGGCGCCAAAAAAAAAAACTACGTGGAGACAATGTTGGCATGGCAAACATGTCCACAAAAAGCGTGAAGAATCCTGCATTACACGGTACACCTCTTTAGAAACAGTGTTAGGCCATAACATGTATGTAAGGCTATAGCTAGGCTATAAAGCGTTGCCCCACTATAGCCTACTTTTGAGCCTGTTTTTTTTTTTGGTTTTTTTTGCTCTCTGTCTTCTTATTTAATGTAACGTTACATTCATTTAGAGGTCGGTCAATAGTTGGACCGAAGAGAGCACAACCAAAGGCGTCCTAGACTGCTTACTACGTGGAAAAACCAGTAGAAAAGACTGGGGAAAACAAATTTCTCACAGGAAATAACAGAATTTTACCGGACATGTCAATTCGCACGGGATTGCTTTAACCTGGGGTAATTTTTAAAGGACATTTAACAGTAGGCTAGGTAAAAGACTCCGGAATCTTTACTGGCGCGGGAGCGCGCTGTCCGTAAAAGTTACGGACATGGCAGATTCAGACGGGACTAAAATAGCGGAGCTTCTCCGCTACATTAACCCACCTCCCCCTGTAAAACGTATCCCGTCTGAATAGGGCTTAAGGGTAAGATGCTATTTATTTTTATGCAGTGATTGACGCAAAATGTTATTTTATTTGAAGTGGCGTGTTCTCTCTCTCTCTCTCTCTCTCCCTCTCTCTCTCTCACACACACACACACACACACACACACACACACACACAATTGGCGTGCATTCAGTGATATTTTATTAGAAATTTAAGCAGTGAATACATTTTGTTGAGCATGTTCGATAGTTACATTGACTTGTCAGAAGTGTTTTCATTGTGTTAACATTAACTGTGCTGTAGCTAAGTCGCGTAACAACTTTTTGCGCGCAACATTTCAATTCTATTATGAGGTGTCTCCGGTTTTCCTGATGAAAGATCAGGCTACTGTACGTAAGTCACGTAGCCTAACATCTTTTTGCGCGCAACATTTCCATTCTATTGTGAAGTAAGTCTCTCCGGTTTTGCTGATGAAAGATCAGACTTTAACGTAGGCTAGGCCTACTCCTACGTTAGAACTTCTTGTAATATGCGACCCTATGAGTGCAAAATATATCTGTAAATTACGTTGTAACGTTAGTCCTAAGTAGTGGCTTTGTTTTCATGTAGCCTATGGCTTGGCCTCCTCTGTTGCGTACCCCGGGAAGAAATCCTGCGGGCGCCCCTGCTTGAATGAGCTACATGGTATTTTCTCTTATTGTTTCAAAAGGTTAGTTAACCAACATAGGGACTGCCACAGTCATATCTGTACAAGTATAGCTCTGTAATTGAAATGGTAAACAAGCAGGCACTTTAAGGATGCCAACCTGTATTTGCATATAGCAAAACCAACACAAATTATTGATCCTTTGTAGCAGCGTAATGCCTACTAGCAAAGAAACCCACCTCCTGTAACCAGACTGCATTGACTGCTCTGCTAAATGACTGCACCTGCTAAATGACACTACATACAGGTTTAGTGCACCTGCTAAATGACTGAAACTGAAGTTTGACAATTATTTGAGAGCCGTAGGGAGATTGTGGAGGGGGTCCTGCAATCTACATATTTTATTTAGTGTGATTGCAATATGATCAGTCTGTCCGTCTCTATATTTTTCCCTCTCTCTATCTCCCTCCTCCCTCTATTTCTCCCTCCATCTCCCTTACTCTTTCTCCCTGTATTTGTCCCTTCCTCTCCCTCTGTATCTCTACTTCCTTTTCCCTCTGAATCCTATATTTTTTTCTCTCTCCTGTATTTCCTCTATCAATCCCCTCTAGCTTATTTACCCTCTGTCTAACTTCTGTTTATCCTGACCTCTATCCTCTCTCAAACCTCTGTCCTCTATATACTCTCTATATGTCACCTATCACTCTGTATGTAGTGTCTCTCTGTCCTCTATCCATCAATCAGTGTGTGATATTCATATTGTAATCGGTTTTATTAGTAGTCTGCAATGTAATTTTAACAGTCAAGAGATTGTTATAAGATAATTTAACAAAATGAACATTTGACAGTATTGGAAAGAAATTACATTTGGTCTGGTCTCGGTCTTGGTCTTGGTCTCGCCCCCCCTCAGTCTTGGTCTTGACTCGGTCTCGCCACCTCAAAGTCTTGGTCTTGACTCGGACTTGATACGCTCTGGTCTTGGTCTTGACTCGGTCTCGGTTTAGGTGGTTTCGACTACAACACTAGTATATAGCCTAGTTAACAGCCCACAATATTGCGTCTCACAGTGCTTATTACAAAAATAAAGCTTATGCATGCTTGTCTAATAGCCAATACATCTCCATTTGTGAAGGGATTGGCAAAATATTCCCACGTCTGAAAAAAATTTGTTCATCCTGCAGTACAGCTGCATAGCGACAAGGATATGGTTGTACACCTCCTCGAGTTGGCGTACGCATAAGAAAACTTTCACATCAGTTTGAAGTTTTATAAATCTCAATTTGTACGTCGATTTTCACGTAAGATCAAATCTAGTGAATTTACGATCAAATCCGTGCGTATGAACATTTTATAAATGATCTAAATTTTTTCCTCTCAAACCATCCTCCTCATTGTGCATGGGGGCAAACTACACTTGTGTCCTCTTCTAGGCAGGTTCATCACAGCTCCAGTTGCTTTAAATTTATTGCCCTAATGGTGGATCTTCCCCATGTTGATGGATAAATAAGGGCTGCGTCCCAATACTCGAAAAATGCACCCTCCTTTCATCCACTCCCTCCTCCTCTCCTCCATGCCCCGGAAACGTATCTTTGTGTTTTAATATAATGTTACTGATTACATCTTAATTACATATTGTAATGCCACCTTTCCTCCTCCACTACCACTCCTCTACTCCGTGCCCTGGAAATAGATCTTTGTGTTTTAATCTATTGTCGCTGATTACATCTTAATTATGTATTAATGCTTACATATTAATTAATGTCACCAATATTCTTCACTCCCCACCTCCCTTCCTCCACTCCCCGACTACCACTCCTCTCCTACCTGGAAATATGCAAAACTGCCTGAACGTTTTGAGTACAAATATGTGCATGTACAGTATCCATGTACATGACATTGTGGTTTGCGTCAAGACATTAATTAATATGTAAGCATTAATACGTAATTAAGATGTAATCAGCGACATTAGATTAAAACTCAAAGATCCGTTTCCGGGGCACGGAGTAGAGGAGTGGTAGTGGAGGAGGAAAGGTGGCATTTTACGTCTATTGGGACGCACCCAAGGTGTTTTGGCCTGTGTGTCACCTCATGTTTATACCCCAGTGAAACAGGAAGTTGAGAATGACCACATCATAATTCCTAAAGACGCATATGTGCTTAAAAAAGTTTGCGAATATACTTCAATTAGGTTTTGTTTGTAACTACTTCTAGCGGTGCCAATAATTGTGACGTTTTTTTTTTGAGAATGTTTTTTTATGAAGAATGTTTTTTCTTTGAATAATTGTGCCTAAATTAAAGATTAGATGTTTCTCATTTTCAGTGCAAAGTCATATTCATAAACAACAAGGACATTTTTTACAACCATTTTTGCTCATATTTTCCAGGGTTGCCAATAATTCTGGTGGACATTATACTGTACACACACACACACACACACACACACAGAGCTTTATTTTTCATATACAATAGGGCCACTGTGGATCTTTGTGCGTTACTTAAATCAAAAAGCCACAGAGTGGACTTTAAAAGCAGAGTGCTTAAAGGGAGCGATGCATTTAATCCAGTCTCACTTTTGCTTTTCCGTTAAGACCACAAATTCCAAAGTCATAATGAACATATGAGCAGTGACTGATTTGAAAAATTAGGAACCACGAGAGCAGCCACACAGACAGTGGATTTTTTAATGAGAAAATATTAACAGTAATGGCATGCAATTTTGCCTGGATGTGCTCACCTTGCTCTCTGTTATTCGCTCAAGTAACACGGGTGGTGTTTGCCAGAGCTGAGCCTAACGTCACCTTGGTAACCGTAATCATAAAAGACACCGAAGTGTGAAGGAAGAAAATTAGAGACCAGGTTTAATAGGAGGCCTAATGATAAACCAATGTTCTAAGGCATAAAATGAGTTACTTTTATATGAGCACCGTCACCATGAAAGTGAGGGGATTAGGTAACTGCCAATTTGCAAGAAGCCGGCATAGCTGCAATTCAATAGGAACAGAAAATAATGAAGTTCCCAGCTTGTTTTTTTTCTTTCTCTTCTTTGGCTTCAGCCAGGTAATAAACTACCTGCCGTGCTACCAATATACATTTATAGGTTAAATGATCATCCAGAAGTGTATTGTGTCTCTTTATATGTAATATGCTTCCTTTTCCAATTTGCTTACACATATGGAGAACTATCAGGACCTCTCTGAATGCATAGGCTACCTTAAACCTACCTCCAAGCCAAGGCTAACACTATATTCAAAGGTTAAACTGAAATGAAATGACAAAAAACAAGAACAGGTATACCTTTATACTTGTAACCTGAGAATATAAATAAATCTAATTAATTTCTCACCTGGCCACCCTGAAAAGGCACATATATTAGCTATAGTTCCAAAACTGGTTATAAAAACATTTAATAATGGTTAATATACAGTCTGAAAACTAATAGTACTAACACAGATTCTCTGGTGAGCTTTTAACCCATTTACATTTGACCAGGAAGACTGCAAGATTACAAAATACATGTTTTTATTACAATACAAATAAACAAACATATATACACCGATCAGCCACAACATTAAGACCACTGACAGGTGAAGTGAATAACGTTGATTATCTTGTTGTTATTTTGGTTCTGTACTCTAGCACTTTGAGTTTGAAAGGATACATTGACAATGACGTTGAAGTGCAGACTGTCAGCTTTAATTTGAGGATATGTTCATCCATATCGGATGAACCGTTTAGAAATTATAGAACCTTTTGTACATAGTCCAACCCCATTTTTGGGCATCAAAAATATTGTACAGTTTAACATAATGTAGAATAAAGTAATAATTTTTAATATTTGGTCGCATATCCTTTACATACCATGACTTCCTGATGTCTGTGACCCAACAATATCAAAAGACTCTTAATATCTTATTTTCTGTTACTCCTACAAGCGATACTATAACCTCTCTGCATTTGAATGGATCTCTATGGGAATTGGGGGGTGGGACTATAGTTGTGTTAAAAAAAAATAGCAGTACATAAGTAACCTGATGAACCACTGTTATTAGTAGTAGTGATATTTCTGCATGGCAAATCATTTACTTGTAAATGTAGTAGTGTAATAGAAAAACAACAGACCCAACTGTCATGACATGCACGCTGCTTGTTCTGAGTAATTGACTCATTCATTGAAAGGGGCATGTTCAAAATAATAGCAGTGTGGAGTTTAATTAGAGAATTCATTCATTCTGTGAAAAAACAGGTGTCATTAATTGTCCTTTATTAAGGAAGAAGGGAAGCAAATGTTTCACACATTGTTATAAAATATATTTCCTTCTGAATTGCTAAGTAAAATGGGCCGTTCCAAACATTGTTTGGAGGAACAACATAATTTGATTAAAAAGTTGATTGGAGAGGGGAAAACGTATAAAGAAGTGCAGCAAATTATAGGATGCTCAGCTAAAATGATCTCAAATGCTTTAAAATGGCAACAAAAACCCGAAACACGCGAAAGAAAACGAGCAACTACTGTTAAAACGGATCGAAGAATAGTCAGAATGGCAAAGATTCAGCCAATCATCACCTCCAGAAAGATCAAAGATGATCTAAAATTACCTGTAAGTGCTGTTACAGTCAGAAGACGTTTGATCAAAGCTAAGCTATCAGCAAGAAGCCCCCTGTGAAGCACCACTGTTGAAAAAATGGCATGTGCAGAATCGGTTAAAATTTGCCAAGGAACACATCGATTGGCCCAAAGAGAAATGGCGTAACATTATGTGGACTGATGAGAGTAGAATTGTTCTTTTCGGGTCTAGTGGTCGTCGACAGTATGTCAGATGACCCCCGGGTACTGAATCCAAGCCACAGTACACTGTGAAGACAGTGAAGCATGGTGGCGCAAAAATCATGGTATGGGGATGTTTTTCATACTATGGTGTTGGGCCTATTTATCGTATACCAGGGATCATGGATCAGTTTGAATACATCAAAATACTTGAAGAGATTATGTTGCCGTATGCCGAAGAGGAAATGCCCCTGAAATGGGTGTTTCAACAAGAC
Source organism: Synaphobranchus kaupii (assembly GCA_029718625.1). Lineage (NCBI taxonomy): Eukaryota > Metazoa > Chordata > Actinopteri > Anguilliformes > Synaphobranchidae > Synaphobranchus > Synaphobranchus kaupii. The sequence goes on from CM056382.1 coordinate 21,513,753, forward strand.
AACGACCCCAAACACACGAGTAAGTGAGCAACATCTTGGTTCCAGACAAAAAGGATTGAGGTAATGGAGTGGCCAGCTCAATCCCCTGACCTCAACCCCATTGAAAACTTGTGGGGTGACATTAAAAATGCAGTTTCTGAAGCAAAACCCAAAAATTCACAGGAACTGTGGAATGTAGTTCGTTCATCCTGGGCTGAAATACCAGTTTCTAGGTGCCAGAAGTTGGCTGACTCGATGCAACGCAGATGCGCAGCAGTTATCAAAAACAATGGTTATGCAACTAAATATTAGTTCAGTAATTTAAAGTGAAGTTAAATCTTGAAAAATTTCTTCAGTTTATACAGTAAGTGTTTGAGTTTGAAGAGAAAAATGTCGACTGCTATTTTTTTGAACAGATTAATATTCCTTTTCTTTGCTTCCTGTAAAAGAATAACGCAGACTTGATAAAATTTGTTAATGCTTTGATTTGGAATTGAATGTGTAATGTTTCCACTACATTTGAAATATGGAACTAAAAGCTATTAAAAATATTTGCACTTTATTCACTTTTTTTTAACGCACTGCTATTTATTTCAACACCACTGTAGATTTAGCTGTAAATTACACTGGATCCTTTCAAACTCAAAGTCTCACTTCAAAGTCTTCAAAGTCTCACTTCAACTGTCAGTGGTATATACACTGATCACCCACAACACTAAAACCACTGACAGGTCAAGTGACCCCTTAGGTATGTTATATTGTGTTATGGTTGAAACAATGTTAAAACCCTCAAACTAACGTCAGGTTAGTAAGGTTATGTGACAGTTGAAAGTGAAAGGTTTTTAAATGTTAGAATGGCAATGCTGCAGCTCAGTTAGACAGGAAACATTGGAATGACGTCTCAAAATGATGGCCAGTATATAACGTCAACTTTATGTTGTAAGGTGGTTGAAATTTGAAGTTTTTTAAACATTAAATTCACAATGTTAAAAATAGTATGTTGTAATGATGTTGCAATTTGATGGTCAATCTGTGACATTGCATTTGAGGTACGTGAAGGTTGAAAATGAAAGTTTATTCAATGTTGTAATTTGACCGTCGCCCTACAATGTTGGATTTATGCCCCATGATGTTTGAAAATGAAAGTTTATTCAACGTTAAGATTACAATGTTGTGGCACCATACAAAATCAAACGTCATAATAATATTACAATTTGACGGACAAACTCTGACATTGATTTTGCGTTCCATTATGGCTGGAAATGAAAATGTCCTAAACGTTATAATAACATGGTTGCAGCTACATGAGAAATAACACCCTAATCACAATGTTACATAGACAACGTCAATACATCGTTTCTTAAGCCACGTTACCAGTGACATGTTGTTTCACCGTTAATAATAGACTACAACTTAAAGCTAACAGTGCTTGTTAAAAAGTAATAAATAAATTAACTTGTCATGACATCGCTTGTGACAGGCTCAAGGGTAGCCAACACACATCGTGGAGTACTTGCTTTTATATATTTTCATAATTTCTTTTTATTGAAGAGCTTGTCGAGATTCAAACTTTGATAGGCTATAGGCTATTAGTTTTATACTAACACTAGCAGTACCCCTGCACCACCATGACTGTGTGGAAAGATACATTGGCTGCTGTATACCCTTTCTTTAAAGTTATGGTCTGATTATCGTCTGGTAATAACTGCACCTACGACATCATTTTTGGCAAGTGCCGTAATATTGCATTAAGTTATGTTGGTGATCTGAGCGTAAAGACAGTTGCATTTAAACAAAACACTTCTGTACAAGTCTAAAACTACCACTTGGACACATAAAATTAACCTATATAAATTAAATGCATTTTATTTTTCATGTAACTTCATAATAATAGCTACATGGGTTGACAGGAGATTAAAGATTGATTAGTGCTTATAGTTGTGTGGGGCTGGAAGTAGCCTATAACATGAAACTCAACAGAAAATGTTATCAACATACAAAATTGCCAAGTTACGCATACAAATCACTGTCTATAACAAAACTAGCAGAACCGAGGCCTGCCAATAAAAGTAGGCCTATTGATATCAAAATGAGGCCAAGTTACAACAAACAATATTGGCTATCTTAGCTCACACAAATTAAACAAGCTCTATTCCAAAGCAATGCTACCCAATGTTTTTTAAATAATTTAATGAAACTTGGCCCTGTGTTTATTCATCTTACCATCTGAAGTGAATGTGGTCATTCAAAGTTTATGTGTCATGTGAAAGTGCGAAATGTCAATGATTTATAGTGTAAATAACAATTCAGCTGTTACACGTAAAAAATGTACAAATGACTACACTATATATTTAAAAATTGTCTGCATCCAGTGCTTTGGGTGTATGAAAACCACATCATTACACATCACATGAGTAAAATGCATTATATTATTATTGTTAAATAAATTGTAAATTGTAAAATTGTGTTCACAAATAAGATTTAAAAAATAATAATTATACTATTTTCCTACTTATTTGATTAAACTTTATCTGACCCACAAACATGCACATACACACAGTATTTATTTATTTATCCCCCCTTTCTCTAGTGTAGCTGTTTCTTGGTATGAATTTCTGTTTGTAAATGTGAATGTTATATGCTGCCAGAAAAATATCTCCATGGGGATAATAAAGTAGCCTGTCTATCTATCTACCTATCTATCTAGTTGCAATGTTAAAACATTTTGTACATTTTGTACTTGACAACCAAGTATAAACACCCTTTCTGGAGCATAATTTTTCCTGAGCTGCTTACAATATTTCTTTAAATGATGTCTTCTTCCATTAAGCATTTTTTGTTAGTTGACACTTTGATGTGATGCACAAAGTTTGAATGACCATCCTTCAGATGGTAAGATGAAAAAGCACAGGGCGAAGTTGCATGAAATAATTTAGGAAACATTAGGTAGCTTTGCTTTGGAATAGAGCTTGTTTAATTTGTGCGAGGTAAGATAGCCAATATAAATGTAAGTTTTAGTCATATTTTTAAATGGATTACCGCACTTGTATTTAATGGGTTATTGTAGCCTACATGATAGACCTACTAATGGTGTGTATGTCAGTAGATTATCTCACTAACATAATTTTACAAACGTGCCTTTTGCAAGGTAGCTACAGTAGCCTATAAAGTTGTTAAAATATAACATTAGGAATGCCACAGCTGTCAATGACAGTTGTCACAAAGAAATTCAATAAATCTGCTGTCATGGAATCCATATAGCTATCCCTTTGTGACTTTACCTAAACGTAGGTATTGAATAATAAAGTTATAAACACTTACTTAAATGGCCATGAACGATGAAACTGACCATCATTTATCTTGGCTGTATAATTGATAATGTTGGTCTTTTCTTTGCTACGTTTGATCAGTAAAGTTGTTGCGAAATGACAAGGTTGCACACATGATTGTGTTGCCTAGTAAAGAATCATTATTTGTGAAGCTACTGTATGACTTATGTTAGCTATAAAGGGGAAGCTATATAAGCTACCGGGGAAAGTCAGAGAGCTAGAAAATGCTTCCTTTGTCGGTCACTGCGTTCTTGGTTTGTCTCAATAGAGAACGCAGCAAGTCCGTTTAAAGAGAGTAGCAAATATAGGGTTAGATAGATAGGGAAAGAAAGAACCTATCGGATTCTCCTTCTTTGTTTTGGCTGCCTTGTATCGTTTGGTTTTAAACTCGTTTTCTCTACTGACTTTAAAGATACAGGTTCGCATATTTCTTTCTTTCCTTTTCCCGTTTTCTTCGGGTCTTTATTTTTCCCCCCATTCTAGTTACCTCTTGTCTACGCCTACTAGGTAGTGCGTGAGGTTTATTTTTGGTTGGTTTATTATTCTCGCTGTTTATCCTCCTTTTGGTGTTGGTTATATTTTGGCTTGAGTCAGGGAGGTTTTGTTCCCGATCTTTTGTTCTACTCCTTCCCCTGCGGTTAGTTTTCCGTTTCTGTGGCGAGTTTGTATTTAACTCGCTTTCTGATTCCCTATTAGTCGCATTTGGTTCTCCGAAACAAAAAAAAACTCCAAACATTACAATTTTACGTTTCTTGTATTTATTTCAATGGGTATTTATTTACACTTGTATTTATTTCAAGGCGGAGGAATGTTTATTTCAAGGCGTAGACCTATAGATTTCAATTCGGCATGAAAGGGCATGTTCAGCTATGATCATTAGTTGCTCAGTCCATAAATATAAAAAACGAAATACCGCTCACTTATGCGTAGTTTTATACATATAGGCTAATATAATACATATATAAGTCACATAAAGATCCGTGCATTTTGGTAGTGTATTGACAGATGCAGACTTCCCCTGAGAGAATATGCTAGGTCTATAACTCCCTTAATGCTGAACTCATTTTTGTGTTATAATCGTCAGAAATATCTGCATAACACAGGTTACCTTATTACCAAATTTCCCAGAACAGTTAGCATATTTGCAAAAGGCCTTTTAACGATTATAGCCTACAGGAGTTTTTTTTTTTTTGTAAATTAATTTATAATTTCAGAGAAATATGAATAGGCTAATATAATTGGGACGTCAACAACTACCACTGGGGGGCCACCGTGCATAAGGTAAGCGTCATTAACAAGGGGTAGCCTAATAATGAACGCACACCCATAGTTTCTTATTCCAGGACATCGCATTCTGCAGAAATATGTAACCCAGTTATAATTAGCCTACAAAATGAGCTGGAATTCTTAGAGCATTATTAAAGTTTGGAGCAATAACTGCTCACAGTTATCTATGAAATACATTTGTATAGGCTATCATATGATAAAATGTGCTAGGCCTATAACTCGTTTCATTCTGAACTAATTTCCGTATTATAAATGTGAGAAATATCTGCATAGGTTGGTTTCATGAGTTTGTTTTAGGCTACGGAAATCCTGCTCCAATGCCAGTGCTAAGTCATATGTATGACTTAAAGGAGCTATATGTATCACATTTACTGTACTAAATCATAAAATGACCATGATATGTCATCAGAGATTAAGGAAACATGCTAAGTCGAAATACTGGCTTCTCTGACAACAATGCTACAGCCAGTATGTTCTCCTTTGAAATTTCCATTCCAGGTCGGAACGTGTTTTTGTCCTGTGTGATTCACTATTCTCCGAGTTGACTCTGCCCACTGCCCGATCGTCCCCGAGTTGACTCCGCCCACTACCCATTTCGACACCCCGGGTTGCCAGATATGAAACAAATTGGCACACAAACACAGCGCACTGCAGCCATGGAAGCAAGCAAATTAACTGGATCAACTGAGATTCTACCAAACCTACAAAGCCTCGTCCTCTTTCAAAAAAGCACCAAGAGCAGAGCCGTGCTAAAACACGGCTAAATCTTGGAGTTGCAGTGAAAGATGGAGACAGCTTAGAGCCCAGAAGGATTTCAAGATGGATGCCGAGTTGGCAAATTTTCTCCTGAATAGTATAAGCATTGAGCTTCAGCTAACGTTAGCTAACCATAGCTAATTTATCACTGCTACTAGCTAGTTATCTATCTTATCTAATGCAAACCAGATACCTGTTTTAGAAGAGTTTATTCAATTTTGTGACTGAATCAATGAATGTGTTCAAATATCGCTAGCGCTAGATTGCTAGGTAGATATTTTAGTGAAATTATGTAGTTAATGTTAGCTAGCTCTCTAGTGTCTAGTAAGGTATTCTTTGTTTCGAGGCTAACGTTAGCTAGCAAGCTAGCTAAGGTTACATCGTTCAAACAAAGGAATTTTATTGTCTTACATTTCAGAATAATGTTAGCCAACCACTGACATTTAGGGCACTGAGCTGGCTGAATTTCTCACTGCCAGTTTATAACAGGAAGTAGATCACAATAAATAAAATATATAATGAAATAAAATCAGTCTTTAAAACTTATGATTTTCTCAACCTAGTGTAATTTTTGCTTGCATGAATGATTACAGCTTCAGAGTGTTTTTAAATGATCAGGGGAGCTTGATGTTGTAACCTATGTCATCCACTCTCACACCAGGAAAACAGTAGGCTTCATGTTAAAATCCATGAAACCACTGGCAACATTTACATTCCGAACATAGAATCGCCAATTCCAACTGCGTTCATCGGAGATGGCAGTAACGATGAGCCAGATACATGCTTCCTAGCTGATGATTTTAATCAAAGCGACGTACAGTATATGAATGCATACATTATGAAGCAGGGGTCGATGTTGGGGACCTGAGGACTTCAAAACAATTTCAAAAGTGTTCATTTAATCATTATAACACTACCCAATTACTGTTACCGTATAGAAAAATGTTGCTGAAAATGTTATTTTCATTTTATCTTTCCTTGACATTTTTCGCCTGTTTCTTGCCTGTGCTATACAATGTCTGCCTCAACAGAGGGGAGTGGATGGGGTTTAGAATGGAGGAGGAGACTTTTTTGATTGTAAACACAGGACTACAGCCAGGCTAAAAATCCTGCATAGTGCACCTTTAATGGCGGAGGCCCTGAAAGCAAGGTAAAAAAAAGATTTTGTAGCCAAAACCTAAGTTTATCTCGTACGTATGAGATAATAAGTCGTACGTACAAGATAATATCTCCTACATAGGAGATGCAATTCACCTTCCCTTTCAGGTCTTCCGTTGCGAGCAAAAATAATCTTTATTTTTCATGCATTTGGAATTTGAACAACAGTGTAACTAAGCCTACTACGAATTAAAATGTTTTCTAGCCATTGCTTAACGAGTCCCCGGGTCAACACCTGGCCATAGCTAGAATAAAAAATGATAAGGATTTATTATAAATAAATAGTTTATGATTTATACAAAGATTGTCATGTTTTTTCTTTGTGTGGAGCTGGAGTCAGAATTGACGTTGTCATTTGTGACGCGGTATGTCAAAAGCAGGCGGAATTGGGCAGAGCTACGAACAGAGGAAAAGCTGCAAAATGCCTTGGGGGTGAATTTTAGCGTTTTTGAGATTTTTGAACATTTATGATGCTACAAATATTAAAAATGTTCTGTAAAAGTTTCAAACTGAAATTTCATCGACAAAGTATTTTTTTAAGCACTTTTAGAGGGGCATGTCATTTCACAAAATGATGCCTTGTTCGAGATTTTGCTTGGAAATGACGCCAAATTTAGCGTAACTTCTAGCTCACTTGCTAACGTAAAATCGCATGATGATATTTTGCCAACATATTGGTTATTCAAACGGTATCTTTCTTGATGAAATAAACTATTAATTGATTATTAAAACAACAATAATCGTGAGCTTGTTTATGGATTACAACAGCCGCCCGATAATGGGCGCCCTTTCTTTGGCAGTCTCGTCTCATCTTAAAGACGTTAAAACGAAAAAAAAAACACGTTATTGGCTTAAAAGTTAACATCGTTTTTGTAAAGAAATAAATCCAATGCGATTGAGCCTATCTCTTTTAAGCCAATAAACGATAGTTGTCTCCCCTTTTTTGACATTACTGTCTCATCTAAAAGACGTTAAAACAAAAAACTACCGGTCACGTCTACATGTTTAATATTGGCTTAAAACTTAGTTTATCGTTTTGTGAAGAAATAAACCCAATATCGACATCTTTCGGACTGTCAGGTAAACTATCCAGTTAGCCAGCTATTTTGCCAACATATTGGTTATTCAAACGGTATCTTTCTTGATGAAATAAACTATTAATTGATTATTAAAACAACAATAATCGTGAGCTTGTTTATGCACTACAAGAGCCGCCCGATAAAGGGCGCCCCTTTTTTGACAGTACTTTCTAATCTAAAAGACGTTAAAACAAAAAAACTACCGGTCACATCTACATGGTTATTGGCTTAAAAGTTAGCTTATCGTTTTGTGAACCTAATAAATATAATATGTTCAATGGTATGTGCCAGAATAATATCAGTATCGTATGTTGATCACAAAAATGTCTGGTTTCCGCCGGATAACAGGGTTCGGTACGCTAACATTGTTAACCAACTTGTTTTGTTTAAACTCAAACTTTAAAGGGCTATTTCTCAGTTTCGATGTTTCAGACGGTCCAATTTAAAATCTTAATAACTTCGCTTTGGAATATCCGATTTGAAAAAAGAAAGCGGAGTTGTAAAGTGCAAGGTCTATGTTTTACTGATATACCAATAACTCAAAATTGACCTCTTGCCCAATTCCGCCTGGTTTTGACATACCGCATCACATTTGCAGAGCTGTACGAAATCGAGTCATTGCAAACTCAATTCCCAGAATTGAAAAAGCGCTTATAATGATTTCTTACATGGAAAGAGGACTACATCACAACAACAACGGCGATGATGATATGGTATTGGCAGGAACACGCATTTCATGCATCTAAGCTGTTCTTCTCCCTCTTAATGCTCCTCTTTTGATAAGGAAAAAGGCATTGCGTTGCAGTGTTCTTTTTAAACCATTAAGCAGTTGTCCTGATACAACTTGTATGAGATTGTATAATAATGTTACATACAGTTGAAGTCGGAAGTTTACATACACTTAGGTTGAAGTCATTAAAACAAATTTTTAACCACTCCACAGATTTCATGTTTGCCAACTATAGTGTTGGCAAGTCAGTTAGGACATCTACTTTGTGCATGACACAAGTAATTTTTCCAACAATTGTTTACAGACAGATTATTTCACTTTTAATTCACTATATCCAGCACTACGCTCCTGCTCGACCACTTGACTTGCACTTCCCTCCCCCTGTGTTAACGGCTCCCACTCGTCCCGACTGCTTTTCCACCCTAGCTCCCCAGTGGTGGAACGAAATCCCCCACTCTGCTGCGCTCAGCTGAAACACTGTCTGTTTTCCGTCGTGGTCTGAAAACACACTTTTTCAGAGTTGTCGTGGAAATTTTCCCTTTTTCACACAGTGAGCAAGTCTGTCCAAACAGAACCATAACAAAACCGTATTTGTAAGACTTCTAGTTTATTTGCAAACACCCCAAAAGAATGAGAGAGCCTTACCAGACCTCTGACTTGAAACAGAATACACAGAAGACATTTATACACAATCCTTACTGATTTGCCACAAGGGGCGGATTTCTAATAATACAGAAAGACAGGGGTGTTAAATTTTCCGATGTTTAGTCTATAGATAACCCTTAGGCTTGCCACCGGGTCAGGAATGTTCTACAGAAAAAACAAAAACATCAATCTCACAGACTGCCTGTCTCTTGCAGAAATTAAAGATAAGGTACACAGAAGGCCTGCTTGAGGCCATGTGTTTGCATAGAGTATATGTTTAATTACTGAATTCAATATAATTGATCTACTGATAATCAAAACTATGATAAATGTTTAATAATAATCATGTGATTGTCTCTATGTTAATACACACACATTGTAAAACAGAAAATTCCTTCACATTTCCCTCCTTTTATCATTCTATGATAATAAACAATTTTCTGATACAATCTACTTAATCAGTAAGTACGTGATTCAGTTTAATAACACTATGAATGATTACATGATTATGAGGATTATTACAATGGTCATGTGTGGATATATGCGATGCATTACTCCAATAACCCAGGGGGAATCGAAAAACCAGCAGACTCAGGACTTGTGTGGGACAAAACTAGCATAAAACCAGAAAACCCAATCAAATTCCGGAAAAAAGAAATTCCCCAACCCCCTTCTCCTAGGGCAGCCGAGCTTCGCTCCCGGATATAAGCAGATGCATGCACATAGCACTCCATCAGTCATTGAATGATTTTTTTACCTTTGATTAACCCTTTCGCACGTAAGTTCCAGATTCCAGACACTGGCCCTCCAGCGTGAGTTATTTTTTGCGTGTGTTCTCAGAATATGTGACATTCTAAACCGTCATTATGACGCAACAAACAGATCTGCCTCTAAAATCCCCTGCTTATTTCCTTATTATTCGTCATCTAGTTAATGATTGGCTATCTATGAGGCTAACTATATTTATTTGTAAAGCACTTACTGTATATAAATGTCATGATTCTTGTTTGTATTATCTTTGAGAGTTGGGCATACAAACCTGAATGATACACTACAGCTAATAAAGAAACATCATATACAAATGTCATCAAAAGGAGATAATAGTAGCCTACGCGTCTTTTTTAAATGGCCATGATACTCACAAGAAAGACAGACCCTTCAAGAAAATTAAGAATGTGGAGTTCAAATCAGTTTTCTCTCATAAATCAGGAAATAACATCTACAATATGCCTATTATCTCCAATTTTACAACAAACCGGGCTAATACACATAACTAGTTTACTTTTACTCGGTGAACTAGGTGGCGATAATGCCCCGGTGCGGAAGCAATTCGCCATTAAAAAAATTTGAAGACTACGACTTACTTACCAAACTGTTTGGAGTCGCCGCTCCGTCTGCATTACCTTCGGAGTTCCCGACTACCAGCTCGTAAGTAGAAATGGATTTTTAAATATATAGGTCTACGTACATATATATATATATATATTAGCATTTTATCTACGACATTTAGCAGGTTATTGCAGTTGTAAAGAAGTATTTATTTTACACGCCACGATACCGTGGAGTTCAGTTCACTCATGTTCACGTTGCCTCAGCGTGCTCCGTAGCTGCTATGGCTTCACAACTGGCCCACACAACGCCCCCCCTCCACACACACACACACACACACACACACCCGTAACACCCCCCTAACTGAACAGTGACACACAACCCCCCCCCCCCCCCCCCCCCATATCTCATCCTATCCTACTCTAACTGTTCCAGAAAACAGGATTACTGAGTTAGCTGGATAACTGCATTAAGTGAAAACAACTCTTCAGTCCATGTTCCAGATTTGGGAGGGTTCCGGGTTTTATCCAGCTAACTCAGTACTAATCATGCTGTGTCACATCCCCCAACCCCCCGGCCTAGTAATTTTTTAGAGTATGGAACTCTTCAAAACAGGGAGCTGGACACAGGGCAGTGTCACACGAGGAACACATGTAACGCGTTAGTTTTCTCTCCCTTTTGCGTCGGGTGGTGTAGAGGAAGACTCTGCAGTGCCGCCTTGTGCTCTGTCCCTGGGCTTCTGTAGGAGGCACAAAAGAAGGAAAGTGCCTCCTTGTGAGCCGCAGTGGGGTGTTGACACAAGGTCGCCCTCCAGTTGAGGGTGTGGGTCTTGACACTAAATATTATTTTCTTACCAGACAGTTTTCGATGGACAGTGTAGGCATTGAGGACTGCAGTGTCGAGCAGGTGAAAGAAGAAGTTTCTTGTACCATTTGGTACTTTTTCTGGCACAGTCAACGAAGCTGGTGATCATGTCCGCCCTGTCCACTGCTCCCATCTTCTTATTGTAGTCGAGGACGCATGCAGGTTTCACCTTTGGCTCCCCAGTGAAGTGGTCCAGCCTTCCCGATTGAGCCATGGAAGAGGGGTGAACAGTTGTGAGGAAGTTCACATCCCTCTTGTCTTGCCACTTTACCGCCAGCTGAGTGCCATTCTCCCTGAAGGTGACCTCCCCTCTCTTCATTTTCTTTGGGAACGTTGGCATCCCCCTCCTATTCAGCCGGACTGTCCCACATGCCCCAGTCCCCTGGTGGAGTAAGTGCTGGAACAGCATAGGACTGCTGTACCAGTTATCCACATACAGGACGTGCCCTTTCCCCAGATGTGGAGCCAGGAGGGTCATAACCACAGACCCAGAGACCCCCAGTCCTTCACTTGATTCAATTGATGTTGTGGCCCCAGTGTAAATGACCATATCTTGCACATACCCCGTCACCACATCACACAGGACAAAAAACTTTATCCCAAACCTGTGGCGCTTGCTTGGGATGTATTGCCGAAATCCCAGTCGACCCTTCCACAACATCAGGGATTCGTCCATGCACAGGTCCTTGTATGGGATGAAGGACCGCTTGAAGGCTGAGGTGAGGGCATTGAACACATTTCGGATTTTATTGAGGGGGTCTCTGGTGTCTGCATGGGCAGGGTTCACAAAATGTAAACACCGCAGGAAATTTAAAAAACGGTCTTGGGAGAAAACCGAGGCAAAAAATGGAGTGAGGAGAACCGGGTCAGTACTCCAGTACTCCCTCAGGGTAGATTTCCTGACCAGTCCCATCAGAAGGGCAATGGAGAGGAATGTGTACACTTCATTTACACATGTAGGTACCCATTTGGAAAGCTTTCCAATTACGCCAATCACTGTTTTTCCCTGCTGCTCACTGGCGTATCGGTTGGTCTCCTCCACAATCTCTCCCACTGTCTCTACAGAGAGAAACATCCTGAAGCAGTTTACTGCAGTGGGAGTCTCCGGAGGATTTTGGACACCAGAAATTGAGTTGTCAAACTCAATTCCTGGCCCAGGGGGAGTGAAGTCGACGGCAGTCCTCCAGTCACCGGACCTTCAGGGCGGCTACAGGGGACTACAGATGGACCCTCCTCAGGGTTTTCCTCCACATCGTCATCTCGCTCCCCGAGCTCAGGGTTCCTCTCAAGGGAAACTAAATTTGGGGGTAGTCTCTCCTCAGAATCGCTGTCACTCCCACTTGATTCAGTATTGTAATCACCCTCATCATCTGAATTAAAGAAAATTTCCCTAATTTCCTCATCAGTGAGTTCTCTTCGCCTGCTGTTTGTAAACATATTTCTTCTGCGTCTGTACTCTAGCTCGCTGATACTGTTCTCTGATACTCTGATACTGGTGTTCAGACTGAGGTGATGGGTGCACGCAACCCCATATTCTAACAGCGGGAACACTTAGATAGAAATCAATGCAACCAAAGACCATCTCTGGTAAAAATATTTTATTTGCTCATCTTATATCATGCTAGTACATTTGATGAAAAGGTCTGACATTCCGATTCTGATATTTGTAGATTTGTTTTGAGAATTATGTCTTAATACAACACCTTGTTATCGATAAAAAAAAAGCTAATGCTGAAAATAAAGTTTGGTCATGTACGCAGCCATGTTTGTTTACACTCGTCATCAGGCAGGGCCATGGGAAAAACGTCATAACTAAATGCACCCCAGACAAGCCGATGTAAAAATAAAAACTGTCTTTGTTACTTGCTTCGATAAATGTTTGGATAGAATGACGTTACGATATACGAGTACATGAATATGGAAATAAAACCAAGACTTTATTATCGCAAATGTGTAGCGTAACATTTCCAAATATGTACGTAGATATTGGAACGTGCAGGACAAGATGCTAACACGTAGCCTACTCAGATTCGTGAACGTGTACCCATAGGCTGCCAAATAATTGTAATGTAATGTAATATCACAATTCCAGTGGGTCAGAAGTTTACATACACTAAGTTGACTGTGCCTTTAAACAGCTTAGAAAATTCCAGAAAATCATGTCATGGCTTTAAAAACTTCTGATAGGCTAATTGACATTATTTGAATTGGAGGTGTACCTGTGGATGTATTTTAAGGCCTACCTTCAAACTCAGTGCCTCTTTGCTTGACATCATGGGAAAATCAAAAGAAATCAGCCAAGACCTTAGAAAGAAAATTGTGGACCTCCACAAATCTGGTTCATCCTTGGGAGCAATTTCCAAATGCCTGAAGGTACCACGTTCGTCTGTACAAACAATAGGACGCAAGTATAAACACCATGGGACCACGCAGCAGTCATACCGCTGAGGAAGGAGATGCATTGTCTCCTAGAGATGAACGTGCTTTGGTGTGAAAAGTGCAAATCAATCCCAGAACAACAGCAAAGGACCTTGTGAAGATGCTGGAGGGAACAGGTACAAAAGTATCTATATCCACAGTAAAACAAGTCCTATATCGACATAACCTGAAAGGCTGCTCAGCAAGGAAGAAGCCACTACTCCAAAACTGCCATAAAAAAGCCAGACTACACTTTGCAACTGCACATGGGGACAAAGATCTTACTTTTAGGAGAAATCTGGTCTGATGAAACAAAAATGTAACTGTTTGGCCATAATGACCATCGTTATGTTTAAAAGTTTCAATCAATTTTGATTGTGTTTTTAGCTATTTTATAGTTAAGAATGTATAGCTGACTGTTCTATGTTCATTACTAGGGATAACTCCTACGTTGTGAGAAGTTGTGCTTTGTCGGATCTGCTTTGTAGTCGCGTCAATGACCTTCGATATGCACTTATTGTACGTCGCTTTGGATAAAAGCGTCTGCCAAATAATTGTAATGTAATGAAAGGCAAAATACTTCTCACCTCCCTGACCCTGGATCAGTTTTTCAGCCATATGCATAGATGTAACAAATATATAAGTGTGTGCGTGCACGTGTGTATGTGTTTTTGAATATAATACACTGCCTGGCCAAAAAAATAAGTCGCACACTCTAATATTTTGTTGGACTGCCTTTAGCTTTGATTACGGCGCACATTCGTCGTGTTATTGTTTTGACAGCCTTATGCAACGTCACAACATTTATTTCCGTCCAGAGTTGCATTCATTTTTGGCCGAGGTCTTGTGTTGACGACGGGAGAGTCGAACCACTCCGTAAAGTCTTCTCCAGCACATCCCAAAGACTTTCAGTGGGTTTAATGTCAGGACAATTCATGTGTGAAAATGATTCCTCATGCTCCCTGAACCACTCTTTCACAATTTTAGCTCGATGAATCTTGGCATTGTCATCCTGGAATATGCCCATTGATGGGATAACCTGGCCATTCAGTACATGCAGGTACTCAGCTGACTTCATTGTATTGCTGCATAACGTTACTGAGCCTAGACCTGACCAATTGAAGCAACCCCAGATCATAACACTGCCTCCAGAGGCTTGTACAATGGGCACTATGCATGACAGGTGCAACGGCGATTTTTTTTTGGCCAGGCAGTGTACAATACTGTGGTTTCTTTTCCTCTGTGTGATGCGCAAAAACATGTTACTAAAATCAAACTGTAGTACAGTAATTGTACCGTATGTCTCATTTATAAAAATATATGCAGTGTAACAAAATGATACAGAACATGAAAACAGAAGGTTTTGAAACCCCAAATTCAGGGGGCTTATGTATCAAGCATGTCAGAGTAGGACTACTGATCTAGAATCTTATCATTACTTATAATGAAAGGTAAAACAGGTCCCAGGTCAGCACAACTCTATGCTGACATTTTGGTCCAGGTCTAGGCTTTTAATTTGTGTTTGGGATAAACATGTCAGTCATTAATTTTGATCATCTGCTCTGCTGGTTGCAGACAGTGCAATACACAAAAAGGAAAGGCTTAAGAAAAAGAAAGAGCGGGAACTACAGCAGGCAGCCCAGAGTAACAGCTCCCTCCTTTCATAGGCCAGCTAGTAGCAGTAGGGTGGATGAAAGCACAGGAAAAGATGATTCTGATTTGGAGAGAGATATATTGTCACCTGATAAAGAGCCCTGTGACTGGATTGGTCTAAACAACAGAACACATGACTGACTGCATTACTACATCAAATCTGTGGTTTCTTCATGGAATAATGTGTTTCAGTAGAATTTAAACAGGTCCCATGTTATGAACATAATGTGTGATTATGGATGGCGGCGGTGTGGCAACATCGGGGTGGGAATAGTGCGTGTCGGCGGGGTGAGTGACCTTTTTTTTGCTTGAGCCCCTGCCCCCCAAAATATCTGTGCACGGCCCTGCTTTTCAGCTTTCGCTAGCTAAGCAAAATGAGGTTTTTTTCCTCACTGCCACACGTAGCCTTCACTTGACCCATTTTCAGATTTTTAGAAAACACAGGAATTAATAGGATAATTTAATGTAATAGTATAGTAACCGTTCTGATCCAAACTCCAATCCAGAAGGTGGCGATAATGCATCAGCATCCAATCATATTTTAGGCCAACACTAGCAAGCTAGGCTAGCCTATCTAATGTTACCTTTTTGTGTAGTATTGAGTAGAAACACATGTGAAGTGCGTATTTAATTGATTTTCATTTAAATCTAGTAGTAATTCTCACCAATAACCACTCGGTAATATGTCTTTATTTTTGCAATGTTTGTTGTCATCTTCTTCGCACTCACTTGACGTACACAAAGGATCTTTCATGGTGGAGCACAGCACACTGTTGAGCAGTAGCTGTTTGAATTCCAAGCGCATGCGCACTGCATCAATGTGGCTGCAACATAATTATTCTGGCGTAGACACCGGGGCTGAATCCCAGGTAGAATCTCCTACCTTCTTGTTGGCCTTCTTGAAGTCCAGGCTTCTCGTGGCAACAAACAATGGACATTTTATGACATTTGAAGTTTTTCATTATACATGCCTAAATTGTGTCTACGTGCAGACCGGATTTCGCTTGTCAAAGCAATGACTTAGTAAAATAGCTCCACATTAATCAATACATCGTTTCTCTTTGAACTTACAAATTAATCACATATGAAAGTGGTTAAATAAAATGTGTCATATGGCACGTCTATGTTGTAGATGCCTTTTAGCCAGGCTAAAAAGGAGCTAACAGATCTTAGATGCTTAGATCTGATTTAGCGGCTCTTTAGATGATCTAACAGACGTCTAGTGCCCAATAATGTAATTATTTAAACACGTATTTTTGAGCATCAGAACATGGTTTGACTTCCATCTGATCTAGCATTGACAAAGCGGTAAATGAATGTGTCGGAACAACAAGCAATGAGACATTTAACACTTATTTTTATTTCCACTCTTTATAACAACACACAACTAAAAAATAGTGAATAACTAAATAAAAAAGCAGCCTTTTGTCCGGTGATACAAAAGAGCAAAAACAGAGTTTGGTCTTGTTAACACGTAATATTTTTATGAGGACGTGTTAACGTGTCAATTTTTGTTGTGTTAACGCGCAAATACCTGTCACAGCCAACGGGTTGTTCCATTCTTGTCTAATAGACCCTTTTCCCATGACGTCAGACAACTTCAGTTCTGACTCGAAGCGCGTTATGCTTACTTCTGTAGCATGGAGTTCACCCAGTCCCTTGTAAATCTGCCACAAATACGGCTAGATGATGTACAACTAATTTTCGCTTACGACACGCTCCAAACTTGATAGGCTACAAATTCTTAATTTTACAATTTTACTCAAAGAATGTCTTGGCTTTCATGATCGTTGTGTGTTAATGTCATATTCAATTTTAAAATACAGTTTTGAAGCTTTTAAACGTAGCATAACAAATTAGCGCTGTAGCTTCGCGTCGTTTTGTGTAGCCAGCTTTCACCTGCCCCCACCAGTCACACAATCAAATCGGCTGCTTTCAAAGCGACAAGCTAATGTATTAAGTTTCACCTGATTTTACTCAAAAAATGTCTTGGCTTTCATGATATGCGTGTTTAATGTCAAATTCAGTGTGAACATATAGCTCTGAAGCTTTCAAAAGTGATATATCACAAGCTAGCACTGGACCTTTGCATAGCCAGTAAGCAGTCACACAATAACATTCGCGGCGACAATGCTAATGTCTTAATGAAAAATTTATGTGAAAATAAAAAAGTATTATGACAAGCAATCCAGACATTTGCAACGTTTGGAGGCTAACGTTAGCCAGTTTTTAATACAATATGCAGATTTTGCAGGGACAAGCTAATGAAAGTCATTCAGTTTAATCTCATTTTACTCGAAAAATGTCTTTGCTTTCATTATCTGCATGTCTTGACTCCTTTGCGTAGAAGGTGACGCCGGTGGGACCTTTTTGCTCAACTGAGACATTCGTTGCTACTGCAGTCAAACTATTAGTGGAAATCACAAACTCTGTGTTTTAACTTTATTGGTATTGGTTTGTGACGATTTATGCTGAATACGGAGTTTCTAAATGTCACTATTTCCCCGTAGCAAGTCCATTTAACAAGCAAGCCCCCACCTAGTTTATACCTACCCATGCGTGACATAGTGGACAATAGCGTCTATGTTTGAGTTCATCAATATATTTATTCATCATATAAAATTAGAATAACGTCATAGCAACGAGATAAACCCAACAATAGCCTGATCATATGCCAGAAAAGTTGTGAAAAGCCCTGCTCACTCAAATGCAAAATAAACTGTGAAAGTACTGTCTCATTCTACCATGTATTCTACTAGCAATATATGCTACAAAATATGAAATAAATATACAATCCTACCATCGGTTTTACACATCGAGATGTTCCTTTCAAAATTCAGTGGTCATTTATTGTCTGGTACAATCAGTTTGAGAAATATACAACACTTTATACCGCTATTACACTATCTGAAACGTTGACGCGTTTTTTATCCAATAGAGTACATTATAACCTTAGCAACGGTATATGCTATGTCTTTTTCGGTTCTTTGAACAATTTACTACAGCCCAGCGTAACAGCAGTTTTTGTTTTAACGGTCTAGTATTACGCAAGCTCTATAGAATACGCTTTAGGGAGGGGAGTTTCTCTTTTCCAATATGTAAGTATTTTTGCGTCTAAAATACAGCTGGTCTCGCTGGCTACACATGTACGTTCGTGTTTCCACTCGAGCACTGTCTTTCCAATATATTTGATAGCCCTATTGTTATTTTCGCATTTTGAGTGCATTTCACATACTGTAGTGCAATCGTTAAATGTATTTTTGATGTAGGCTACCGATGTTCATTGACGATAGAACATTTGGCAGCATTTTGCAGATGGTGGAATACTATTTTATGTTCATGTTATCATACATAATATAGGCTATGGTGTATATACTTGTCTCTTAGGGCATGACAAATGCTGATTCCAATTTACTGTGTGCTGATATGTGGTAGATTAAGGTAAACATTTCCTTGGAGTCATTATGAATAGGAAAATTAAAAAAATACAGAGAAATGCAATCCCAGGACAAAAGTATACATACTGTAGAGTACAGGGACAAGTGATGTTTTATTGAGGTACAAGAGTGTATGATTAGGCAACATATTTAGGTGTATGTAATACTGTCATATCAATGTTTTTTATCTTAAGCCATCAGAAGGAGCAAATGTGTGCTTTATAATGGACAAACTAGTTTTATTCATTTTATGACATGTTTTGCATAGGGGTTTTGGGCCTATAGATATCTACCCCCTATACTGATGAAAATATAGTAATTCCCACTTGAAAATTATGCAAAAGTGAGTTTTATGAGCCAAAACTGTTGATTTGTAGTTAAATATATCATCTTTTTTTTTTTTTAATGGACAACAGGGTACACTGCTATATTTTGCATCATAGACCTTTAGTAGTTCTGCATATCATCCTCAGATTTTGCAAAACGTGTGGACATGAAGTTTATGATCTAGGAAATGTATATATATTACCGATTTCACTTATGTAGCTCTCAGCAAAATTAAAAAATATATATTTTTTAAAAACGTTTCCCAAAGTTTCTTTGCATTTGTGGCACTTTATTTTGACTTAAATTATGAAAATAAACAAATCTAAGTTTGTATTGTAAATGGTACACCTGTCTTGTTTCATTTAAGCCATTTACCATGTTTATGTGATGCTCACACCTGGAGTTATAAAGCCTTACACAGAGCACCTCCTAAATAGGTGAAATTGCGCGCCAAGGGGTTAAAGTCTAATTCAATGTGAAAATATAGTTTTGAAGCATTTAAACATAACATGACAAGCTAATTCATGTCCCGTGTTCCTGTTCTGGTTTTTCGTTTGTCTGGCATTCCACCCCGTGTTTTCCCTCTCCCTCCACTTGTGTTTTTCACTCCCCGCACCTGCATTGTGTTTTCCTCTCGTTTTCTCGTTAGTTTTCCCCCACCTGTTTCTCGTTCAGTCCTCGTCAGTTTTTGTATTTAGTCTGCCCCGTTTCTTTGTTCGGGGCCAGACCGTCTTGTCAATTTCTTGTCCTTTAGTTTGTCACTTTGCTTGTATCGTTCCCGTTATTCTGTTGTGTCTTGCTTGTTGTATTTGGCGTTAGTTTGTCTTTACTCAAGTTTAGTTTTGTCCTTCCCTCTGTTTGGCTTCCTGTCGTGTTCATTTGCCCTGGCCTCTTGGACTCATTCCCCGGCTGCCACAGTCCTGTCAGTCATCTGCCTGCCCCCTGGCGGCTCCAGCTCAGGCTCGTTGTACCCAGCCCTCCTGTTCCTGCCCTGGTCTCCTGTATCCACTCAGCCCTCCTGTCCTGCCCTGGCCCCCGGTACCTTCCCAGGCTCCCGCTCCTCTCCGGCTTCAGCGCCTTCTGTCCCCAGGCTTCAGCACCTTCTGTCCCCAGTCTTCAGCGCCTTCTGTCCCCTGGCTTATTGCCGTTTCCTGACCGCGGGCCTCCGCGCCTGTTCCTGTCTGTTCCTCACTGCGGAGCCCTGCACCTGTCCAGAGTTCCATCGTGGGCCCCCCTGCACTGCCCCCGCACCTGTTCCCGTCTGGTTCCTGACTTGTTCGGCACCTGTCCGCCAGGCCCCGTGCAGGTCGCCCCTTTCCCGCCTGGTTCCTGTCCCGCCTGTTCCTGTCCCGCCTGGTCCAGCCGCCTCCTGTCCAGCTTGTCTCCTGCCCCGGCCCGTCTCCTGCCCAGTCTGTCCCGGCCCGTCTCCTGCCCAGTCTGTCTGCATGGCCTGTTTCCTGTCTCGCCCCTGTCTGT
The DNA here is from genome assembly GCA_029718625.1 of Synaphobranchus kaupii. Taxonomy (NCBI): domain Eukaryota; kingdom Metazoa; phylum Chordata; class Actinopteri; order Anguilliformes; family Synaphobranchidae; genus Synaphobranchus; species Synaphobranchus kaupii. The sequence goes on from CM056382.1 coordinate 21,534,220, forward strand.
CTGTCGTAATAAACGTGCTCCCTAGCGGAGCTTTCCCCTGAGCTGTATGAGTCTTGCATTTGGGTCCAGTCCAGTTTGGGGTCATAACACTAACACCAGAGATTGTCAGGTTATGAGGCCCAGCTCTATCCAGAAACGTTAACACGAAACATAGCTAGGTAGCAACTTTTGAACTTTGAAGTGTTTTTCTCAAAAACATGGTTTGATGGCATTCCAAATGTAATGCGACATAACTCGCTTGATATTTGGATTAGAGAGATCATTTTGGTATCATTATAAAGCTTACATTTTCCTCCCTGGGGTAGTATACGAGTCAGTTCGGACTGATTTTGATAGAGCAGGTCACATATTATCAAGATGTTAGCTTTCTGTTTACCTTTCAAAATTACTTCGAGTTGTTGTTGAGCATTCCTGCATTTTCAGGAGAAGTCTCCGGTGCGAATGGAAGTAAAGATAAACTGCTTCGCGGAAAATCTGAAGTTAACTGACGTCATTGTGAAAAGGGCCTATGGGGGGGGGGGGACCTGAGGCACAGCGATTTTTGGCTGTTGCTTCTTCTTTTGTTGTTTAATGGTGGTTGGCAAACAGCTTTTAGGTGCATTATTGCCACCTTCTGGATTAGAGTGTGGATCAGAACGGTTACTATAATATTACATTAAGTTATCCTATTAATTCCTGTGTTTTCTAAAAATCTGAAAATAGGACATTCCACGGCCAGCAACGCACTTTCACCTCAGCACCAGAGGCAGCGGAGTTCTTAAGGAGAGAGACAGATGAGAGAGCCACCCAGCTAACATGTCGCAAGCTCTTCTCCCAGGCTCTGGCAGAAGACCAGACTCATCAGGAGGAGGATGCCATGGAACAGACCGGAGCACCTGCCCAACTTTAGCAAACATTGATCTGGTAACAAGTGGTTGCTTCTCCAGTGTCTGAGAAAGGGGGATTTATTTTTTGGTTTTCTACGTGAGCTGATAAAAAGGTAAATGTTTATTACCAGCTATACAGCTAGTTAGATAGCAAAAGCTATGGTTTATTACTGAGCGTGTTCTGCTTGTTTACAATCAACAGCCTAATGTTATTGTCGCATTACAAATCGTAGTTGACCTTTTTGACAAGAGTATAGGGCTGTTAAACCCCTTTCGACCTTCTTTTTAATTGTTTTGTCTAACCATTTTGTGTTAACTTGAATCGGGCAAGTTAGTTCGCTTACTAAGGGGGATGGGCACGAGTTTTAGGGTTCTTACAGAACTACGTCATTGGATGTCACGTATCTCAGAAACACACTACAGGGGGGTACAGGGCACGGCAGGGGGAGGAGGGGGGGTGGGGCGTGATCTCGGTTATACATGAAACTCCGTTAGACATGAAACATTGGAATGACGTCTGAAATTGATGGCCAGTATATAACGTCAACTTTACATTGTAAGGTGGTTGAAATTAGAAGTTTTTTAAACATTAAATTCACGTTAAATAGTATGTTGTAATGGTGTTGCAATTTGATGGTCAATCTGTGACGTTGCATTTGAGGTACGTGAAGGTTGAAAATTAAACTACAATCACCCTACAATGTTGGATTTATGTCCCATGATGGTTGAAAATGAAAGTTTATTCAACGTTAAGATTACAATGTTATGGCACCATACAAAATCAAATGTCATAATAATATTGCAATTTGATGGACAAACTCTGACATTGATTTTGCGTTCCATTATGGATGGAAATTAGTGATGGACGATAGCCTACCACAAATTTTCTTTTCAATACAATACCAAGTAATACCAAGGCTAGTATCCCGATACCGATACGGTACTTTTAAAAAGTCTTCTTGTATACATAAAAAGGGGAGATCTTTGATTTCTACAAAGTTATATTTGACTTCAAAAAATTATATTTGAAAGCCTTTGTATCAGTATTAACATATAAAGACTCTCTTTTTTCTGTTTTATAACAGCAATTATAAAACACATGTTCAATTGTTCAATTATATTACCTAATTGTGATAAAATGATAGCTGGTATAAGAGTTAAATTCACTACAGATCATTCCTGAAGGTAGCCTATTAGCAACATGAGATATTTCCCTTTAAAACGCGGTAACATTTTATGAGATGTAATCTATGTTTTAGAAACACTGAGCAATGCATGTCAGTTTTTCCACAAAATGGATAGAATGCAAAATGGGTATAATTAATTCAGATATTGTCCATTCTAAGCTTGATATAGCCTACACCTATTCATCAGCCTATACTGTCATGTTCTTCTCCTCAAGAAATTGAGTTCTCCCAGTGTTTCCTGCTTTCTGTTCGAAAGGTTAAAATACCCTAATATTACCACTGTATACCTGGACATTCTCCAAACAATACTTCGCTTTCTTTCTACTACATTAGCAGAGCAGCACTGGTGCCGTCTCGTGGTATGACCGTCTGACTCCGACTGCTGCTTTGCTTGTGTTTCTCGGCGTGCCTGTGTGGCATGCGGAGCACTTTTTCAGCAACAAATACGCATTCAATTTCCTTAAAAAATAAATATAAAAATTACTGGATAAATAAAACACCTGGCATCGATATTTGTACGTGTGTATCGATTCTGAAAAAGGAAAGTCAGGATCGAAGTATTGATAGTTCAGTATCGATCCGCCCATTACTATTGGAAATGGAAGTTTCCTAAACGTTATAATAACATGGTTACGGCTACGTGAGAAATAACACCCTAATCACAATGTTACATAGACAGCGTCAATACATTGTTTCTTGAGCTACGTTACCAGTGACATCCCAGTAAACATGCGTTGGTTGGGCCAACGTTGGTTAATGGTCATTATGGTTGGCGACGGTCACCGTCTCCTGCCAACGTTGGCACACTGTTGGAATGTGACTGTAGCCCAACAGTTAAATATTTTGTCGTGAGCCAATATTGGTACAACGCTGGAATACCACTCTTTCCCAACCGTCGCATCATCGTCATGAACCAACGTTACCACACCGTTGGCATTGTGATTTTAACCCAACCGTCGCATTTTAATCGTAGACCAACCTAGATGGCATATCCAGACCAGTGAACAATCGCGATGACATTTTTAAAGTTCAACTGAAAATTTACCAGATGGAGAGAGACAGTTAAACCCGTTAAGTGCGTTCTTCGCTCTGAGCGAAGCTGAGCCGCTCAGTTACTTAACGTGCCCAATCTCTCCCAGCCTCACTCCGAAGCTAACGTTAGTAAAGCTGCATTTTGGTAAGTTAATAGCTAATTGTCTGATATTTCCCTAGCTAAACGTATTATGTCCAATTTGAATTGTATGCTTAACGTTACTTTAAGATGTTTTACCCAATTTTAGTCAAATGGATTTTCATAATGTTACCGTTGACGTTACCGTTAGCTAGCTGGTTCTGAGGTAAATTAGCTAGCTAACTGTTAGCTAACGTTAGTAGCTAACCCCACACTGCTGGTAGTTTGCTAAAGTTAACTTATACAAAAGGTGAAGTGGTTACCGTTATAAGGGTGCCACAAATGAGATAACGTCAGCACACTGTCATCCGTCTGCTAGCTATTTTGGAGTGGCTTGCTACTGACTGCCTGGTACATTATGCCTCATTGCCTCGATCTGTGTGGGACCTGCCGCAGAGGAGCATCGGATGGTCCAGAGGTTGACTGTGCATCCATATCGCGGTCTCCAGATCATTCATGACTTTACTATTACGCTCCGAAGTTGGGATAAGCCGTCAAACTACCCTCTTTTAATGGTGAGTGTTCATATATTAGTTTAACTTGTGTTTTGTTTAGTTTTGCTGTGCAATGTTTAAAGTTAATGTTGACGTAACGTTAGCTATCAAAATAAACACAACAACACAACACCGGCTCTGGCTGTAGCTATAGGTAGCATTTTCTGGCTTTTAGCTAAGGTTAGTGCTAACTGACTATTGTTAGACAGCATAAGAAAATTTACGTTTGACGTAGCTAACGTTAGTTCAACACATAGAGGTTACCAAAGAACAGTGGGGAAAAAAAGCTTGCAAACAGTGACAGCAAACGTTAGCTAGAGAGGTTGCTAGCTAGATATACTAGCTGTTGGATGTTCTAACGTTAACGTTACATTATCTAAAGCTTGATGTTAACGTTACGTGCCCCAAAGCATATTCTGGCCATCAGTTTCGTTGACTTTGTGGCCCAAGTGCCCAGTGTAATTTTTTACATGTCTACCCCTGTTTCTGCACACATTCTGAAGGCAACTTTTTTCCTTAATTGAAACAGGTTCAAGTCAGTATTATGACTGCACTCTTTCTGCTGCTCATCAAATTGGAGGTAAATAAGTTACGTCTTGCATGTACAGGGTTCAGCAATGCATATTGGTGAGGGCCTGGGTAAAAGCCGGAATGGAACAGCGGAAGGAAGCTCGGAATGGCCAATCGTGCTTTGTGCCAAAAAGGACCTCAGTTCAAATGCCTGCAGCACTTGCTGTGGACATCAATATAATCAGTTTCTGAATGGGCATCATATGTACTTTCATGGGGTGTTCAAGGCCCGGCTTGATTCAGTGTTAAACACTATTAGTACAGTTTAGAGGTAAGAATAGACAAGCATTGTTGGGCTGAATGGCCTGTTCTCGTCTTTCCTTGTTATGTTATGTTATGTTATGTGTGTAGGGGTGTTCAGAGAGGCCACTATTTGTATTTCTTGAGGTCTAATTATGCGTGTTTGTATTCAGATAAAAATGAAGTTAGTACAGTTTTCAGCTCTGCAACAAAAAAAGAAGGAAACTTGGCAGACAATACTGTTTTTTGGCACTGACATTCCTATTGTTGGAATATTAAATAATTTAACTCACTTTTCTATAATAGCCCAACATAATATTTGAAGTATAACAACAGTCTTACATGTTATGCAAAAGTAGAAGGCTAACAGCAGAGCTAACTACTGTATACCACCCTGGCAAATGACAGCTGCTTTATGCAAATAAAATGGGGTAAGCTCCACAAAATTAATTATGTTGTACCAAAGTGAAATAAGGTTATCCCTTTAAATAAAAGCTAAGTGTGCTCTTTAGCTAAATCAAGAAAAAAAAATGTTTGTCCCAAACATGGAGCTTACAGTTGCCTACATCACCCATTCAGTGATTACGCTGAACTACCACTACACCGAATCTCAGGACTGTTTTCAAGAAATAAAGCAGCAAGCACTTTACAAACAAAGGTAATGTCAAAAAAAAAAAGATTTGTAGGCTATGGTTTCTCTTAAAACTGTTTGAGATTTCTAACAATATGGTTAAAAGAAAAAAGAAGGCCTAGCTATTCCCACTGCAAAACACAAAGTAATTGCCTCAAAGCATGAGTCTTCTGTTTGTTTTCATAAAAGCCCTAACAAACTCATCCAAATCAATACTCTTGGTTATTAATTTTTCATGTGCTTGAACCCCATCCCTGATCCCACTAATGACTGATGCGCCATCATAACATTGGCTGATTATATTATCAGCACTGTAACCTTCACTGGACAGGTGTTTGAGCATTTCTGTTGTTATATATTCTGCATCCAACCCACTCAAGTCCAGTAAACCAATCAAATGCTCCTCAGGAACCGAATTACAGACAAACCGAATCACAAGTGAAAGATTCTCAACATTGCACCTGTCTCTGGTTCCATCACATTTGATGAAGAACCCTACTGTATCTGCATTATAATATTTTATTTTCACCTCATGCAACACCATACTGGCTAGAGTGTTAATTATCTCATTTGGAATGCCTTTTGATGTGTACTTTGCATTCTGAGGGATGTTTTTTGCTATTTCAGCAAGTTTGTAATCCTTAGCCAGAGTGTACTCAGCCCAGCAGAGATATCACTGTCATCGTTTATTTCAGACTGACTTTCAGTGCTTCCACGAAAAGCAAGTTCATTCACAGTCAGAAACTGCACCACTTCCCCTATGCTTCTGATGTAGTATCGGTTTTTCTCAACCTGTGTTTTTCCCTAGAGTCATGATATAGTGTCACCAGTTTCCACTCTCGTGTTCAGTTCTGTCCATGATCGTGCAGCATTCAAATGGCTATGGCTAGACGCATGCCTGTATAATCCCCTGTCCTTTTCTAATGCCGTTTTCCAGTTAATAAACCCGTATTGGTAAAATCTATATCTCTGTCATTTGTGCTTGAAAACTTGCGACAGGGGAAGCAGAAACATGCATCTAGTTTCACTGAATATTCTAGCCATGATCGTGACTGATACCAGCTTGGGTTGAAAGAACGAGCCTTTTTGCCAAACTCCCGTTTGGGAAATACTTTTAGAACTGGCTGAGATGTTATCATTTAAATCGTGGCCGAGATCCACGGAAGCACCCCCGACTGCCTTTTCTTCCGAACTGGGACCGGGCACAGGATCCGATACTGAGCATGAAGATACCGGTATGTACAACTAGAGCTGCATTTGTGTTAACATTACTGTGCTTTGGTTTAGTAATCAAAAATCGATGCATAATGATTTAGGCTAATACCGTATAAGCAAGTAGGGTAACTGTCACCAAAAGGAAAGAAGAACTGTAGAGCACAGAGAATAAGAAAAGAAAGAAAAACACATTAGCGACCTAACCGTTAGTTAGCTTTAGCTATAACGGTGACAATTAGCTAGCTAACAGTTAACGTTACCTAGCTAGGTTAGCTAGTCTAACGTAAACTAGTACTGTAGCTAGCTAGCTAACGTTGCGTAAAACCACCACCACTAAGCCCCTCAGACAGTAATAACACTAAACCACTAAAATGAAACAACAAGACAAGACTCAAAATACACAGGCTTAATTATAAACTTTTAAACAGAATAACTTTTAGACCTATATTATTTTTATTTATTTTTGCTGTGGGCAAACGTTAACCTCTTCAAGTGACAGACAAACACCGACAAATGTAGCGAGTGACAGCAGATCGGTTCGTGTCCCAGTTTTAAACTGCAAAACCAACCAATCAGAAATACATTGCCAAGTTGTTGTTTTTTGATATTTTGAATAGAACATTATGATTGGCTAAGTCTCCTGAACTGAGAATGCAAAATATCGGTTAAAAAAAAATAATAATAACTTGGATTTTTTCTAGGGATCGATCAAAGCAATTGATTATTTTAAGTCAATGGCCAAAGTTTTGGGGGGGCACAGCAAAAATTTGGGGGGGCACGGCCCCCTCTGGCCCCCCCCTAGATCCGGCCCTGTTGGACACGCAAGGTTATCAGGCTCCTGTAGCGTTGGCAGCAATTGAAACAAAGCAATTCTTAGTAGTTTTGTACCAGACAGTAATGCTCTTTTTTTTTAGGTTGACCAATCCACCAGCCATGAAACACGTGGGTAACCAATTCATGCTTATCTACGTAACGATTGGGACATGGAAAGAAAGTCAGCACTATATATTCCCCTTGTTTTAAAGTATCGTATGAACTTGGGCACATATATCTTTTTAATTGGCTTATGCATGACAGAAACAAAGATCGATCCGATATATATTTATTTTTCATGATTGCCGACTGCATCTTGTGTACGTAGGACACAATGAATTACGTACATGAGCCTGATTAATTTTGCTCTCCCATATGAATACGAGCGACAACTTTCACTAAGCAAAGTGGGGGTTAGAAAGGCATATCAAACGTCTTCAAAAATATTTGGTTGAAAGAAATGTAGGCCATTGGGATAGGTATATATTTACACATCAATTATGACAGTGTAAAAAATGTCACATTTTCATGTCCTATTAATGGGTAAAAATCAAAAACAATGTTTAAATTTACAACAGTTCAAGAAAGTCTGGCCCATGAGTTTATGTTATGTATTACATGGCTATATGAAGTACCACATACAAGTAAAACTTTCCCATACAGTAAACACAAGACACTTTGGTAAACAAATGAAAATCACTTTTAAAATTTCTCCAGTATCATATTTTTACATATATACATTTATGAACCATAAGAGAATTAAATCTACAAATAGATTTAATACATACAAACACACATGCATTCTGGCTAAAAGAGACACATATTCCTGGATTCTGTCATTTCCCCTTTACCATGAATTACAAATAAATGTAAGTTTTAGTCATATTTTTAAATGGATTACCATACTTGTATTTAACCTCTTGCTGCCAAATGCCCCCTAGCGGTAACGTGGGCGTGACGGAAATTATTAAATTATACATTTCATTAATTTAATAATATATAATAAACTGCTCGCCTCAATATTTTGATTAAATATCCTTAAGATATATCCATTCCTTCTGGGATAGTGGTTTTTAAGCCCAAAACGTCAAGATAAAACTTCGTAAATAACGTTTTCAAACTCTGACCTAATTCTCAAACATGTATTGCAGCTTGATGTCACACCATAAACAATGTGCTGGTCAACTTCTCTGCTTAATTGTATTTCACAAAACTTTGATTTGAAAAATCATTATACCTTTAGGCTTCAAGAAAAAATACTTTAAAACTTTCATACGGCTGTACATGATTTTTTTTCCAATTTTAAACCGACTTGTGCTTTTCTGCACTTGATTACGAGTAGTTTGGCTGTCTTCAGTTTGTTGTCGTTGTGAAACTCAGCCAGTTTCTGGAGTACCAATCCCGTGGCTTAGTATATTTTAGCCAAAGTGGTTTTGTACTTGATTGCAGATATTTATGCAAAACCGTCGTCAATTGGGTGTATTTCTTTGACTGATAGCACAATAGGCCTATCTGAAGTGGGAAAAACTCTCTTCGACCCGCCTCCACTCCGAGTATTATTTGCTTTCCATTGGGTTTTAAAACTGTCTGTCAAATATTCCAGCCAATAGCCAAGACTCTTATCTTTCAGACAAGCCCTCATTCAACACAAAGCCGTCGTAAATCAAGGAAATGCAGCCCTGCGTAAGAGGAAGAGGCAACCAAGCGTAATTATCGAACCAAGATGGCGCAGTGTTTTTACCTTGTAGCGCAGCTCGCTACATTCCGTTTAGCAAAGCACAATTCATAAGGTAACCGCGCTGTTTATCTTTTTACTTTACAGTCTCTTTCATACAGTTTTTGGTTAGTTATGTCTAGGTTATTCAGGAGTTTCTCCGTGCAGCAGGTCCTAGCCCAAATATGATTTTGCGGTCTCAGTGACGCAGAGTGATATAAGGTAACAGATTATTTTGCCGGTATACCAGTGCAAATTCACTGTTATGTATAAAACGAATCCCGAACGAATTAAATGAATATAGCTAACATTACTATATTGTAACAATGGCAAGCTAGCCAGCAAAATTACACATAGCAGCTAGCTATCTATTTGTGTCTGAGATGAGCTGTTCCGTTTCTTTTGAATGCAATGGCGTCTGAAGGGTTTGTTTTGTTGCACATGAGTAAATTGTTCTGTAAGCAGTACAGCAGGCTCTGCAGGTAAACGAATGAGCAATTTATGCATGACGTAACCCGAGGGAGAGATCACATGAGGATGAGTTTGTTGTTGTTGATTATTATGCAGGGGTTTATTTTATCTAGGGTGGACATTTGATTTTATATACCTGGACTAATTTCTGGCTAATGAGGGTCTGGTAGAATACAAGATTCACTGTGCTGCTACATGGGTTTGGAGAGGTTTTGGGGACCACGGGTAGGCTAGTTAGTTGTGTTATATGAAACACACCAAAAACACATCTAAAAATTAACTTTTATTGCCAATTATCAGATTGTATTGTAAAACATAAAAAATAAATTATATTGAGACTTTTCTGGAACCTGGGCCATTTTGCACAATTTGGCACAATTTGTGCCAACTTTGGTAACCGAAATGGTTCACCTGAAAAAAAAGCTCTCTAGAATTTGAATGATTTGAGATATTGACACCATATCTTTAGCAGAGATAGGCAGCATATTGAGGAATCACAAAGATGAATTATTTCCTCCATAGCTCTTGTAGCTCATCAGGTAAAAAATCTGAAATTTGAATTTAGGTACCCGTTTTTTAGTTTTTTCACAATTTCTGTACAAATATTGTTGTAGTTTAGGAGCAGAAGTGTATGTATATGAATTATGACTACTTAGTCATAATAGTGCAGTTCTCTGTTTTAATAAAAGCTATGAACCAGCCTTTAGTTTTTGAGATAAACAGCTTTGTTTGTCACTAGTAAAAACAGGTGAGAATTGGTATATTTTGCCCTTGGTATTAAGAGGTTAATGGGTTATTGTAGCCACCATGACTAATGGTGTGTATGTCAGTAGATCATCTAGCTAACATAATTTTACAAACGTGCCTTTTGCAAGGTAGCTACAGTAGCCTATACAGTTGTTAAAATATAACAATAGGAACACCACAGCGGTCAATGACCATTGTCACAAAGAAATTCAATAAATCTGCTGTCATGTAATCCATATAGCTATCCCTTTGTGCCTTTTCCGAAACGTATGTATTGAACATTCTGATATAATTTGAATATTAATATTGCATAAGGAAATAAAGTTATAAACACTTACTTAAAGGTGCACTATGCAGGATTTTTAGCCTGGCTGTAGTCCTGTGTTTACAATCAAAAAAGTCTCCTCCTTCGTTCTAAACCCCACCCACTCCCCTCCGTTGAAGCAGAGATTGTATAGCACAGGCAAGAAACAGGTGAAGATGTCAAGCAAAGATGGGTAGTGTTATAACGATTAAATGAACACTTTTGAAATAGTTTTGAAGTCCTCAGGTCCCAAACATCGACCCCTGCTTCATAATGTATGCATTCATATACTGTACGTCGCTTTGATTAAAAGCATCAGCTATGAAGCATGTATCTGGCTTGTCGTTACTGCCGTCTCCGACAAATGCAGTTGTAATTGACGATTCTCTGTTCGGAACGTAAATATTGCCAGTGGTTTCATGGATTTTAACGTGAAGCCTACTGTTTTCCTGGTGTGAGAGTGGATGACATAGGTTACAACATCCAGGGGCGGGGCCAGTGGTGGTACTGGCCCCCACTGGAATCTGATTGGCCACCCCTGGTGCCCCCCCTACCAGAACCGGAATATGATAGGCCATTGTCTTGTCAGTATCGATGAAAGAAGCCTCTGTAGCCCAATGGGAATGGACATAAAATGAGGCGGAACCAAAGTTGCATCTTCCAATGACAGAGCTAGCCGCCTCACTTCAGCATTCAGCAGTCAACATTTTAACGTCTGCCGCTGAGAAGATGCAAGATCATTTGACGCTGTCGTTGCTGAAGAACAAAAGTGGAATATAGGTAGGTAAACTGAAGTTCAAATGTGTTCTTTTTATGTGGACTGTAATGGACTAGATAATAGAAGTTAAAAGGTAAATGCATAACGTAACTTCTAGATAGCGTTAGCTAGCTAAGTGAACGCTAACACAGGCTCGGCTAGCGCTAAGCAAATGCCAACGGGCTCGGCTAAGACATAACGTTAGCTTAAGATAGCTAACGTTAGCTAGCTAGAATCTATTACATTAACGTTAGCTACATAGTAACGCGGTAACGGCATAATTAGCTAGTAACGTTAAGTTAGCTAGTGTAAGTTACAGTATCTACATATTTGCATGGAACTTATGGCTAAAGTTTATAAAAATGCAAAAAATATCTTCATATATATGGAGCCAATCCCCCCCACACAAATACCTTTTTTGCCCACCAGTCACAGAAGTGACCAGTCAAGAGCTAAATGGTTATGTTTTGTTTTTTGTATTCATTTTATTTTATATATTTTTAGGTTCAAAACCTCATTGTACTGTGTACTGTACAAACTACTGTGAATATTGGAATATTGTACATAGCACTTTTCTATTTACTTTGCTTTTATGGCCTTTTATCCATTTTCATACTGTTAATATGTAAAATAGTTATTTATTTATGTTTGTATCTTTAATATTTGAATAAACAATTTAACTGTTAAAACGTTAATTCTGACCTGGACTGTATCCATTTATTCTCATGCTATTTTATTTTGTTTTAGGGGTGCTCTTAATATTACTGGTTGTCGCCACCTAATGGCCATTTATGTAGTGTAGCTACAGGCAGTTAGCTATAATAGTGTACAGATTTATTTTGACTTTATTGTTTGGGTACAAACACATTTATTTATAATCTTACTTTTCTCTATCTATACTACATGGGTATTGAAGATTTGCATTACTATTTAACTACCTGCAAAACTGTACACAGTAAGGGGACACTACACAATAAAGGGTAAATAAAAAGCATTATCTTTCAGTATATTGGTTTTGATAGAACAGTAGAATAATATTGAAGCAGAAGAATAAAATGGAAATCTGAACAAGTGCTACAATCTTGAGGGGATATTCAACCATACCGTTTGGAAATGTATAATGCAACATTTAATATATGTACAGTGCCTTTGGAAAGTATCCAAACCCATTGGATTTTTTTCAAATTGTGCTATGTTGAAAGCTCAAATTAACATTTCAATTGACTTTTTTTGTTACTCATTCACATGAAGTGCTCTATAATGTCAAAGTAGAGAAAAAAATACACCCTTTGCTGTAAAGGCTTAAAAATAAGCTCTGGTGTATCCAATAGTGAAATATCTAAACATTTTACTCCACTTTGACATTATAGAGCACTTTGTGTAGATGAGTAACAAAAAGCCCATTTAAACATATCTTAATTTGAGCTGTCAAACAGCAAAATTTGAAAGGGTGTTCATACTTTCTGAAGGCACTGTATATGATTACCTAGAATCAGGGGCAGGTATAAAAAAAGGTTAGGCTAGGGTTAAGGCTAGGGCTAAGGTTTGGTCGTATAAATACATGTGTGTCTGCTGTACGCGGCAAAAAAAAAAAATGGTAAGACTTGATGGCTGGCCCCCCTCCTCTGGGTCTGTGCCCCAGCCCGGCCCCCCCATTCAAAATGTTCTAGACACGCCCCTGACAACATCAAGCTCCCCTGATCATTTAAAAACACTCTGCTGTAATCATTCATGCAGGCAGAAATTACACTAGGTTGAGAAAATCATAAGTTTTAAAGACTGATTTTATTTCATTATAGGCTGCATTATTTAACTGCATTAAACCCATTTTCAAGCTTAATTGTGATCTGCTTCCTGTTTTAAACCGTGTCAGTGTGAAATTCAGCCAGCTCAGTGCCCTAAATGTCAGTGTTTGGCTAACATTATTCTGAAATGTAAGACAACAAAATTCCTTTGTTTGAACGATGTAAACTTAGCTAGCTTGCTAGCTAACCTTAGCCTCGAAACAAAGAATATCTTACCTAGACGCTAGCTAGCTAACGTTAGCTACATCGTTTGACTAAAATATCTACCTAGCAATCTAACGCTAGCGAAATTTGAACACATTCATTGATTCTGTCACAAAATTGAATAAACTCTTCTAAAACCGGTATCTGGTTTGCATTAGATAAGATAGATAACTAGCTAGTAGCCGTGATGAATTAGCTAAGGTTAGCAAACGTTAGGTGAAGCTCAGTGCTTACCTGTTCAGGAGAAAATTTGCCAACTCGGCATCCGTCTTGAAATACAGCTGTCCATCTTTCAAATGCAACTCCAAGATTTACCTGTGTTTTAGCACGGCTCTGGTCTTGTAGCTTTTTCGAAAGCTTTTTGGGTTGGGTAGAATCTAGTACAATCTCACTTGATCCAGTTCGTTTGCTTGCTTCCATGGCTGCAGCACGTTGTGTTTGTGTGCCAATTTGTTTCATATCTTGCAACCCGGGGTGTTGAAATGGGCAGTGGGCGGAGTCAACTCTGAGACGATCGGGCAGTGGGCGGAGTCAACTCTGTGAATAGTGAATCACACAGGACAAAAACAGACGTTCCGACCCGGAATGGAAATTTCAAAGGAGAACATACTGGCTGTAGCATTGTTGTCGGAGAAGCCAGTATTTCGACTTGGCATGTTTCCTTAATCTCTGATGACATATCATGGTTATTTAATTTATTATTACAGTAAATATGTTACATATAGCTCCTTTAAATGGCCATGAACGGTGAAACTAACCATCATTTATCTTGCCTGTATTGATAATGTTGGTCTTGCGACGTTTGATCAGTAAAGTTATCCTGATACAACTTGTATGAGATTTATAATAACGTTATTTAACATACGTCCTGGTTCCTACGTTGAGCTGTATCTTGAGTACCAACATTTATGAGCCAGTCAAATAATAACATTAAAGCATCTGCACTTTTGAGAAAGATTCACAAAGTCAGGTAAAACACATTGATCCACTGTCTCATTTTTTACTTTTACACAATGATCCAAATACAACTCAAAGGACATGTTGCTACCACGTATTTTGTCTGGTTTCTATGTTGTCTTGCATTAATTTCCCAATCGTCCTGATAACATTGCCAAGTGACAATGCAACTACATCTTTTTGCTCACGTTCATACATTGTCAAGATGTTGTGGAATTCAGACGTTGTGGAAACCAGTTATTTTGGTCATGACTGATAAACAATCAAACAACCAGAAAACAACGTTACATAGATGGTCGCATGGGCAAAAATGTCTAAGGGGTCACATTCCAGAATTGATTAACTTTTGCTCTCTCATAGTTTGAAAGATTGTGCAGAACCCATTCAGACATTACACTATCTGATCATAACCCATTGATAGTGTAAGTAGATTTCAGTTATAAATTTAATAAAACTCCTAGGTGGCGTTTTAATACAACGCTTTTACAAGATCAAGTGTTTGTTAAAGAATTCAGGGGAAAGGTTATTGGGTTTATAGATATCAATGCAGATTCAGTAGAGGATGCTATGTTTACATGGATGGCCACCAACGGTTTTATCAGAGATTTTACAACCTCTGTACTTCTCAGCTCAAGAAAGAGAGGGACCAAAGGATATGCGTGTTCAGGGGTCAATATCGCTGTAGGGTGCCTTTTGGTGTCCTGTACATAAATAATTAATTTGCCATGTTAATTTAACATAAAAATTACTATGAAAGGGTTTGTTATATTGGGCTAAGTTTTTATATTCATAAAAAAGCATGACTTGGCTCTTTAGATACATTTTCTAGATTTTTTTCAGTTTTGTACAAGAGGATGCATGCTGTTTTGCTATGTCCCATGCACTGCTCATTCAATTTCAATGTGAGTAAAATATAGTCAAATCATAAAATTTTTAATTTTCGTCTTCATATTACTATTTTGTTAAATAAGATATTACTCAAATTAAGTGTATTGATCATTTGGCAATAAAAATCATATTTCTATTTATAATAAAAAAGAAGAGTTTGTGTGTCCCTTAAATGATTGTCCACCCTGTCATATTGGGGAATCCGCCCCTTTAAGAAAAGGCCATCCACTCAAGTGACATCACGACGACAGTTTTTTTCTCTCTTCAGTGGCAGGAAATTCAACGGCTGAGGTGAGTGAGTAGCTGACTTTCCTCTTGACATATTTTCTTTGTATAAGTTTGCTTACTTGCACTGCCCAAGCTTAACATGTCCACCTTGTCAGCATAAAATATGCCGGAAGTGATTAGAATACAATATTTTCAAAATATGTAAGTTTAACTATACCAAATTCTCTTCAACAACCAGACTAGCTAGTTAGCTAGTCACAGTTTGTTGTCAGCTAATATGCTAACTGAAGCTCAAAATTTCCACCCTGTCAGCCACTTAGACCCGACAGGGTGGACATATCGTTCATTTGTAATTTGTAGATGGATGTTATTTTATCATCCCTTTGATAATGGACTCAACCACACACACACACACACTAGGTCATATTAGTCTATATTATTGCTTATTCCTTGTTGGGTCACATTGTATATTAAGTGTAGCGTCATTACGCATGAATAAAGCCTTAATAAACATGAAATAACTCTTCTTCTTCCCTGTCTCTCTAACATATGTTATTAAGCATACTTCATCATACACAGTGCGTTATTAATGAGTTATTTCATGTTTATTAATGCTTTATTAATGCGTAATGACGCTACTCTTAATATACAATGTGACCTCTTGTTGTAAATTCATGTCTGAGCATTTGAATATTAATGTTGAAGTCATGTAATTGTAGTTAATATTGCAATCTATTGAAATGTAATATTAGAATTTATAGAAACATCTGCTGTAGAAAATATTTTGTAATTTATAAAAATATATTTGCTTGTAGTCATGAAATCATTGCCTTTCTCAGGACATGCCTCTGAGTGAGGCAGAAATTGCACGGCGATATAGAGAACGCCAGAATGCAAACACTGAACGAAGAGAAGCATACCTTCAGAAAGAAAGGGAGAGATAGAGAGACAGGGAAGAAGAAAATAATTAATCAACTCACTGAGAGACGAAAGCGAACTCAAAGGAAGAAATGGAGGGAGGCAAGGAAAGCTGCCAGAGCTAAAGCTCACACAATGGTGGAGTTGCAGACTCCTCCCCCAACTCCAGAAAGTCCACAACAGCCAGGGCCCTCAAGGTTAGCGTAAATGTAGTATGGAAATATATGAATGAAACATAACTCTTAGCCAAATAATTTACTAATTACAGTCACCTATAAAATACTTACCTATATGTTATACTTACCAAATAGGCTCCCTGGGAATAGTTGTTAAATCTACAAATAGAATTTCAGCATATCTGGAATTATATTTTACATTAGTAATTATACTTACCTCTATATACTTTCCAAGTTAGATTCCCTGAAACAGAATAAAATAGAATATTACAGATTATGAAATGGTAACAGGATGTCATCTTTTGAACCTGTATCAATCTATAAGGGGTATAGATTTATTAATTATACAAATTATATACACCTAATATATTTATCCAGTTAGATTTGGAAAATATAGATCTAACAACTTTGGAAAAGTTGTTAGATCTATATTTTGATATATGTAGAATATTGAATATTTCAAATTATTAGTTATACTTACCTCTGTGTACTTACCTAGTTAGATGCTCAAATCAGTACAGAATGGTGAATTTGAATTATGATTTACTGTACATACAGTTTATATCTAAGTGCATATCTGTCTTTTGTATGTGTGGTTTTGTTGTTGTTATTGTTGTTAGGAGTGAATATATAATAAAATTGGTTAGGGATGAAATCGGCCTAATCAACACAGTGATTGCCCTAAAAATCTGACAACAATTTATATCTTCTAGGCAACGCCTTCAAGGAGAAAGGATTCGAGAAAGAAGGAAGAGCAAAATGATGAAAGAATTAGAAAAACTGGCAAAGGAAAAGAGAAAAGCAGAAAAATACAAAAAGAGGTACCAGAGGATGAAGAGAGAAGCACCATCAGTGTCTCCTCATTCAAAACTCAGGGAATTGGTAAGAAGCCAAAATGTTAGGTCACCCATTAATAGAGCCCTACTATTTCACACCACCCTGGTTGAGAACATCCGAAAAAAATACAGAAACGCAAAAACTGAGAGAGAAAGACAACTGATTGCCAGGGTGACTTCTGGAAGTATTTTTAAAAAGTACAAACTCCAAAAGTACACACAAACGGCATTTGGCTACTCAAAAAAAAGAAGCGCCACTTTCAGTGTGGATCTTTGCGCAACTGTGAAGAGAAAAGAAAGCTGTGCAGCTATGGAGATCAAGAGGAAAGTGAGGTCCTTTTTTCTCCGTGACGATGTTAGCCGTATGACACCAGGCTGCAAACAAACAGTCACACGACAAAAGAAAAAAATGCAAAAAAGATTACTCATAGACACACTGAAAAATCTACACATAAAATTTTTGTCTGAGCAGCATGGTCAGCTGTCATACAGCACATTTTGCCAGCTTAGGCCATTTTGGGTTGTTACACCCACAGATGCTGACCGCAACACATGTTTGTGCAAAACACATGAGAACACACAACTCATGGCCAATGTCCTCCAAAGTCGTGGTATATTGTCTACCAAAAGCATCGACGATATGGCCGACTCAATCATGTGTGATTCAAAGGAAAAAGCATGCGCTTACAGTGAATGTAGGGAGTGCCTCCTCAATGCATATCCAACCCTTTAAACCACCTGGGGAAGCAGAGGTTTGTGTGGCCCAATGGACCACAGAAAGGATCCATAAAGAAGAAAAATCCTCCATGATTACAGTCAAGAGAGATCTCGGAACAACAGAGTCTGACCTGGTCAGCCAATTTCAAGAAAGGCTCAGCAGATTTAAGCAACACATCTTCAACATCAGATGGCAATATACAGCCTACAGGCAGATCAGGGAGACCCTAAAAAGAGATGAGTGCATGCTGCACATTGATTTTAGCGAAAATTACTTGTGCAAATACAGCCAAGAAATTAAATCGGTCCACTTTGGAGGATCGCACCAAAGCAACGCTCCACACAGGGGTACTTTACACTGCTGGAGACCAGTCACCTCTCGCCTTCTGCTCCATTTCTCAAAGCCGACGGCATGACCCTACAGCTATTTGGGCCCACCTTGACCCAGTACTTGGGATGATAAGGCAAAGGTACCCTCAAGTAAAAAAACTTCACTTCTTCAGTGATGGGCCAGCCACCCAGTATCGGCAGAAAGGAAACTTCTACCTACTCTCCACAGAGCCATATAAACTAGGATTTGAAAATGTCAACTGGAATTACTTTGAGGCAGGACACAGCAAGGGGGCACCAGATGGTGTTGGTGGAGCGCTTAAGAGATCAGCAGACAGAGCCATCAAACATGGAGAGGACATCCCTAATGCACAGATCCTTTATGAAAAACTGAAATGTACCAACTCTTCAGCGGAGTTATTCTACATAAGTGAAGATGATGTTGAATCAAAGCCAGAGGTAAGAAAATAACCTAAATGTACCCCTTACTTTTTACAATTACCAACCGATATACAATTACCAACTTATATACATGTACTTATTCATATCTGCTGAAAGTAAATTCAGAGTAAATTACCTGCCTATATACTTAATCAGTTAGATCTGTTGAAAGAGAATAAAACACAAAGTGACCTACCTATCTATGTACTTACCCAGTTAGATAAACTGAAACAGAATAAAACATAAAGTGAACTACCTATACTTACCCAGTTAGATAAACTGAAACAGAATAAAACATAAAGTGAACTACCTACCAATCTATATACTTACCCAGTTAGATAA
Organism: Synaphobranchus kaupii; assembly: GCA_029718625.1. Taxonomy (NCBI): domain Eukaryota; kingdom Metazoa; phylum Chordata; class Actinopteri; order Anguilliformes; family Synaphobranchidae; genus Synaphobranchus; species Synaphobranchus kaupii. The sequence goes on from CM056382.1 coordinate 21,553,242, forward strand.
ACTGAAACAAAACCTACCTGCAGTACAGTATATACTTATCCAGGTAAGTCTGCAGAAAAAGAATAAAATAAAAAGTGAATTACCTAGTAGAACTACTGAATCAGAATAGAATATAAATACCTATCTATGTACTTACCTAGTTTGGTCTGCTGGAATAAAAATAAACAAAGTAAATTACCTACCTACCTATATACTTATCCAGTTAGATCTTCTGAAACATAATAAAATGGAATGTGAATTAATATCTAAATTGTTATACATCTGTATAAACCTCTGTAAAGACAGTTGTGCCAATGCATATGGTACCACAATGATGTTGGATGTAAAGTCTCCTAATCCCATAATCCCCCACAACTATACATCCACTCTTATTGTTAAAATTAATATATTGTGATGTCATTGAATTCTCAATATCATATCATCTCTCTTCTCATCACACATCAGATACCTGCCATCGCTCCAATAAAAGGAACAATGAGGGTGCATCAGGTGCTAAGTGTGTCACCAGGCAAGTTCAAATACCGGGACATCACATGTCTCTGCAAGAGAGAGGCAGGTATGTTGGACTGTCCTTGTTACCAGTTAATGGAGGCAACTATAAGTGAAGAAGATAACCATGTCCCTGCATCTGACGGCACAACTGAAACCAGATGGCGTCCAGAATTCCTTGAGGCAAAACACATTGGAGAATGGTGTGTGGTGGATTATGATGACGAACAACCTGGTCTCACAGCCCATTCGTATCTATTCTACGAAATTCCAGTCCCCGAAAATTCGTACTTATTTTACGAATCAGAGATTACACACCACGTGACTTTACGATTTTCTCCGATGAATTACGAGACAAAACGGAGATCCACCATTTTTATTTCACGGTCAAATAAAGCGAATGGGTAAGCTGCCGGTATTGTACTTATAGTTTATACTTATCGTTATAGTACATTCATAGAATACCTTTCTTATTTCGTAATTGTATTTTAATGCAATATGATGTATAATTCTCAAGCTTCTTCATCTCTGCTTTATCTGTGTGGGTTGCTATTTATAGGCTAGTCTTGTAGGCTATTACTTGCGTTATACTAGCTGAAGTTAGCTAGGTCTGTTCAGATACTGCATAGGCTGCAATATGATTATTAATGGATTTAGCTTGTGAGCTAGCCATCAGAGCGTCTCGTTTTCGGTTCTTTTGAGACGTATAACATGAGAAAACCGAGCATATCTGTAATGGAAACAACCACAATATTGGCTATTGTGTGTAGATGTTTGAGGCAAAAAATGAACTCAATCTATTGTAGAATATGTCTGTAACGTAATAAAACATGGAGAAGGTGAAAGGGGTGGGGAGACTTTCCGGCTTGACTGTATATTCTCATAAGAGAATGTATGTGAGAGTGATAATATATGTATGTGAGAGTAGAATGTATGTATGTGAGAGAAAGTATATACACTACTCACAAAAAGTTAGGGATATTCGGCTTTCGGGTGAAATTTCAGGATGAACCTAAAATGCACTATAACCTTTACAGGTGAAATTAATTTGACCTTCTCTAAACTTTTGAATGCACATGTCCAACTATTCAATGTTTCAGTACTTTTTGCACAACTTGCTGTTCTCTAACAAGGAGCTGAACGGCAAAATTCACAACAGGTGTTTGATCCATGAATCGACCAATAAATTTCCTGGTTCAATTAGAATTGGTATTTAAACAGTCTTCTTCATCATGCTGTTCACATTTTGACATCATGAGACCAAGACGACACCTAACAATTGATCAACAGTACCTCGCCATTGCGAGGCTTCAAACAGGATGTTCTCAGAGGGAAGTGGCCACTGAGCTTAGAGTGTCACAGAGTGTCATCAGCAGGTTGCAACAGAGATACAGAGAGACTGGAAGAGTCACAGAAAGGCATAGAAGTGGACGTCCTTTGGCCACATCCCACACTGATGACCGCTTCATTGTGAACAGTGCCCTGCGGAACCGGATGATGAATGCCACTCAACTCCAGGCACATTTAAGGGAGGTGAGAGGCACCCAAGTGTCACGTCAGACCATTCGAAACCGTTTACATCAGCGTGGTCTGCGTGCTAGACGACCTGCAAGGGTACCTGACCACACCACCAGGCACAGGCGTCATCGTCTTGCATGGGCCAGGGAGCATTTACGCTGGACGAGGGACCAGTGGGCCTCAGTGCTGTTCTCTGATGAAAGTCGATTCACGTTGAGCAGAAATGATGGCCGCCAACGATGTTGGAGACGTCAAGGAGAGCGCTATGCATCAGCCACTGTTGTCACCAGACGACCCTTTGGTGGTGGCGGTGTTACAGTGTGGGCAGGTGTGTCTAGTCAATGCAGAACTGCCCTACACTTTGTGAATGGTACAGTGACAAGCCCATACTACCTGAATAACATCATTAATCCAGTCATTGTGCCCCTGCATGAACAACACAGGCCTAATTTCATCTTCATGGACGACAATGCTCCAGCTCATCGAGGTCGCATCATTAGGGAAAGGCTGCTGGAGACTGGGGTACCTCAAATGGAGTGGCCTGCACTTTCTCCAGACCTGAATCCCATAGAAAACCTATGGGATCAGCTGACTCACCGTGTAGAGGCTCGTAACTCTGTACCCCAGAACCTCAATGACCTGAGGGCCGCCCTTCAAGAAGAGTGGGATGCCATGCCTCAGCAGACAATAAGTCGACTTGTGAACAGCATGAGACGTCGTTGTCAAGCTGTAATTGATGCTCAAGGGCACATGACAAGTTATTGAGACATTGACATTTTTGTTGTGGTATACCCACCACTGTTGTTGGCTTTTGTTTCAATAAATTGTTTGAGATGAGGAAATCACCATTGCATGCTTCTACTTAAATGCCCTACCTTCATGATACGTATAATATCACTGTAGCGTGAACTTACATTTTCCATAAATTTCACCCGAAAGCCAAATATCCCTAACTTTTTGTGAGTAGTGTATATATATGGAAGGCACTTACATGAAACGGAAGGCACTTACTGTACATGAAACGGAAGGAAGTTAGTTTATGGAATTGTGATTGGCTCAGAAGCTGACTGGTACCATAGATATGCAAACATAGATACCTCAGTTGCCCTATTCAAATCTTCACGGCCGCAAATTAGGGCGGTCAAGATCTGTGTAAAAACAAACAGTACTGTATACAGGCACGACTTCACACCAGCGTTGCGTTGTGGGTATTATCGGCCTTTTTTCAGACACGCAAACTATAAACATTAACGGTAACGTTAGCTGTTATGTTAAATGTTATGTTATGTTAAGGTGTAACCACCTTGATTGTGTTGGACTCATGCACCTGATGCAAATGACCCCTGGTTTTGTCACACATGCAAACAAGAGTGGAACAGAACTGTAATCAACGGTGAAGCCTTAAAGAAAGACCTACCACATAATTATGTTCTATGTTGTGCCTATTGAAGCACTTAATTGTTCAGGTTTTTGGGTGTTTTCAGCTCTTGGTTCTATTACTTTTTACTTATTATTTACCTTGTGCTTTCAACTTATCCCACAGGGATTTATGTGTGCAATCGTTTTTCTTAAATTACTTGAATGGAATATATTACTGGAATGTATCACTGCCACTTGTGGTAAGCCTACTACCAGTTGCACTGTGAACTTCATTGTAGGCTACTACTACCCCAAACAAATTATATTATCGATTTTGTACATTTCATGCAAGTCATTTCTTTTTTGCTAAATAAAGACATTCAGAATTGTATTCATTGTACATCATTTATTGCATTTCACACAACATTACACTCTAGGTACACTTGTGGTTTTCCATTAGAATCCACTATGCTCATTGTCATATTATGTAGGCTATATGCCGTGAGCACAACGGATGTGGAAATGTTGTAATATTTTTTTACGTCTTACAGCCGATACCAATGCCATGACGCCTCTTTGTTAGCTCGGCGATCTGATTTCCACCACTTTGCTTCCAAGCTGGAAAGCTGGAAAATCGCTCTCCATTTGCGATTAAAACTAAAACTAATCCAAGATTTGCAGCTATGGCCTAATACGGTTATAATAATCAGAGCTACCAAGATAATAATTAAGAACCAACCTCTACTGCTTTCTAGCAGCTTTAAACAATATAATCACCATTAGCTCTGACAACATTTTGACAACTTATGCATAATAGTTAAAGGCCGTTTTACAAATACGTAGCAGTTCTGAGAAATTTGGAATTCAGATTAACATGTGTTTTGCGGACATTTATCACGTTTATAAAAAGACAAATTTCACAAAAATTAGTTGAGAATTAAACCAGTTACAGTTGATTTTATCGGAGGAAATCTGCATCTGTCAATACACTACCGTTTATTTACGTGGATCCTGACCGCCCGACGGTGGCCAGGCTATTTGTAGACAATTATCTCATTCCAGAATGTGGATACTTTCACACAAAAAAGCCATGCATGATTGTTTCTTTTTACAGAACGTAGCCCACATACAGTTGCAGCCACTATTATTGGCCCCCCCTGTAAAGATGAGCAAAAAGGGTTATAAAAAATTCACCGTTTGGTGAATTAGCTTAATCTCACACTGAAAAAACAAGAAGAATCCAACCTTTAATTGACGTTAATTTATTATGAGAAAAAAAAATCCCTCATCAAGAAATAATTATTTTTAACAAAACCACATTGGCCACAATTATTGGCCCCCCTGCATTTATATATAGAATAAAGTAATAATTTTTAATATTTGGTCACATATCCTTTGCATGCCATGACTTCCTGATGTCTGTGACCCAACAACATCAAAAGACTCTTGATATCTTATTTTCTGGTACTCTTACAAGCGATACTATAACATCTCTGCATTTGAATTGATCTCTATGGGAATTGGGGGGTGGGACTAGATTTAGCTGTAAATTATGCTGGAACAGTATGGAATACATGGTTGGTAAAATGGCTGTAAGTCAACAAGGGTCTGAGGTATCAAACAAGCCTTAAACAATCACTCTGCTGCCAGATATGCAGTAGATATGGATGGATCACTTTAAGGGTTGTTTCTCCTGACAAATTTTCCTATTGAACTCTATGGAAAAATAAGTCAGGAGAAGAAACCCTTCAAGTTATTCATCCATATCTACTGCATATCTGGCAACAGAGTGATGGTTTAAAGCTGGTTTGATACGTCCGACCCTTGATGACTTACAGCCATTTAGCCAACCATGTGTTCTATACTGTTCCAGTGTAATTTACAGCTAAATCTAGACCCACCCCCCAATTCCCATAGAGATCCATTCAAATGTAGAGATGTTATAGTATCGCTTCTAAGAGTACCAGAAAATAAGATATCAAGAGTCTTTTGATGTTGTTGGGTCACAGACATCAGGAAGTCATGGCATGCAAAGGATATGTGACCAAATATAAAAAATTATTACTTTATTCTATATATAAATGCAGGGGGGCCAATAATTGTGGCCAATGTGGTTTTGTTAAAAATAATTATTTCTTGATGAGGGATTTTTTTTTCTCATAATAAAAGTATTTGTGCCACAAAACGTTAGTTTTTATTTCTATTGACAGCATGACCGATTGCTCATTACCACGCGTTTGGATCATCGGGAGCTCGCTTATCGCCAGGCTGCAGGCTCATTTAGGAGCATTTGGACTGGACCAGAACCTGGGGCTAGATTGCCAGATCACCTGGGCTGGCAGAGGGGGCAGAAGGTGGGAACACTTAATGCCTCTTCTCCGCTCGAAACGGGCTGACATCCGCGACGACCCAGATGTGATGGTGATTCACCTCGGTGGGAACAGCATTGGCACGTACGGAAATACAAGGATCAGCCTAATGTGGCGCATGATGAATGAACCAATTACACAGCAAACAGAATTTAAAAAGTCATAAACAAAGTGTTTAAAGCGCCACCTTCCATTCTCTCAGTTTTTGGACTCTATAAGGTGCATGTTCCCTTTTCACGTTAATTAAAAAAAACACCCATTCGCAATATTAAAACGCTTTATACCATACTGTAGATGAGATTTTGATGAAGATCTACATGTAAAAATGTCGTTGTTCATCTGGAGTTTACTGACCTAGCCACATCAGAAAACATTTCAGAGCGCCTCTTTGCCAGCATATCTTGGACCAATCGGATTTGAACAATCGGCATGATGTCAAGACGGGTTGGCCACAATTTGAATAACATTTCATTTCACTATTACAAAATCTTCGATTAAGGTGGCGCCTTATTTTTTTGGTGCCATTTTGCTTCTGAAGTGGCTGTAGAATTCTAAGTCCCGCAGGACGCGCAGCACATGTAACGTTTTCAGGACACCTAAATAGACGAAAGTATCGATACATACCGATCGATTAACACCTAAAACATTTCACAGTGAGTTTTTCTTGTAATAAAATGTGTATTAATGACTTCAATGTGGTTGGATGTTTTATAATGACCCCATTGATTTCGGTACAGCGTATAGTATAGGCACAAATGCTCGTAAACAGAATCAAATTAGCATAATAATTTCTGGCTTCTAAAGTAAAAAAATAACATTGTTGAAGTGTAAGTACACTTCTGAAACAAATGAATAGCTTCATCTACTCTCGTTTAGTAGATTTCCTTGTTAAATGACATGTTGAAATGAGCCCAGACGTCAATTTTGTTTTTTGTTTTGTGTGTGGAATGCCCATTGTGATTACATTGCGGGCAGAACGTTCAACCTCCCTATAAATGGTGAGTTAAGGGTAGCTATGGTAGAGCTCAATTATTTGTTAAGAAGACGAGCGGAGTTCATTATGCATAGAGTAAGGCAGAACTACTATTTTAATGGAAGTAAACCAGGCAGGCTGTTAGCTTTGAAACTAAAACAGAGTGAATCCAGAGCGTCTATAGACTCAATACAATCGCCAACTAAAGGACTTGTATCTGACCCTAAAGAAATAAACACAACATTTCACTATTTTTACCAGGATTTATATAGATCAACTCAAAATTTTTAACCTCAGAAATGCAATCAGTTCTTGAACAATCTGGATCTGCCTACACTAAATGAACAAGAAGCAAGAACCAAAAATGCTAATCACCAGGCCCCGATGGCATTCCGCCTGAGTTTTTGTTACATTTTTGGAATTTCCTGGGACCAGTATTACTTGATTCTATTCAGTCTGCTATTGAAAATGGCTTTTTTCATGAACGTACAAATAATGCTATAATCTCTCTGATCCCAAAAAAGGGGAAAGACCACACATACTGTGCCAACTTCAGACCTGTGTCCTTAAGTGATAGTGATAAAAAATTATATTCCAAAGTGTTAGCACTACGCCTAGAAAATTACATGAGCTGTTTAATACACAAGGATCAGACAGGCTTCATGAAGGGGCGCCTTGCTGCGGATAACATCCGACGACTAATGCATGTAATACATAAAACGCAACAACTAGACACACCATGTGCTATCCTATCACTCGATGCCGAGAAGGCCTTCGACAGGCTTGAATGGCAGTATCTGTGGGTGGTTCTGGAGAGATTTGGAATGGTGAAAAGCTTTATTGATATGATTCGTGTTTTATATATGAACCCCACAGCTGTAGTCTCCACAAATGGTCTACATTCTAAACCCTTTCCCATTTTCTGTGGATCTCAGCATGGTTGTGGCCTCTCCCTGAGCTTGTTCATTCTCTCTCTAGAACCGTTAGCTCAGTATTTAAAGCAAAATCAGATTGCTGCTCATATTCAGGTTAAGTCCTCTACGCATACTTTCTCTGCATTTGCAGATGATGTACTTATTTATTTAACAGATATTGAAAACTCAATAGAATCCTTGCCGTCCACATTTGAGGAGTTCAGGATGCTGTCTGGCTATAAGCTTGACTGGACAAAGTCAGCAATGATGTTATACCTTACAACACCTTATTGCTATACCAAAACAGCATTCCTATTAAATCTGAAATTACATATCTGGGTATTCAGATACAAACATCCTTACATAACATAGTCTATTTATGACAAGATTTTCAAAGAGGTGGAACGTGACATAGCCACGTGGATAAAATTACCTGTTTCTGTACAAACAAGGGTTGCAGCCATTAAAATTAATGTGCTGCCATGCATCAATTTCCGAGGCATGATGATTCCGCTCCCTTCTCCAATAGGATATTGGAAAAAGGTTGATACATTACTGCGCGGGTACATTTGGAATGGCAGGCAACCAAAAATCAGATTTGCTACTCGACAAAATATGGGGGGGGGGCTTGCCTTTCCAAATTTGCTGGTGTATCATCAGTCATTCTAGTTATGACCAATTAGGACATGGCTAGACCACCAACCTCCAGTTGCTTGGAAAGCCATTGAGGAGGCATTGGTATCTCCATTTATACTTGAAGATGTTTTATTTTCTGGTATCACCACTAATGAGTGCAAATTAAAAACTTAAGAATGGTTGAAAAATGTCTGGGTGGAAGCCGGAAATGGCACGTGAACACCCCCTTGTGGCAAAACAGAGATATAAAGTCAGGGAATAAGCCATTTGAATCAGAAACATGGGGCCCTGTCTTACACCCGGCGCTAAGCGGCACTAACTCAAACGCAAGTGTCTTTGCTATCTTACACCCGACGCATAGTTCATTATAACGCCTTGCGTTCACATCGTTGAAATACCATGTATTCTTGTGCCCATTACAAGTGAACTGGGCATGTTTGTCTTAAGATGAGGAGTGGCCAGGATTATTTTTGGCGTATTGCTATCTTGAGCCAGCAGAAAGCACTTGCGCTAGAACCACCACAAACCTGGTCTAAAGTCATGTCGCAGTTGTTTGCATGTTATTTTATCGGCGCATATAAGTGTGTCTACAGGCATGTGCACAACGCGCGTACACCCTCCTGTCTGTTACACACAGGGGCACGCACAAGCATGACTAAAATATTAAGATTACAATGTGAAATATTATTATTGTGTAGGCTATATCAAAAAATGCTTAATAATAAAAGGGTCCATAGGTCAAAGACCACATAGCCTACCTGTCCCTCAGCGAAGGGGAATGCCACATTTAATTGCTTTCAGCCCACTCCATCAACATCCAGGCGATGTGCGATGGTACGGGACAATGGCTATCCATTAAAAAGGAGCTGATATCACCTATATCAAGCCGCGAATTGTCATTTACACCTAATGCGTGAATTGTCATTCAATGGAAAACTCGCGCACTGCAATAGACGGACGTTTGAGTTCTGAAAATGGGCTTCAGATGTCATTACAATACAGCTCTGTTTATCTAGGAATACAGCCTGTAAGTAAATAGAATGGTTGTGACTGAAAAAATTTAAATCAACCTTGTCCAGTGAATATTGCATTTATTGTTTTTCAAATAGCCTAGGCTACAGCGGATTCGCTGTGCATAAGGTTTTTTCGATAGCCTATGGTTAAAAAAACTGAGATAAATGTCACCATGTTAACTGAATTGCAACCTTAGCTATTCTTCGTCCTTCATATTTCTTTAATTACAATAACAAGGTTTCCATACTCTCAGCTTATTAAAACCCTGCTGATTTCACCTGTTATTCCATAACTGAACAAAAGATTTTAAAAAGAACTAAGCGTCTAATTAGAAACGAAAACAAATTTGCAGCATGTTACACAATTAATTCATAATTCATTTTAATTCCATTATCTGCATGTGTGCTTTACAGGAGCAGGTCTGTTTCCCCTGCTGTAAATTGCACTTTTCACGGTCTTCCTGGGAAAGTGGATTGTTTTAAAGCATTACGCTATACCATTTAAACAGGTTGGTCACATTTCCATAAGCAGGACATTATAAAACAAGGGAAAATATGCGTGAACATATGGGTTGCCAACCTTACAGCTTTATTGTATTTAGTGTCATCATTAAGGCAAAATAACATTATTTATGTTATTAATCAAAATTAGAATCAAATGAACTTCAGATGAAGCTTGAACATGAGATCATTGCTTCATTGCATAATCAAACGAAATTTGTTAAACAAGCAGGATAATTTGGCGTTTTCTAAAGTGAGACAGAAGCCATTGGTAGCTTATTCTCAGCTGTTGCATGTGCTTTTAACAAAATTTAATCGCATATATTTTGTAAAATAACAGCACTGTCGGGAATTACCGGGAACTCATAATGGTTAGTCTGAATAACATTGATCATAGGCTACTATTGATCCATATAGCCTATTCCTTGATCGCACTACACACGCACAAGCATGTCTGTTTCGCCATCATATAAGCAATCCGCCAAGGTGGAAAAACAGGCTTTTAAAGGGAATGGGATATGACATTTTGATTGGTTTATTGCATGTCACGCCCAAGACACACCTATAATTAATGAAGAGACTAGGTTAAGCCCATTTGCACATTGCCCCGTGCTTTGCGCCCTAAAAACACGCCGTTAAAATAGCAAAAGTGGACTTGGACACACCCTAAATGTGCTTAGACGAAGCGTTAAGATCACCAAAATAGAGCCCATGGTCTTCAAAAGGGGTCACTATTTTCCGGGATATATTCAGCTCATATTCAGTTTCATAAGTTTTTAGGAACGATTTACCAAAGACATATTTCTTTTTGTACCTTCAATTACAGACAGCACTCCGTGCATATGGAGTCCCGTGGAATACAGAATTGCAAATGTACCCAGTTGTGAGCTGGTTAACCACACTGCCTACCAGAGGACTCGTGTCAGTCATATACTGACATCTTCAATGCCGGACGCAGAAGGACCTATCTTGTATTAAGGCCTGGATTAAGGACTTAGCTTTTGAGGATGAGGATATAAACTGGAAAAATGCCTAGAACATATTCCGTTCTTCAAAGGACCCTAACCATCAACTGATCCATGTTAAACTGTGTCAGAAGGCATATTATACACCTCTTTCTAGATTCCATATGAAACGGTCAACGAGCCCAAACTGTGGTTTGTGCTCCCTCAATACAGCTGGAATATTCAAACATATGGTATGGGACTGCCCAGAGGTGCAGACATTCTGGAAGAGAATCTCATCAGTTCTGTCAGATATGATTGGCAAACTTGTACCCCTTGAACCAATCCCTCTCTTACTCAACGATGACTCGCGCATGGAATTAAATGGAAAAACAACGCAAATGGTGGCTTGCTGGTCTAACGGCAGCCAAGAAACTTATTTTACAGCGCTGGCTGCCACCACATAAATTGTACATCAGAAAATGGTTGGAATATTTTCAAGATGTGGTCATGCTAGAATTGTCCACAGCCCGTGTAAACAAAGCAAAGGCCACAACGCTGGAAATGTGGAAGGGTGCTGCTTCTGAAATAACAGACCTACTTAAAATAGAACCTAAATTTGTATGAATGCACTAATAATTGAATGTGTAGATGTTTTGATCCCACTGTCATGTAAACATTTCATTCTTTTATCCCCCTTTTGCCTCTTATTTGTATACTTACATCAAGGGTCTGACGTATCAAACCAGCTTTAAACCATCCACTCTGTTGCCAGATATGCAGTAGATATGGATGAATAACTTGAAGGGTTTCTTCTCCTGACTTTTTTCCCATAGAGTTCTATAGGAAAATGAGTCCGGAGAAATAACCTTGCAGTGATCCATCCACATCTACTCCATATCTGGCAACAGAGTGATGGTTTGGGGCTCGTTTGATAGCTCAGACCCTTGATAACTTACAGCCATTTAGCCAGCCATGTGTTCCATACTGTACCAGTGTAATTTGCAGCTGATGGATGTTGATGGTCACAGACTTCAGGAAGTAACAGCATGTAAAGGATATGCGACCAAATATGAAATATGATACTTTAAAAATACGTAAAAGCAAAGGGTATGAATACTTATGTAAATGAGATATTTTATTTTTTTATTTTTAATAAATTTGCAAAAATCTCAAAAAAACTTTTTTCACATTGTCATTATGGGGTGTTGTGTGTAGAATTTTGAGGGAAAAAATGAATTTAATCAATTTTGGAATAAGGCTGTAACAGAACAAAATGTGGAAAAAGTGAAGCGCTGTGAATACTTTCCGGATGCACTGTACATGGAAAGCCAATACTGTATCCACTAGGCCAAAGCAGGTGAACAGAAATGAGGAGGCCAAATAAGACTTGTGTGTTGCGGGTATCAGATTATTTTGGCTTACTGACTTCATAATTCAAACAGATAACAGGTAATATTGTGAAATTTCCTAGCCTTTGCAATAAAAAGAACATTTTTACAATGACGTGCACATTGTGTGCCTCAAAAAAAACTTGGAAACAGGTGGGGATCGAACCACCAACCTACTACACGGCAGTCAAATGCCTTAACCACTAAGTTACTGGAACTTTCACAGATGGTATAGTAGGTAGACGGCCTGTTAAGCGGAGGTAGTGTACTTGGCGGATGGCATACCTGCCATCCCAACATTTGTATTTCTTTAGTGCCACCACGCAGATTGATTGGGTTAAAACTGCAGGGCTAATGTATTGATCTAACTCTCGATCAACCCACCAAGTTTCAGAACTTTATATCAAACGGTTTTAGAAGTACTAGCATTTGTGCGATAAGCCACGCCCAATGCAAAATCCATTGGCTTCTCACTCGGCCAATTTTTTAAATATGCCTTAGTAATGTAATGCGTGCATGTAGGGAAGTGGGTTGAGTCCCTTGAACAGGTTTGGTGCAAATTGGTCAAATTCTGTAGGAGGAGTAGCATTTGAAGTGTTTTACAAAAAATGCTAATTAGCGGAAAATCGAAGATGGCAGACTTTATGGTTTCTTGAGGCAAATTTGTTGGGCAGGAGTAGTGGGGATGTATCCACCAAATTTTGTGACTGTAGATCAAACGGGGCATCGGCAGTGGGCATGTCAATGATTTTTAGTGAATTTTTAAATATTTTCTTATATTTGGATCTCTATAGCGCCAACATGAGGCTCGATTGGGTTGAAACTGTAGATGTCAATTCCTCATGTTACTCTTAATGGATCTACCAGGTTTCATAACTTTCTGTCAAATGATTTTGGAATTATCAACATTTTTGTGATAAGTCACGCCCATTGAAAATTCATTGGCTCATCATTCGGCCATCTTTTAAAATATCAAAATTCTGTATATAATTTTTATGAAGCATGGTCGAAGGAGTTGTGTACCTCGTTTCATGTAAATTGGCCACATTTTATAGGAGGAGTAGCATTTTAAGTGTTTTACAAAAAATGCTAATTAGCGGAAAATCAAATATGGCTGACTTCATGAATCCTTGAGGTAAATTTGTTCAACATGAGCAGAGGGATCTGTACACCACATTTTGTGACTAGGTCAAACGGGGCGTCAGAGTGGGCGTGTCAATGTCACAATATTTACACGTGCACTACAGCGCCACCAACTGGCCTATCGCCACTAAATTCGGTGTTAACTTGTATGATAACAACTTCTGACTATTTGTCAAGTTTCATGATAATCAGCCAAGCGGTTAAGGAAAAACTCAAGGAAGTAATAAATGAGTACATTTAAGCCAAAATGTCGGCAAATTCAAGATGGCGCCCACCAAATTTGTAAAGTTCTATGATCCAAATCCGGCTCTTTGTCAATATAGCAAGTTATACATCTCTGCAAAGGAACTGTGATTTTTAGTGAATTTTTTTTATATTTCTTTATATTTGGAACTCTATAGCGCCACCACATGGATCGATTGGGATAAAACTGTAGATGTCTAGTCCTAATGGTACTCTTAACAGACCTACCAAGTTTCATAGCTTTCTGTCAAATCGCTTTGGAATTATTAGCATTTTTGTGATAAGCCACGCCCAGTGAAATTTCATTGGCTCGTCATTCGGCCATCTTTGAAGATATCAAAATTTTGAATATAACTTTTATGGAACATGGTCTAAGGAGTGTGTATACCAAGTTTCATCTCATTGGTCAAATTTTGTAGGCGGAGTAGCATTTTAAGCGTTTTACAAAAAATGCTAATTAGAGAAAAATCAATAAGGGGGACTTTATGCGTCCTGTAGGCAAATTTGTTCAGAATGAGCAAATGGACATGTATACCAAATTTTGTGACTCTAGGTGAAACGGGGGTGTCGGCAGTGGGCGTCAATGTCAAAATTTTGTCACGTGCACTACAGCGCCACCAGGTGCTCAATCTGCGTCATAATATAAAGGATCCAAGAGTTTGGGAATCCCAACAAGCGTGCCAAGTGTGGTGATTCTAGGACAAACCAGCTCACAGGAATTTTAGGTGAAAGGGGAGGGAAAAAAAAGAATCTGAACAGATACAATAGGGTACCTGCAGCTATGCTGCACTGTCCCCTAATTATGATAATGCAATTTAATTTAAAGCAAAAACTTCTTTATTTTATTTACAACAAAATACTATTACACAGTTAACCTCTTAATGCCAAACGCCCCCTAGCGGTCACGCCGGCGTGACGGAAATTATTACATTATACATTTCATTAATTTAATAATATATAATAAACTGCTCACCTCAATATTTTGATTAAATATCCTTAAGATATATCCATTCCTTCTGGGAAAGTGGTTTTTAAGCCCAAAACGTCGGGATAAAACTTCGTAAATAACGTTGGAAACTCGGACCTAATTCTCAAACATGTATTGCAGCTTGATGTCACACCATAAACAATGTGCTGGTAAACTGTTCTGCTTAATTGTATTTCACAAAACTTTGGTTTGAAAAATCATTATACTTTAGGCTTCAAGAAAAAATACTTTAAAACTTTCATACGGCTGTACATTATTTTTTTCCAATTTTAAACCGACTTGTGCTTTTTTGCACTTGATTACGACTCGTTCGGCTGTGTTCACTTTGGCGTTGTGAAACTCAGCCAGTTTCTGGAGTACCAATCCCATGGCTTAGTATATGTTAGCCAGAGTAGTTTTGAACATGCTTGCAGAGATTTATGCAAAACCGTCGTCAATTGGGTGTATTTCTTTGACTGATAGCACAATAGGCTATCTGAAGTGGGAAAAACCGTCTTCCACCTGCCTCCACTCTGAGTATTATTTGCTTTCCATTGGGTTTTAAAACTGTCTGTCAAATATTCCAGGCAATAGCCAAGACTCTTATCTTTGAAACAAGCCGGCTATTGAATACAATAGCCGTCGTAAAAAAGGAAATCGAGCCGTGCGTATGAGGAAGTGGCGATCCACGCGTAATTATCGAACCAAAATGGCGCAGTGTTTTTACCTTGTAGCGTAGCTCGCTACATTCCGTTTAGCAAAGCACAATTAATTAGGTAAGGCCCGCAGTTACATTTTTTACTTTAGAGTATTTTTGATACAGTTTTTGTGTAGTTATGTCGAGATTTTTGAGGCGTTTATCCGTGCACCAAGTGCTAGACGAACTGGATAAGCCAGAAGATGTTTTTGCCGAGGGAGACTCATCCTGTCTCAGTGACGCTGAATCCACTGATGACCGAGATGATGTTGCTGACATGTAAGTTGTTTTATCATACTAACAGTGTTATGCTATAAACGCATTGAATTTCGCCATGGCAGGTAACGTCGTTAGGGCTGGTGGTATTACCGATTTTTCGATATACCAGTGTGAATTCACGCAATGCCATGCGGGTTCGTAATTACATTGTCAACTGTATTTTATTGTTTTTCATACAATTAATATTACAAATTGCCATTCCAACGGTATGATACATAATTTATGAAGTAAACTTAGGGTGTATTGTCTGTGTTGACAAACTCGCACGTGTTACGTGGCGTTGCCAACAACACAGATGTTTGGTGTAAGCATCGAAGGAAATTTAGCTGCAATGCGTGAATCCCTGTGTTTCTTCTGTGAAGCTAACTAACCTTATATACTTATGCATAAAATCGGTCCCTCTCAGCTAAATTAATATAGATAGTATTGCCTTTACAGTGGCAAGCTAGCAAGCATCCCTGTGTTTTCCTGTCTGTTTATTATAGTTTATACGAGTATTAGGAATGGAAGTGTGGTGTTGCTGATTTGCCCACAGCTTACTGTGAACTACAGTCGACGTTCATTGCTAGGGATAGCTGCTACATTATGTGAAGGATGTGCTTTGCCTTGTCTGTTCTGTAGTGATCTTGATGTCTCTGTGCGCACTTACTGTACGTCGCTTTGGATAAAAGCGTCTGCTAAATAAATGTAATGTAATGTAATGCAAGCAAAATTACAGGTAACAAGCAGCTAGCTATCTATTTGTGTCTGAGATGAGCTACTAAAACAATGTTCTATTTACCTAAATTATACCAGTTTAAACAAAAACAGACTC